>CAUYUJ010017588.1:0-202490 GCA_963575745.1 Prorocentrum cordatum
TCGTCGTCGTCATCATCATCATCATCATCATCATCATCATCATCATCATCATCATCATCATCATCATCATCATATTCATCATCATCAGCATCATCATCAACGTCAGCATCAGCATCAGCGTCATCATCATCATCAGCAGCAGCAGCATCAGCATCACCACCATCATCAGCATCATCATCATCATCATCATCATCATCATCATCATCCATATCCTCATCTTTATGCTCATCCTCGTCATCATCCTCATCCTCATCCTCATCCTCATCCTTTCCTCCTCCTCCTCCTCCTCCTCCTCCTCCTCCTCCTCCTCCCCTGCCTCCTACTCCTCCTCCTTCTGCTGCTGCTGCTGTTCCTCTCCTCCTCCCTCCTCCTGCTCCTCCTCCGCTGCTCCACTCACTCCTCCTCCCTCCTCCGTCACTCCTCCTCCTCTCCTCCGCCTCCTCCTCCCCCCCCCCCCGCTCGGCGCGGCCTCGAGATCGCAGCACTCGAGCACCATCTTCATCTGCAACGCGCGCGCCGCCGCCCGCGGGCGTCCCCCCCCTTTTGCGACGCTACCGCGCGAGAGAAGAAGCGGGCGCTGACGACGCCCCCACGATCCTCGATCCTCGTTCCCCCTTTCGCCCCCGCTCCCCCCCCCCCACACACCTTCCTCCTCCTCGATCTTCCTCGCTCCCCAACGCACACAAACACAAACACAAACACAAACACAAACACATCCACAAACAAACGCACACAAACACACACACACACAAACAAACAAACACACACACACACAAACACACACACACAAACACACAAACACACACACACACACACAAACACACACACAAGCACAAACACAAACACAAACACACACACACACACACACACAAACACACACACACACACCACCGCGGATCTTGCCCTGAGTTGCCTCCGTCCCCCCCCGCCCCCTCGATTGGGAGGAGGGGGGAAGGCGAGGGGAGGAGCGAGCACATGAGAAGACGCGCCGAGGTCGGGCTCGGGGGTGAAGTCAGCAAAGTAATAAAAAAGTCAGCAAAGTAAAACCAACAAAACGAAGCAGCACAATCTATCACAAACCGGGGACCACACCGACGCTACATGAAGCAATCAACATTGTCAGGTGTGGGGGGGTGCGACATCACCGACGCGACCCTCGAGGTCCGACCGACCTCGAGCGGTGCAAGCAAAAGGAGAATCCTTGAAGCGAAGATATAGAGATGAGACCGAGCCGCTGCTCGGCCTCATCCGTCACCCCGAGGGTCCTGGGGACGGCGCCCGCGGGTTGGGCTTGGAGTGAAACGGCGCGGGAACCGCGCAGGTTGGACCCCCTCGGGAACCCCGCGGAACCGTCTGGGACCCCCCACCGTCTCCTGGATGCATTTTTGGGCCATCTGGGCCACCCTCCGCGCCCGTGGGGTGGACCTCCGCCAGAAAGCTGTCCCTGCGCAGCCTTCCCCGGAGGGCTGTCCTGGAGCTGGCCGGGGTCGCAGGAGCTCACATGTAATTGCGGCCGGGCCCCTCGGGGCCGACTGCGCTCCACACCTGCTGCGCGCCACGACATCTCGGGCGATGTGCCATCGGTGGGCTCGGGCACTCTGGATCGTGGCAGGGCCAGCGCGGCGGGGCCTCGGGACGGACCGCGCGGAACCCACCAAGAGGGGGGGCGCCCTGGGGCGCTCCTTCGCACCAGCCTCCGCCGCCCCCTCGGGACCTCGGCGGGCCCTGGGGGGGGGCTCGGGCGCGGGGGCGAAAGAGACCCGAGAGCACACCGCGCGCGTAGAGTCATGATCCACCTGCGGCCTCGGGACCGCGCGCGCGCTTCGGGGCTGACTGTTGCAGGGCGGTGGCAGGCGGCGCGGCGCCGAGCGCACTCCCAGGGTGGAATCTCCTCTCGCGGCGAGGCTCGGGCCGCCCGGCAGCAGCTCCATGTCAGGGCTCGCGCCCGACTGTCTCGATCCTCTCGGAGATTGCATCGGAACCGAAGGCGATGGCCTGGGAGTTCCCGATCCACGCGGCCACCCGGCGCAGCTGCAGAGGGGGTTCGCTGCGACGGGCGTCCGCGACCCCTGGGACATCAAGCGTCTGCGAGCCCCTCTTGGCTGCGACGTCGACCCAGTTATTTCCGACCTTGTTGAGCCACCGACTGGGCGACGCCCTCGCGCTCTGGTCCGACTGGCGCGCGGCAACCCAAACGATCTGCAAGCTGTCCGATTGCCCGCCATGGTCCTGCACCGGGTGCCAAAACTACCGCCGCAGACCGACATGGTCTCGACGAGCATGAAGGCACCAAACCAGCCCTTTCATGACGGACTCCGCGGTGTCGAGCGCCTGGATGATGGCGCGCAGTTCGGCTCGATCCACGCTCTGCTCATAGTCATGGAGCGGGCCGAACGCCGTGCCTCGCAGGCGATGTCGATCCAAGATCGCGAAGCCCCAGCCCGCTGTGCGCCCCGGGCCAGACGACCAAGGCTCGACCCGAGCCATCAGTGAAGATGTCGCCCGGTAGGGCGAGGCCGCTCTTGCACCTGTCGCAGTGCCACTGCTCGTGCATCGCTGGAGGAGGTACCAGTGGCAGACAGGCGCGAGGCAATCAGCGCCGTCGTGAAGAGGAGGTCGTTGGCTGGTGCGGCCTTGGCCTGGGCGTTTGTGTCGTCGCTGGCCAAATCAGAGCACTCCTGACACTGGTTGGGACGTGTCCAAAACCTGCGATGCAAGCAGCCGTCGTAGCCCTCGCAGCAAACCAGGCAACGGGAAATGTCCGAGTTCCCCTGCTCAGCCATTCGCAGCTGCGCCCGCTGGCCCCCATGATCGCAAAGCGCCTACTACTCGCGCGCCGAGCTTGCGCGCCGTGGCCGTCGGAGGGCTTGTGAGCGCCATGCGGGGCGGCTCGGGCCAGCGGCCGCGGCGGCCGCGTCGCGGCGGCCCCACCTCTGGCGCCGCATCCGAGCACTCACTCGGACAAGAGCCCACGCTGGTCACCCTTCGGGCCCAAGTCGGCCCCAGGATGGCGGAGTCGAGCTCCGCGCCTGCGCCCGCGGGCCACTCGGCGAAGCTGGCGCTCCAGTTCAGCTACGCGAGGCGCGCGATGACGGCCCCAGCCGGTCCCGCGACGAGCTTCCATGGAGCTCGCCCGCCTCGCAGCAGACGCTCCTGCCTTCTCCGCGCTAAGTCCAGCGCCTCATGTGACGCGACGCCGTCCATCGCCGCCTGCGCCCACGTGACTAACGGCCCCACCGTCGCGATGCACTCTGGCTGTCGGCGCGGCGCTAGTTCCAGCTGCGAGGCCAGCCGCGCGGACATGGCAGCAAGAGTCTTGGCCCGCCCTGATCGCGCGCCCCTCGCCACTGTGGCAATCGTGGCAGGGGGCGCGCTCACCGCCTGCAATTCATTCTGCGTGGCGGGCCGGGTGCGCGGGGTCGCCGCCTCCTTCGCGATGCGCAGGGAGCTTTGGAGGCGCTTGAACCGCGGCAGCGTCTGATTGACCCTCCCGGCCCTCTTCTGGGCGCCCGCGCGTGACGTAGACTGCCCCGCGCGCGTCTCTCCACGCCAAGGATGTCGAGCGAGGCGGCCACCTTGAACCGGTGCTTCTTCGTGCTCGTCACCACCTGCCGCGCCGCGTCGGGATCCGAGCTGGGCACCTTGGCCTTGTCCTGCGCAAGAAGCGCCCGGAGTGCCAGCAGCGCGACGGCGAGGTGATTGAGCAGCGCCGCGGCCGCGTCCACGACGGCGGCGATGCGCTCGACGATTCCAGCGGTGACGCGACCCGCGCACGCTTTGCGGGGCCTGGGCACATGGGAAGTGGAGGCCACGACCACATGGAACGGCATGATCACGACCAGCTGCAGCAAGTACGTCGCCGCCGTGCAGCCTGGGAGCGCTCCCCGGCCCACTCGTGCCGCGTGCGAGGAAGCGGCGGGTGCCCCGCCCGACACGGTTCGACGCGCGGTGCATGCTCATGCGCACCTTGAGCACCGCATCGGGGAAATTGGATTGCTTCGCCGCGAGAAGAAGCTTCGTCCACACGACCCTGTCGAAGCACTTGCTGATATCGACGAGTGCAGTCGTCATGACCTCGCCATGCTTATTCTTGGCGGCCCCCGTGTGAACCGGGGTGCGAACCGCGACGCCCCCCGTGAGCGCGCCTTGGCCGACTGCGACGAGCGGCCTCGCATATTCAACGACCCGCCTGCGGACGTGGACCACCCGCACCTTCGCGCAGAGCCTGCACAGGACAGGGAGCAATGCGATAGGCCTGCAGCCCCCTGCTGGCTTGCCGGGCATCATATCATGCTGTGCACAGATATGACCGCCGTCGGCAATCTGCACCAGGACCTGGTGGCCCACATGATGTGCACGAATCGTCAGACAGGTGAGAGAACGCCTGAGGCGAGAGCCCGACGCCGCTGCCCGTCTGAGGTCACCTGTACTGCCTCAGGTACGTCCAGCACCTAGCGTGGCAGGCTCGTCAGGATGTCGGAGACACCGCTATCCGGGTCGATCAGGTGGTCCACTGCGAACTCCTGATCGTCGTCGAAAGGATCTGCTCGAACGGCGGGTTGATGGCGTCCGCCAAAACCGACTCCTCTTGATTGAAATGAGTCTGCTTCCACACACACACACACCGGCGAAATCGTGGCTTCCTGACTTGGACACTCCACACTTGAGCGCTCTTTGTCCTGACCGCCAAACACGTCGCTCTCCGAAGGCATTGTGGAAATCGCCTCTGTTTGCCAGATGCCGCTCAGGCAGGCCAGCTGGCTGTCAGTGATGGCCTGAGGGAGGGAAAATTTGATGCCGAAGCGGTCGATATCCTAATGTGCCCCATCCTTCAGTTGGGTCATCGCCGACAGCAGGGCATGACATGTCACCAACGCACATGATGTTGGCATAAGCGTGGGGGATTATCTGATGTCTCTGCGCCGCAGTTGCAGGCCTGGTGGTTCACAGGCCACGCCCAGTCCACGAGCAGGTGGCCCTCTTCGTTGTGGATGTCCTGCCGATGTCCTGGCCGGAGCGCACGGCCAATGCGAGCCCGCCGCGACCTCGCTGGCAGCTGCTAGCGGTGCTGACCGATGCGGTCCTTTGACTGCCACTGCCAACGACCTCATGCTGCGGGGCTCAAGCCATGCGGCAGGGTGACCTCCGCGCGCTGGCCCGCCAATTGGCCTTCACGCGTGAGCTGGACCCAATCCTGCTCCACATGCGCGAGCAAGTCAACCGTACGGTGAAATGCGCAGGCTGAGGAGCACCGCGAGCAGGCGCGGCCGAGGACGCGCCTCGGTCTTCGTTCGCAGGCCGAGAAGCACCACGAGAAGCCGAGGGCTGCCAATCCTGCGCCGGGCTGCGCCCCTGTCCGCTGGGAGACCCCGCCGAGCATCATCTCAAGCTCGCTCAGGATGTATACCCTCTTTCAGCCGGGTGGGCCTTCCAACGGGTGGCAGCCAACACGAGACGGCTTATGCGAGGCGGGGATTTATCCACATCCACCGCCCGGGAACCGACGTCCTGGTGCCCCAGCAGGCGGTGGATACGGGTACGTTTTGGCCCCCAGGGGTCCGAGTGTGTGTGTGTGTGTGTGTGTGTGTGTGTGTGTGTGTGTGTGTGTGTGTGTGTGTGTGTGTGTGTGTGTGTGTCCATGTCCACCGCCTGCCGAGATACCCGACGTTGATCCTCCGGGCGGTGGTCATGTATACATTCCCGCCTCGGAGGTTCGCCCTGGATCGGGCGAAGAGAACTACGCACATGCACCGATCCTGACAGCGCCCATCCTTGACCCGGGATCGGTGCAGATGCCTTCCTGGCCCAGGCAGGAGGGCGTTATGCACCGATCCTGGGCTCGTGGGTGGGCCTGGCCAGCATCGGTGCATGTGCATAGTTCTCTGAAGGGGCCCCAGGACACACAAATAAATATACACACAAATAAAAAGATTCCCCACACTTTCCTATATTTTATCGGGGTCTTTGCCTTCCCCCCCCCCACTTCCAATATTTTCCCATAATTTTTTCTTGGGAGTCGACGATTCATTGTGTCTGTGTGTTTCTTTCCCTCCTGATTCTCTCTCCTCTGCCTGGAGAGTGGCCCGGGCGCCCGCAGGGCGCTCTGCGGGCGTCGCCGCGGCGGCGCGGCGAGGCCGGAGCGTGCGGAGCGGTGCGGTCGAGGCGCGCGGGGCGCCAGGAGGCGGGGCCGCCCGCCGGCCTCCACGAGGCCTTCGGAGGCCATGCGGCAGCCGGAAGCGGCGAGGGGGATCAAGGAGGAGGAGGAGGAGGAGGAGGAGGAGGAAGGAAGGAGGAGGAGGAGGAGGAGGAGGAAGGAGGAGGAGGAGGAGGAGGAGGCGGAGGAGGAGGAGGAGGAGGAGGAGGAGGAGGAGGAGGAGGAGGAGAGGGGAGGAGGAGGGGAGGAGGGGGAGGGAGGAGGAGGAGGAGGAGGAGGGAGGAGGAGAGGAGGAGGAGGAGGAGGAGGAGGGGGAGGAGGAGGAGGAGGAGAGGAGGAGGAGGAGGAGGAGGAGGAGGAGGAGGAGGAGGAGGAGGAGGGATCGAGGAGGAGGAGGAGGAGGAGGAGGAGGAGGAGGAGGAGGAGGAGGAGGAGGGAGAAGGAAGGAGAGACGACCGAGGGGGGGAGGACCGAGGAGGAGCAGGAGCAGGATCGAGGAGGGTCAGGTGGACGGGGGAGGAGGATCCAGGCTCGAGCTGGCAGCTCTGGGTGCCTTTCGGGCTTCCAGGAACCTCCAGGGAGCTCCAGAGACCTCCTCCCCCAATCCCTTCCTCCCCCTTCTGCGTCTCCTCACCCCTCCTCAGATGTGACGCACGCTGCAGCAGGAAGAACAGATTTGCGGATGCAGTACTACGGCCAGCGATGCGGCTAGAGAGTCGACCCGTTGGGCGGAGGTTCCTACACGGCACGGCATAGGCCGGCACCGATAAAGAGCATAATGGCAGGGAGGGGAGTAGTACACGTGTACTGTGTACTTGTAGGGAGGATGATGGTGCGGATGATTAGGGAGACAAGGATTCGATTCGGTTCACCATGAGCACCATCCGCAGTTAGCTGGTCCGTGCGCTGAGCACGGCTGTTATGCCTGAACAAAAGTGTCACCGACCGACCTTGAGTGGCAGCTGTCGCTAGAAAGGAGGAGAGAGAACATAGGAGGAGGAGGGGAGCAGAGTAATAATAATAGTGGTAGCAACATCCCACACGAACGATTATTCGAATGCCTGCGGTTCAGCCTGGTGGGAAGAAGCATGCACAGAGACTCGCACGCCCAGAGAAGCGCGAGTGCAGCGAGGGTGACACGAGCTAGGCCCACCGACGACAGTGCACGCGAGCACTGAATCAGCACGACGAGTACGGAGGAGAAACTAAGGAGGAGCACCACAGACCCGGAACTCCAACGTCGCGATTTTCCCACACCGTGGGCCCTCGGATGGCCGGCCCCTTCCCAAGGGCCAGCTGTCATCGGGCTGCTTTCTACGGTCCTGGGGCCCGGAAGAAAGGTCCCCCCGAGGCCGAAGATCATCAGACACCGTTCGGCGCGATGCGTGTCACGGCGCGGGGAGGTAGGGGGGCCAAGAAGGCTCCAGGTCAGGGGGTGTCGGCGCAGATTAGCGACGGCAGGTCACGGTGTGACAGAGCCGCCTGCACGCCGGCATAGCTACACTATGTCGGCACCCTCGGCCCGCTCACCCGCGCCGCGCCTGCCATTCTTCCCATTCCGCTCCAAGTCAGGGGGGCTGGCACGCACGGAATGTAAGGCAAGCCTGGGGCGGACCAAGCGGCCGCTAAGAAAACCACGCTGCTCACCAGTCCGCGTGATCCTCCACCTCCGCACCCGACCCCCCGACCAGGAGGGAGCCTGGGTCCAGGAGGAGGAGGAGGAGGAGGAGAGGAGAAAAGCAAGCTAGGTGCGCTTGCGCCATGCCTGGCACCCTACCCCTCCCACCCATCCCGTGTTTTATCAATCCACCGACGCGTGTCAAGAGGGACATGGAACTCCAAAAAGGACCCCTGTCGTGTTATGTGCAATCGGAGAAGGGGAGCTGCGTACAGGGATGAGCAGGCGGATGAGCAGGAGACGGATGAGGAATAAGGACGACGACGAGGACGAATAACAGCACAATGAGCTGGAGTGGAATGAGCGGGAGGACCAGGGGAAGGCCGAGGAGGGGAAATGAGGGGGCGACAACGATGAGGAAAGACTCGGATTCAGAAAGAAAAGTGGCCCACACTAAGACGAGAGCGCCACTCTGAGCAGTGGGAGTAACGCGCCGATTCAACAATGACGCCCACGCTGCAGCAGGTGTACCATTTGAAAAATCGAGACAGTCCGATTGGAAACAACATAGGGAAACATCAAACGATGATATCGTGTGTGTGTGTGAAGACAGCACGCGGAGGGCGGTGGGCGACTCCCCCGCCATCCTCAGGGGAGAGAAGTAGCACTCGTATTACATTCAGGGGAGGAGAAAGCAGGGAGGAGAGAGGAGAGATGACAGAGGAGGTGGAAGAGGCAAAAGAGGAGGAGGTGGAGGAGGAACAGGAGGGGAAGGGGAAGGAGGAGGGGAAGAAGGAGGACGAGGAGAAGGAAGATGACGAGGAGGGGGAGGATCAGGAAGAGGAGAGGAGAAGGAAGGAGGAGAAGAAGGAGGAGGGGGAGGAGGGGAAGGAGAAGGAGGAGGAGGAGGAGGAGGGAGGAGGAGGAGGAAGGAGGAGAAACCGAGGAGGACGCCCCCCCCTCACCGGCGGAGGCGGAGGCGGTGGCCTGCGACGGGGCCGGCGCGCCGTGGGCGCGGCCGTCCGCGCCGCCGAGCTGGCGGGAGGGGTCCTCGCTGCCGCTGCTGAAGGCCTGGGCGCCCGTGCCCCCCCCTCCTGCTCCTCCTCCTCCTGCTCCTCCTCCTACTCCTCCTCCTCCTGCTCCTCCGCCTCCTCCTCCTCCTCCTCCTCCTCCTCCTCCTCCTCCTACTCCCTCCTCCTCCTCCTCCTCCTCCTCCTCCTCCTCCTCCTCAGGGAGCGGCGGCGAGCGAGGGGAGGAAGGCGAGAATAGTGGCCTCCCAGATGGGGTCGGAATAGATGGGGTCGGAAGATCGCGCCGCATCGCCGACACGTCGGCGATGCATCGGCGGTATCTCGACGACGCACCGGCGATGCATCGGCGACGTCGGCGCGAAGAAAATCGGGTTCCACATCGAGCCGCATCGCTGATGCATCGGCGATGCGGCGCAATCATCCGACCCCATCTACTCCGACCCCATCTAGGAGGCCTAGAGAGAAGGGGCGGGCCTTCTCAGGATTCTCGGAGGTACCCTGGCCTTCCGAACAAAACTCCCTGAGTCTTCCCCGCAGACGCGGAAGACTTCGCAGAAGGCTGGAGGGCTTCTGAGAAACCACGCCGCCTTTTGAGGAAGGCTCCCCCTTCTCACTTCCCCCCCGTCGCTCGCCGCCGAGGGGAGGACCAGGGGCGTCCAAGCGGGGGGCGCCCAAGAGGGGGGTGCGCAAATCATGGCACGAGGCACGTGCGCGGCCCAGGGGGGGGGGGGGCCAGGGGACGCGCTGAAATCAGAAGAGGCCCCAAGAAGTCTGGGGAGATGCCGTGGCCCGGGCCACGATGTCCACCACCCACCTGGTCACCACCCCTTTTCAACCCCCGAGAGGAGGCAGAGGAAGGCTTGAGACAAATCGAGGTCCAAGCTTTTCAAACGCTTTCGCTGGTTGCCGGCGGTTTTCGAACCGCGGGACGCCTTCCAACGGCTGCGCCTCGCCGAGCGCTCCCGGGGTGCCCGGATCGTCCCGTCCGGCCGCCAGAGGCCCGAGATATGTCTCGAAGGCCAACGGGAATCGGGCGCTGTGGGCTGGGCGTTGAACTTTCTCCGCGCCGCGCGTTCAACTTGGCGCAAACGGATGGGGTCTAGGACCAGGCCCAGCCTGTGGGAGGGGCGGGTGTCCTGGGAGGTTGAGGTAAAAACTCACTTGGGTGGGCGAGCCCCACCTGAAGGGGCGAGATCCGCCCGAGGAAGGAGAGGGGGCATCGGATCGGATCCTCCTCCTCCTCCTCCTCGAGATCCTCCTCCTCCTCCTCCTCCTCCTCCTCCTCCTCCTCCTCCTCCTCCTCCTCCTCCTCCTCAATCAACGTATTGTCCGAAAACGTTACTTGATTTCTCCTCTGGAGCCTTTCGGCATGCCGCCGAGAGTTACCTCAGCCCCCCTACGGAAGCAGATGACGCGATGAATCCACTCTGCCTCCTGACAGAAGCGAACTCGGCACAGGCCTGTGGGGTTCGCCTTTCATCGATGGGTCCTGTACCCGGCCCATGGCGGAAGGATTGCCTATAGGGTGGCCTGCTGTGCTTGTATGATCCACCCCAGAGGTAGGTCGGCGGCAGGAGTTCAGGGCCCCCGTTTGGGGCCCGCACCCCCAGACCCCCCCTTCCGGAGCCGAATTTCGTGTTTTTTCACGTGGGCGAGCGCTCTGTCTTTTTTCTGCTGAGGAAGCTCCTACGTTTTCAGATCATACGAATGTTCTTAAGCTGGCTGCGATGCCCAAACATGAGCAGCTCTCTCCGAAGCGCATGTGTTGATGTGCCTTGTTTCAATGCTATTCTCAAGCCTCTGCCATCTGTTCCTGTGTTGAGGTCGCCGCCGGCCAGATGACACAAGAGGCCTCCAAGACGCCCCAGGAGGCCTCCGAGGCCTCCCGAGAGGGCCCCAGGATGTAAAAAGCATGGATCTCCCTTTGGCGTTTGGAAGGATTTGGGCGTTCTCGCCTTTTGAGCTTCCGACGCTCCAAGGCGGCCCAAGAGGGCCCAAGAGGCCTCCAAGAGGGCCCCAGGACGGCCTAAGTGCGTCCCAAGACAGCCCAAAAGGCGCCCAAGACGGCCCAAGCGGGCCCCAAGCTGGCCCCAAAAGGGGCCCAAGAGAGGGAACACGAACCGAAAATCCGAGCCTTCTGCCCCAAGAGGCCCCCAGGAGGCTCGAATTAGGCGCCCAAGAGGCCCCCAAGAGGCCTCCAGAGGCCCCTCAAAAGGCCCCCAGATGGCCCCCAAGAGGCCCCAACACGGCCTCTAAGAGGACCCCGAGAGACCTCCCACGAGCTCTGAACAAACATGTAATAGGCTTCATACCCACAACCCACGCACGGTGGCAGGACCTGCCTGCCGTAGGCAGCTGGATCATCTTCATGTTCTGCCGCGTGGGGTCGACGTGCGAACGCGATTGGAAACCATCGTGCAGTCTGAGAATGCTGTTTTGGGATACGGCCAGACCTGGGACAGACTAACATCTCTCAAGAACACGATATCCTCCGCTTGCCAAACAAGAGAACCTTGGAAGGTGCCCTCCCCAGGACTCACCAGAACATACAGCAAGCACGAAGAACACCAGGGTGCCCTCCCCGAGCCGACCTCGATCTCTTACCTCGGTCCGACCGTGCTGCCCTCTGGCTACAATTTTGCGCTCGAGGTGCAGGTGCCGGAGCCCTGGCGCGGCCGTCCGAGGCCCTGCGAGCACGTGCGCTCCGCTTCCGTCCCGTGCTGCTCACTGTGGGCGGCTTGCACTGTGCATGTGCAGAGGTTGGCGTCCGCATCATAGCAAGCCTAACCACGGGGTGACTGTGGGCCATGATGAGTCTGCGCAGTGCTTCGATTCCTACATCGCGCCTGCCCCCTCTGGACAATTGTGCTCATCATCCGGCGGTTGCTTCTCCCTCTGGCGTGGAAGCCTGTCGCCTGCTTAACTTTGGCTGGCTTTTGGAAGCGCTGGGGCGTAAGCCCAAATAAACTCATCCTCCTCCTCCTTCTCCTCCTCCACTCCTTACCCACATCTAGATTTACGTGTATATGTATATATATATATATATAATTCCTCGGCGTCGATGCCGATCGAAAGGGCGGACTGGGAGTTTCGGTCGATACTTCCTCACCACCTGTGACCCTGACGCGTAACAGCTGGTAGCATTTTTACAAATGGAGGGCGGGTGGTTTTCAAAATTGGCTCTCGCTTTAAAGCCGCGCACGCTCGTCTTACAAATGTGCAAGGGATTCACGGATTGAGGGCGGGTGGTTTTCAAAATGTGGCGCTCGCCTTATCGCCGCGCACATTCGTTTCAAACATTCGCAAGAGCTTCACACATTGAGAACAGGTCGTCTTCAAAAGGTGGCTCTCGCTTTAGCGCCGCGCAATTTCGATCAACCAAGCTGCAATAGCTTCACGGACGGAGGGCCGGTGATTTTCAAAATGTGGCTCTCGCTTTAGCGCCGCGCACATTTGTTTAAAGAATTTGCGAAGGTTCAGCGGACACACATGGTTAACATTCCAAGCATGTTCTGGACAAGTTCAGGATTGTCAGGGTGCAGTAGCGAAGTGGATTCACGGTGTTGAAGTCCCAGGAGTGGTGTTCTGGCCAGAGTCGGGATCGTTGATTTGTTTTCCTCCCGAAAGGCCTTCTGCTATCTGCGCAGTGCACCCACTGGGTGGCGCTCGCGCCCTTTCAGCCGCCCGGAGGGCATCCTGACAGTTGCCACTTACGCTCGCCCACGTGGGCGTGAGGCTGGAAGAAGAGCGCGCTGCTGCGTCTGCGCCGGCGTGCAGCTGGATGCCAATAAGTGCAAGTCCTGACAAGGGTGCTCTAATACGCATCAAAATTCTCACACGGTTGTCCCTCAACGGCGCACTTCCCGCAGTGAAAATGGACCCTTGTAGGGGCCTATGAAAAGTAACTCTGGAGGGTGGGTGCATACCAAAATCTTTGATGAGTCTTGAGTTCACACTGGTCCTCCTTCTTCTCCTCCTTCTCCGCCTCCTCCCTCCCACTCCTCCTCCTTCTCGTCTTCCTCCTCCCTCCTTCTCCTCCTCCTCCTTATTGTCAGCAGCAGCATCAGCATCATCACCATCATCATCATCATCATCATCATCATCATCATCATCAACAACATCATCAACATCATCATCACCACCACTACCATCAGCATAATCATCAGCATTCTCATCATCCTCAGTATCATTATATCACCATCAGCAGCAACAGCAGTATCATCAATATCATAATCATCGTCAGCAGCATCATCAGCACGATCATCAGCATCATCACCATCATCATCACCATCACAATCACCATCACCATCACCATACGTATAATCATCATAATCATCATCATGAACACAATCACCATCAACATCACCATAACAGCATCAGCATCATCATCAGCATCATCATCACCATCACCATCACCATCACCATCTCCATCACCATCATCATCAGCAGCATCATCATCATCATCAGCATCATCATCAGTATCATTAGCATAAGCATCAATATCAGCAACATCAGCATCAGCAGCATCAACATCAACATCAACATCATCATCATCATCATCATCATCATCATCATCATCATCATCATCATCATCATCATCATCAGCATCAGCATCAGCATCAGCATCAGCATCATCATCAGCAGCATCATCATCCCTCCTGCTCCTCTTCCTCTCCTCCTCCTCGTTCTCCTCCTTTCCTTCTTCCTCCTCCTCCTCCTCCCCCTCCTCCTCCTCCTCCCTCCTCCACCTTTCTCCTCCCTCTCCTCCTCCTCCTCCTCCTCCCTCCTCCTCCTCCTCCTCTCCTCCTCCTCCTCCTCCTCCTCCTCCTTCCCTCCTCCCTCCTCCTCCTCCTCCTCCTCCTCCTGCTCCTCCTCCTCCTCCTTCCTCCTCCCCCGGACTCCCTCCCTCCACCCTCGCGCCTGCCCTCCCCGCCCCCCTCCCCGAGGACCGAGGACCCAGACCGCCGACGCCGTGTCCTTCCTGAGCGTGGACCCCTGAAGGTCTCGGCCGGGTGGTCACGGGGGGACCTACATATTTGGACGCCCGAAATGGGCACGGAAAGAATGGGTACAATGCCCAACAACAAATGTTGTCCCAAGCCAACAGCGGCCGCTGTTGGGCAAGAGGGCCTTCTGTCTCGAATGGACACAGGCCGCGGCGGCGTGGACAGCGAGTCCTGCTCAAAATGAACAGGAACTGCTGTTGGGCATTGTACCCATTCTTTCCGTACCCATTTCGGGCTTCCAGAAACATAGGGGGCGAAGAGAAAAAGGGCCCTGAAAGGAGGGTGCCTCTCGGGTGCCTTCAGGATCGGGCAGGGCCCTTCAGAACCCTGAAAGGGCCCCTTTAGGGCCCTTCTCTTCACCCTCCGTGCGCACAGCAGGGATCGACAGTCCCGGTATTCCGGCAGGCCTACCACGACATCTCCTGGGAACAACAGCATTGGAACAACGAAAACACGGTTCTTAGAATATCAAGCCGACGTGTTGCAACAATGACAATGTCAGGCAAACATGTTTTCAGAACATGTCGTGCAAACCACGAACGGCTCTTAGAGCATTCTTCCGTGGGCCTACAGGCAAGCAAGGACGCCTCGGCACTGCTTGAATTTTTAGGTTCCCCCCGTTACCAATCGCCCGAAAGACTGGACCCCTTCCCCGGGGCCGGCTCTTCATCCCGAACCGTTCTTCGAAGGTCTCTGGGCGCCCTGGCGACAGCCCCGAGGAGGCCGAACAAAAAGTACCCCGACGCCGTCAGCCGTGACTTTTTTTCCACGACGCGAGGAGGTCCCCTGGCTTCGGATCCGCCATACGGTGGGCGATGTCATAAGCAGGGTGGGAATGCCCGCCAAGCTCCTTTGATGCCGGCTTCCGCCCCTCCTTGCCGCCGCCGTTCCCGCCAGGCTGTCGCGCACCTGCGCGCCCTGCTCTGCTGAGGCGGACATCTCCCCCCCCCTGCCTTCTCGCACCGTTCGGGGTGCATTTCCGACACGCTCGAAATCGGGAGCTCGGCCAACGCGCGCTGGATCTGAAGTCAGGGCCTGGGGAGAGCAGGGGCGGGGCGGCTGCTGTCCCCGCCGCCGGGCCGGCGGCCGCCGCCGCGCTCTTTCGCGGTGTCCGCGTGCTCCGCCCGGGCGGATCCCCCAGCACCGGGACCGGGCGGGCCGAGATTTCGGGGCACCCCGCGCGCGATGGGCGCGGAGGTGCCACGCCCCCCGGCGATCGGAGGTGCTGCCGGAGGCCTCCTCGGCTGCTCGCAAGAAGCGCGTGGACCGTTCAGCCCTGGACGATCGCGGCTGGTAAGGCTTCGAGTTGCGCACAGACAGCCCCCCCGAGTAGTCCGGGGGGGGCTGTTGAGGCCGGCCGGGACTATCTGGGAGATCTGTCTGCGCGCCACCCGAGGCCTTACCAATCGCGGCTTTCCGATGGCGGGGATCGCTCGACATCGGCCGATTCTGGGCCACTGGCGGCGTTCAATATTGAACGCCCGTGAACGCCCGTGCTGGGGTCGCCGCCGCGTCGAGACGCCACGACACGGACCCACTTGGTCACTACGCGGCGTCAAGGGTCCGCGGGGGAGGGAGAACCAAATCCAAGCACGCCGGCCGTTCCCAGGGGGGGACCTGTGGGCCCAACAAAGTCACAGCAATCACGGCACGGCGGCTGGCCGTCGATTTCGGCCTCCCGGAGGTGGATGTCTGCATCCGGGACCGTCAATTAACAACACGACTCATGAGAAGCCCACGCGGGAAGGGGCGATCCAGGCTCGGTCGGGGCTTTTCCTCGGGGGGGGGGGGGAGTCCAGGCCCTGCCCTGGGGAGCCCCTTCCTTTCTTGGTCTGGCCGGGGTTTCCTGCCCTCTAGATCTGGTACGCTGCCTGCCGATCGTTGCGCGCGGTGCGACAGCCGCAGGGCCCGCGTGCTTCGGTCTGCCCTCCACTTCCGCAGCGCCCCCCCCCCCGAAAGCTGCGCACTGAAGGCCACTCCAGCGAAGGGCCACTCTGACAGCGGAGGCCAGTCCACAAGAAAGCTTCCACGAGGAACCCGACCCTGAGACCCCAGGACGGCCATGGATTTCTGGCGTGGGACCGTCACGCCTTCTGCAGCAAACCGATCGAAACCCAAGAAACCCAGGGCACCCTGGAGGCAAGCGGGGTGCTTCGTGGCATGGGCCTCCACTGTATGTGCCGCCGAGCTGGGGCCCCGGGAAGCACCCAACCCAGCGTGAGCGTGAACCTTCGGAGGTCCGCGCGGACTTCTTGCATCTGCGCTGGTCCGCGAGGGAAGGGGTGTGGGGAGGAGGATCGAGGAGGAGGAGGAGGAGGAGGAGGAGGAGGAGGAGGAGGAGGAGGAGGCAGGAAGCAGAAGCAGCAGGAGGAGGAGAAGGAGGAGGAGGAGGAGGAGGAGGAGCAGGAGGAGGAGGAGGAGGAGGAGGGGGAGGGGAGGAGGGGAGCAGCAGGAGGAGGAGGGAGGAGGAGGAGGAGGAGGGAGGAGGAGGAGGAGGGAAGGAGCGCGGGGAGGAGGGCCAGCGCCCACCCAGAGGACAGCCGTGCGGACCTCCGACGTGCTGTGCTGGTGTTTTACGCCGTGTTTGGTTTCGTAGCTCCCCGCCATCGCTCGGACGTCTATTCCCCTCGCGTTTTTCGCTTTCGTGCTTTTTCTTCTCGTAAGATGAACCAACATGCTCCTCGATGGTCCTCGCCGAGAAAATATGCATACGTCCGAGCGATGCCAAGGCTCTGGCCCCACGTGGCCCAGACCCAAGATCGAGACTCGAGGTTGGATGACGAGGTCTGGGGAACACCCCTCGCAGGGCCTGGAGGGCCCCAGGGCGGGGGGCCCGAGACAGCGTGGCGGGCAGGATTTCTCGGATCGGTGAAGGACCCCCCTCCCTGGCGCGCGGAGCGCGCCCAGGGGCGGTGCTGAAGCGCCGCCAGGGGGGCCCAGCGCCGATCCGAGAAATCCGCGCGGACCTCTGGGAAATCGTGTTTTTGCCGCTTTCTGCTCCTCGAGGGATGGCGCGACGAAACGAAACAGGTCTTACGCGAGATGGCATAGCGACCTTACGCGGTGACTTGCGCGGCCCGCCACGTTGGAAACGAGGGAGCTCACGCGCGACCTTACGGGCAGCCTACGCGCGAAGGTCCTCGCGGTCAAACCCGTTTTCTGCGTCGCCCAGATCATCCCCGACAGGCTGGGGGCACGCTGGGCCGGCATCGCCTCCGGCAACCTCCGACCTGTACGGCGCCGGCCCACGGCGACCCGCCGCTGGGGCTCAAGAGAAGTCTGAAAGACAAAACAAAAAACACTGGCTTCGGTGCGACCTGGCGGCGCGCCAGAAGAAGGTGCGGGCGATACGTGCGGCCTTCCCTGACCCCCTCCACGTCTTGAACAAAAACACGACGGACAAGTAGTCGCTGTTTTTCGGCCTACAGGGGCCCTCACTGGGCCTCGGGACCGTCAAGAATTGACTCGGCAGGAAAAGCCAATCCCCGGGAATGCGTCCAGACCTTCCTGCGGGTCAAGTGCATAATGAGAAAATCGCGACGCCGCGGGTCTTGGCTTCAAGGAGGCAGGGGGCCCTCTTAGGACGGGTCGGCCCCTTCCCGGAGGCTTCCACGGTCGGCGATGGCGACCACCACAGAGGGACTCGACAGGAAAACGTGCCGAGCTTATCAAAACCTGGAGCCGACTGAACGGGACAACTTTCAACAGAAGATCGCTTAGGCTTTCGCCTCAGCGGGAGCGCCGGCCTCCAGTGCGACATCGGAGCCCGAATCGGAACCCGAGGTCGGATCGAACCGGAATCGGAGACCCTCCACGTCGAGTCGAATCGACCCGGAGGAATCGAGACGCGCCCTGCGCTCCGAGAGCGTTCCGGGGCGCTCCGGGAAGGACTCACCCTCGTCGCAGCCCCGCCCGCACGATGCCGAGAGGCACCGCGGCCGCTGCTCCCACTCGGACCTCTCCAGGGCCGCTGCTCCCGCCAGGAGCTCCAGGAGACCCCGGCGGTGGCGACGCAAGAGCCCTCGATGACGAGCAGCGGCATCGGCAGAGCCGTGGGAGGGTCTTTCCCCCTGGGCCTGCCCCACCCCCCCCTCCCCCTTGGCGGCGCGCACGAGGGTGTGTGTGGGGGGGGGGTCGGCTTCTCAGAGGGAGGGCTGCTTCTCCGAGGGCGCGGGCCTTGCATCTGCAGACCAGGCCCCGCGCCTTCTGCGAGGCAGCCTCGTGCCAAGAAGCCTCCTCCCCTCCTGCCGAGCCCCCCCCCTTCCCGCCCGTGCGGGCCTGCCCCCCCACTGGCGCGCCGCCGAGCGAAGACAGGCCTGCGCCGCCCAGGTATCCCGGGCAAGCCCGTCCTCGACGGCGGCCGGGCCACGCTCGCGCACCGCCCCTCGCGGGCTGGCCAGCCTTGGGGCCCTAGAGGCGAACAGGGTGCTCCACACGCTATCGCTCGGGGGCTGCTGGAGGTGCACCTGGCCCAAGCTGCCCCCAGCTCGCCGCCCGATCTGGGGGCCCCCTGGGGCCCTCTGGGCCTCGCGAGGGGTGCGCCTGGAGGCCGCGGGGGCCTCCTTGGAAGTCCCTGGGGGGCACCTTCTGGGCCTCGCGGGGGGTGCTCTTGGAGGCCGTGGGGACCTCCTTGGACGTCCTGAAGGGGCACCCTGGGCCAGGGGCCCCTCCAGCCACACCCGAATCGTAAGGCCAGCTCGAGGGCCGCTGGGCGGCTCCAGGAGGGAGGCCCATCGCAAGAGAACGGCCGTCCCGGGAGGCGCGGGCGGGGAGAGGGGGGCATGAGCAGTGGGAATGGAGGGGGGAGGAGGAGGAGGTGGAGGAGGAGGAGGAGGAGGAGGAAGAGGAGGAGGAGGAGGAGGAGGAGGAGGAGAGGAGGAGGAGGAGGGGAGGAGGAAGGAGGAGGAGGAGGAGGAGGAGGGAGGAGGAGGAGGGGAGGAGGAGGAGGGAGGAGGAGGAGGGAGGAGGAGGAGGAGGAGGAGGAGGAGGAGGAGGAGGGAGGAGGAGGGGAGGAGAAGGGGAGAAGGAGGAGGAGGAGAAGGAGGAGGAGGAGGAGGAGGAGGAGGAGAGGAGGAGGAGGAGGAGGGGAGGAGGAGGGGAGGAGGAGGGAGGAGGAGGAGGAGGAGGAGGAGGAGGAGGAGGAGGAGGAGGAGGAGGAGGAGGAGGGAGGAGGAGGAGGAGGAGGAGGAGGGGGGGGAGGGGAGGAGGAGGAGGAGGAGGGGGAGGAGGAGGAGGAAGGAGGAGGAGAGGAGGAGGAGAGGAGGAGGAGGAGGAGGAGGAGGAGGAGGAGGAGGCGGAGGAAGGAGGACGGAGGGGGAGGGGGAGGGGGGGGGAGGGGGAGGGGAGGAGGAGGAGGAGGAGGAGGAGGAGGAGGAGGAGGAGGAGGAGGAGGAGGAGGAGGAGGAGGAGGAGGAGGAGAGGAGAGAGGAGAGAGGAGGAGGAGGAGGAGGAGGGAGAGGAGGAGGAGGGGAGGAGGAGCAGGGAGGAGAGGAGGAGGAGGGAGGAGGAAAGAGAGGAGGAGGAGGAGGAGGAGGAGGAGGAGGAGGGGAGGAGGGGCAGGCTCTCGGGGGCAGGGGCAGGAGAGGGGATAGTCGAGTCGCATCGAAGCGGGCGTCGGATCGGGCGGCTTCGGCACGGAGTCGATCGATGCCGAATCGGATCGGCCGCCTCAGGATGCACGACAGCACCCTGCGAGCATCGGCCGCATCGGATCGTCGGAGCCTCGAGTTCCACGCGAGAGGACGTCCGATCGGGAAGGGCGCCAGGAGCGGCAGGGTGCAGAAGCCCGAAACAACTTCGAACAACGCGGCACGGATGGAGAAACAAAATAACAGCATACACGTAAACGTTCGGACGTCCGCCCAGATTTCCTGGATCGGCGCTGGGCTCCCCCTTCCTGGCGCGCGGAGCGCGCCTGTGGCGGCGCCAGGGGCGCCGCCAAGTGGGTCCAGTGCAGGCCAACAACAAACACGTGGAGCTCCGAAAGTTCTGGAGTGCTATGTGGAACCTGCTCTAGAACAGGGACGTACTGCAGACGGATATCTAGCCTTTCTGCGACCTTGCACTGCGCCGAGCGCAACGGCTGCGTTGTCGATAGGCTGCTCCGCCCTGAATGTGCCCATACACGTAACGACGCCCAGCGCGTCCGTAGACGCTCGTGGCTAGCAGGTGAGAGCGGTACTTGGCATAGGCACCAGATGCTGGTCTTCTGGAAGCAAGCAGACTTTGGCCCTCCAGCGGACGTTCTGCTCGTGCCGTGGCTTCTCCCTCGGGAAGAGCGGGGCGGATCGGCACGGCGTCCGCGAGCGGCACGGCGGGCACGCGGAGCTGGTCGAGCCCGAGGTGGCTTCGAGAGGGGGGCCGGGACTCCAAACGGGGGCGCCTGCCGGGGCGCGTCGGCTGCCGAGGGGCGGAGAGGGGGAGAGGGGGGGGGAGGAAGGGGGGGAGGAGCGGGAAGCAGGGAGAAGGAGGGAGGAGAGGGAGGGGAGGAGTGCAGGTGGGGGAAGGGGGAAGGGGGAAGGGGAACAGGGGGAGGAGGCAAGCTGCGTGTGCTCGCGCCTCGTCTGACATCCTATCCCTCCCTCTCGCCCCTTCCCATGGCGCTGATTGTTCTCTCTATTCGCAGACGCCGTGTCATAGCCGACCAGCGCCTCACTCAGAAAGGCCACCTCGTGTTATGCGCAGGCGGAAGAAAGGGAGCTGCGTGCACAGGAGGAGGAGGAGGAGGAGAAGGTGGCGGGCGAACAGGAGGATGAGCCGGAGAAAAAGGATGAGGACGAACAGCAGCAGCAGGAACCAAAGCAGAGGGATCGGGAGGGAAGGCCAGGGCCAGGGGAAGGCGGAGGAGAGGCATGTTGAGGGGGGCGGCAACGAGGCAGAAAGACTCGGATTCAGAACAGTGGCCCGCGCTGGGGCGAGATGAACAGCAGCAGCAGCAGCAGCAGCAGCAGCAGCAGCAGCAGCAGCAGAAGCAGGAACTGCTGGCGCGGAAGGAGCGGGAGGAGCACGAGGACCAGGGGAAGGCGGATGATGGGAGAGGAGGGGGGGGACCGCAGCGAAGCAGGACTCGGATCCAGACAAGGGGCCCGCACGGGGGCGAGAGCGCCATTCCGAGCGATGGAAACAGCGCGCCGATCCGAGAATGAGGCCCCCGTTGCAGCGGGAACAACTTTCTGAAACACCGAAAACAGTTTGTTTGCAAAACACGTTAGACACAACACTTGATTGAAATACGGCGTGTGTAAAAAAACACACGCGGAAGGGGCTGGAGACCTTCCGGACGACTTCAGGTGAGCAGGAGAGTAGTACTCCCATTGTTTAATTCTCGCCATCACTCGGACGTCCATTCCTCGTGCATGTTTCGGCTTCGTGCGTGTATTTGTTCGCAAGATGGCCCCAAACGCTCCGCGACAGTTCTTGCCAGGCAGCAGTGCACACGCCCGAGCGACGCCAAGCAAGTGTGGAGAGACGCAGGGGAGAGAAGATGGGGGAAGGGGGGGGGGGGGGGGAAACCCGGGGCGAGGAGGGGAGGGAGGGGAGGGGAGAGAGAGGGGCAGGAGCAGCGGCAGGGGCGGGGAGGGGAGGGGAGGGAGGCAGGGGGAGGGGAGGGGAGGGGAGGGGAGGGGGGGAGGAGGAGGAGGGGGAGGACAAGCTAGGTGCGCTCGCGTCATATCTGACGTCCTACCCCTCCCTCCCATCCCTTACCATGGCGCTGATTTTCTCTATCCGCGGACGCGTGTCGTAGCGGACCTGTGGCTCCGCGCGCGCGTGCGTAGTGGGTGGTGGTGCACGTGCGTGCGTGCGTGCGTGTGTGCGTGGTTGTCGTGGTGGTGGTGGTGGTGGTGGTGGTGGTGGGTGGTGGTGGTGGTGGGTGGTGGTGGTGGTGGTGGTGGTGGTGGTGGTGGTGGTGGTGGTGGTGGTGGGGGGTGGTGGTGGTGGTGGTGGTGGTGGTGGTGTGGTGGTGGTGGTGTTGTGGTGGTGGTGGTGGTGGTGGTGCTGGTGGTGGTGGTGGTGGTTGCTGGTGTTGGTGTTGGTACTGTGCTGGTCCTGGTGGTTTGGTTGTGGTGGTGTGGTGGTGGTGCTGGTGGTGGTGGTGTGTGCTGGTGGTGTGGTGTTGGTACTGGTGCTGTGGGGTGGTGTTGTGGTGTGGTGGTGGTGGTGGTGGTGGTGGTAGGTGGTGGTGGTGGTGGTGGTGGTGGTGGTGGTTGGTGGTGGGTGGTGGTGGCTGGTGGTGGTGGGTGCTGGTGGTGGTGGTGCTGGTGGTGGTGCGGTGCGGCGCGGTGGTGGCGGGCGGATGGGCGCGCGAGAAAGAGGCCCGCGCTGGGGCGAGAACGCCATCCTGAACGACGGAGGCCAAGCACCGATCCGAAAATGAGGCCCACGCTGCAGCGGGAGCACGATTCGGAACGATTCGGGAGCAGAAATGAGGCCGGCGCCTCAACGAGAGCAGCATTTTGGGAAAAAATGACGCCGGCGCCTCAGCGAGAGTCGTTTCTGGGATTTTCCGGGCATCCTGTGTGTAAAAAACAATACGCGGAGTGTGCGCGGCTATCACCCGGACGCCATCAGGGGAAGGATTCGGGAGCAGAAATGAGGCCGGCGCCTCAACGAGAGCAGCATTTTGGGGAAAAAATGACGCCGGCGCGAGAGCAGCATTTTGGGAAAAAATGACGCCGGCGCCTCAGCGAGAGTCGTTTCCCGGGATTTTCCGGGCATCCTGTGTGTAAAAAAAGAGTACGCGGAGGGCGCGCGGCTATCACCCGGACGCCATCAGGGAAAAAGGGAGAGTATATTCATATTGAGTAATTGTGGAGGGGAGGGGAGGAGGGGAGGGAGGGGAGGAGGGGAGGGAGGCAGGAGCAGCGGCAACGGAGCGGAAGGGGGGGGGGGGCCCGCGGACGATCTCCCGGGGGCTCGCTCGGGGCAGGCTCCGAGGGGGAACCCGGCCGTGGCGGCGAGAAGCTCACCGCAGGCCAGGACAGGCACGCCACGACCTCGATCCTCGATTCTCGGCGCGTCCTCTCAGGATCAGGATCAGGATCAGCATCAGGAGGAGGGTTCGTCGTTCTCTCAGAGGGAGCATCCTTGTAGGAGGAGGAGGAGGAGGAGGAGGAGGAGGAGGAGGAGGAGGAGGAGGAGGAGCAGGAGCAGGAGGAGGAGCAGGAGCAGGAGGAGGAGGAGGAGGAGGAGGAGGAGGAGGAGGAGGGGACGGGGGGAAGGGGGGAGTAACTAGTGGCAAGAAGGAGGGGGTGATGCTGGCGAGGATGAGGGAGGGGGGTGGTGAGATGAGACTGGTCCTGAAGCGAGTTGTGTTTCAAAAGAAGAAGATATCCCCACTGCGCTCGAGGGACGGGGCAATGGGGCAGACCACCATGAGCGGGCCGCCACGTCCAGCTCAGCGTTTACTGCTGCATGGGTTGCTCTTGCGCTGTCGGCATTGCTGGGCTCCTCTCTGGCGTCGGCTGCGCGGGTGCAGCGTTGCCGCCTCTGCCGCCGCCGACCTAAGCCCTCGCAGTAGGGTCGTGAAGTCTGTGGCCGCCTTGAGGGGGCAGGGAATGCCGCGGCCGTAGACGCGACAGACCTTGCGGCCGCTGCTCCTCCTCCTCCTCCGCCGCGCAAAGCGCCGAATTGGCTGCCCTGTGCGCCCCGCAGCTCCGTCGACCGCCTCGTCGCCTCGTCCTGCTCTCCCCCGGTGTCGGCGCGCGCCTCCGCGAGCACAGCAGTGGCCGTGTGCCGGCCTCCGCCTGGCTCGCAGCAGCCGTCGCCGCGATCTCCGCGCGGAGGGCGCAGGTCCGGTCCAGGACGCTGGCCTCGGCCTCGCCGCGCAGCCGCCGCCGCGCCAGCCGCGCCAGCCGCCGCAGCCGCCCCAGCCGGGGGCGAGCGGGTCCGTGCCAGGGCCTTGCCCTGCTCGCTGCCCCCCCGCCTCCTCTGGCCTGGCCGACCACAGGCTGAAGAAGAGGTGCTGCCCGCTCACCGCCACCCCGAGCGCCACATCAGGTCGACGCACTCGGACTTCACCATCTCCGTGGGGCGGAGCGGCCGCGGGCCCAGCACGTACGCCAGCATCAGCAGGCCCTCCACCTGAGCCGCCAGCGAGCGTCTCCCGCAGCGCCTTGCCGAGGAAGGTGCGCTGCTGGCTTCGATGGCCCTCGATCTCGTCGAAGGCCTGCGGGAGCTGGAGGGCCACTCGGCCCCGCGCCCGCGTGTGCTGCGCGCGGCGCTGGGCGGTCGTCCACGTCGGACGGCAGGCAGGCCTCTGCGGGGGCTCCGGATCCATCACGGCCCTGAGGGGTGGTACGAGGAGCGGCGGCGCGGCGAGAGAGAAGAGACCAGCGCGTTCCATTACCCGCACTCGCAAAGTCACTACTCGCAAATGGTCTGGAACATCGAGGCAAGCATGTGTTTTTTGCTTCGGACGTTTGCGCAGAGGCACGTTGCGAGTAGTGATGAGATGAGATGAGATGAGATGAGATGAGCTGAGACGAGATGAGACGGCTCCCAGGGACGTCAAGGGAGGAAGGGACCAGCCCGACACAAGATTGGGGGGGTGCACCATCGAAGGGGATGCTTGCGACAGGCGCGCGAAAGAAGGGAGGGCGGCCAAGAGGGCGCGAGCGGCGCGTGAGCGCCGATGGCGCGGGCTCGGTAGCCCAAGATTCGGGCCGAGCTGGCAGCTGGAGGAGGAGGATGGGAAGGAGGAAGAGGAGGAAGAGGAGGAGCAGGAGGAGGGGGGGAAGGGGGTGGGGAGGAGGGGTGCCTGCCGGCCAGGCCACGGGCTCACATGACGGTGGCCGACTTCTTGCCAGACCGCTCGAGGTAGGCTGCCTCGCCAAGCTCCTCCAGGGAGGCGGCCTTGTCTTCCACCTCCCGGCGGGACTCCTCCTGAGAGTGGCGGAGGGGGATGAGGAAGGGCGGAGGATCAGGAGGAGGGGGAGGGATAGTGGTGATGATTGGGGGGAGGAGAGAAGAGGGAGGAAAGGGAAGCGGGGCGTAAGAAGGAGAAGGATGAGGAGGACGAGGAGGAATGGTGGAGGATCAGCAAGAGGAGCACTATATGATATAGCAGGAGGATGGAGGGGAGAGACGAGGAGGAGGAGGAGGAGGGCAAGGGCAAGGAGGAGGGCAGGATGGACAAGAGCAGGAGGCGCAACGAGAGGAGCAGAGGAAGAGGAGGAGCAGGAGGAGCTCGGGAACGAGGAGGGGGGGGGGGGGGGGGAAGGGGGATGGCCAGGGCCCCACCTGCGCCCTGGCCAGCCTGGCCAGCAGCGCGGCGTCGCCGCCGCACCCGGCGAGCATGCGGACCGCGAGGAGGCCCGCGTTCCTGGCCCGCGGGGGAGCCCTCCCCGCTGCTCCGCCTTCCTCCTCCTCTCTCGGGATCCTCCTGGGCCACCTCGGGAGCCTCCCCATCCCAGCTTGGGATCCCCAAAAACCCCAAGGATTGCAAAAAAACCCTGGATTGCAAAAAAAAAAAAAAAACATTTTTTTGCTTTTTTTTGCAATCCTTGGTTTTTTTTTTTGCAATCCTTTGCAATCCTTTGCAATCTCTCCTCCTCTCTGGGGATCCTCTTGGGATCCGCCTCCTGCTCCTGTTGGCCCCGCGGCCGCCTCGGCAGGCGGCCTCTCCCCGGCGTTGGGCGCGGGCCGCGCCGTGCGGGCAGGGGCGCGGGCCGCGGGGGGCGGGGGGGGGCCCCAGGAAGGGGCCCGTTGGAAGCGTCTTAGAGCGGCCCTTTGGAAGGGGCCCTTTGGCAGGGAAGCGTCTTAGAGCGGAACCTGGGGGGGCCCCAGGAAGGAGGCCCCAGGAAGGGGCCCTTTGGAAGGGGCCCTTTGGACGCGGTCTTGGAACCTGTCCTGGGCCATCTTGTGTTGCATCCTCGGGGGACCTCGTCTGTCCCGTCGCTGTCCTATCCGCGTCGAATCCGCGTCGAATACATGTCGGACTCGTCGGATCCGTGTTGGATCCGCGTCGAATTCATGCCAAGTCCGCGTCGAGTCCGCATCAAGCATGCGTCGGACACCATAAAAGACACCAATTTCGGGGACAGGTGAGGTCCCCCGAAGATGCAACGCAAGGCCACCTCGGGCGCCCTGGAGACCAAGTGAGCCTGTGCGCTGACATGGCACAACCACAAAAAAACGCTGAGACCATCATCGGTGGTCGTTGCGTCTTCGGGGCCCCGCGAAAAGGTCTTTTGAGGCCCCTCGGGCCCGTGATGGGAGCCTCTTGGCAGCCGTTTGGGGTGGTTTTGAACCGTCTTGGAAAAAAAATCGAACTGTAAACAAGAACCTTCTGGGGGCGTCTCGGCGCTTCTCTGCGCAATCCTCGGGTTTCCCGACGCCCTCGATGCACCGGTGCCCCCGTTGATACTTTGAACGGCCAGGGGGGAGAGGGCAGGAGGCCGCGGGCGGGGCCACTCCCACAGCGGGGGTTCGGTGTGTCAGCTGTTGGGCCCCAGTTTCTTCCCTGGTGAGATGTGTGCGTGCGTAAGGGGTCTGTCTGGTCCCTTCGAGGAAGTTGATGTGTATTTATATATATACACATAAGTATATCAATCCGCCGACCCTGTCGGCGTGCGTAAGGGGTCTGTCTGGTCCCGTCGACGGGGCGCCTTCTCTGTTTTTCCTTCCCCGTCGGGAGGGAGAGCATGCTCTCCCGTCGTCGGGGTAAGGAGTCCGGGGATTGAGGGAAATCGACCCACGTCGCAGTCACGTCAAAGGGAAACCCCTTCCCTTTGCCCCTTCCGCCGCAAAGGGGGGGTCCAGGGGGGAGGAGGGGGTGGGGAAAAATCAAGCTGCAAAAACAATCCAAGCTGCAAAAGCAATCCATTGCTCCATGCGCTGTCGAAATGTTCGACCTTATAATCCGTGCGGAGCCCTGGGTTGTTGCAAGGATCTCGGCATGCGCGCGCAACGCTGCGCGCGTGGACATCGATTCAGTCTGCATGGGTTTCGTGACTCCAGCAAGCTCCGAAGAGCGCTCGAATGATGTCGGCGCGCGCACTCGGGAGGCCCGCTTGGTCGCAGTGGGTCAACATGTTACCGAGCCGATGGCCCCCCTAAGGACTTGCAAGGGCGCGCGCAAACCTTTTTGAACAAACGCGGTGCAATGTCAATGTTGTGTCTTGGTTTCTCGATGCTTCGGGGTAGTTTATCCTGGAATTCTCGCGACTCTTCCGGTTGTTCAGAGATTCCGCCATGCGCACGCGACGCCGCGCGCGAGTTGAACTTGCGCCCCTTTCGCGACGGGATGGGGGGGCAAGGGGATTCTTGAAACAAGCGATTGTCGATGACTGAGTGCGCGTGCATAGAACTACTGGATGGGGATCATGCGTGCGTGGGGGGGGGGGGGCGACGAGGGGCTTGGCCGGGGTGATATTGGATTTCGCACTTGCAACGAACGAAAGGGCATAACGGCATCTACATTGCACGATCAAGGGGAGGGCGGGCGCGAAACCCATGGGGCGGGTGGGGGGTAGATCCTCTTTTGAAAGGATCGCCGATCCAATGCGCACCCCGGCAAAACAAGACAAGACAACTGCAAGCCAACACAGAGAAACGCAGGGCAATGCAAAGCAACGCAAGGCAACGCAAAACAACGTGCTCGGTGCAATCCAACGGCGGCGACGAGCTGCGGCGGCGGCGACGGCGCGGCGACGGCGACCGCGTGGCCGCCAGTCAGGCCCAAACGACCGGCGGCGACGAGGCGGCGACGAGGCGGCGACTGGGCGGCGACGGTGGCCGCGCAGC
Source organism: Prorocentrum cordatum (assembly GCA_963575745.1). NCBI lineage: Eukaryota > Dinophyceae > Prorocentrales > Prorocentraceae > Prorocentrum > Prorocentrum cordatum. Next base: position 27,553 of record CAUYUJ010017588.1, read on the forward strand.
CGCCAGACCGACCGCCCAGCCCAGTGCCGTAGAAGAGAACTCACAGACCCCTGCGTGCAGATTCCGTTGGGGGGATGTGCTCGAAGATCTTCCACGTGATTCGATTCACCAAACACTGATTGCACGTCGGCGTCCTTGTCTCTCTTTTGCAAAAGCCCGGCCTGCGTTGCGGTCTGGCGGCGCCGCGGTCGCCTCGTCGCGCCTCGCGGCCGCCCGTCGTCTGGGGCCGCGCGGCGGTCCGGCGGCTCCGCGGTCGCCGTCGCCGCCCCGTCGCCGCCTTGTCGCCGCGCCGTCGCCCTGCGTTGTGTAGCATTGCTTCGCATTACCTTGCATCGCCTTGCATCCCTTTTGCATCGATTGCATTGCATCGCATTGCAACTGCACTGGATTGCATTCGCATTGCGTTGCAGTGCTTCGCGTTGCCTTGCGCCACGTTGATTCTCCTTTCTCGAAAAGATATTAACTCCACCCCTCACCCCCGATAAATCGACTCCCCGTCGGACACTGCAAACTACGTGCGATTCTGCCCCGTCGATCAGTCTGACGTTGAACTCGTACCATCTCAGGGAATATCCTTATCGAGTCTGTCCCTCATCCCTGCCGCATAATACTATGCGCGAGCACTCGCTTGAAAACAAATCATCAATGTTCAAAAGCGCCTTGCACAACGAATACAAGGTTCACCCTCACGCGTCGTCGCGCGGTCGCATGTCGAAAACCTTCAAAAACCTTACGTGCCGTAGGGATTTCAAGGCCGAGCTTTCTGAAAACATATGCGAACTAAAGTTGTTTCACTGTGCGTTTCGAACAAACCTGTGCGCTCTTGCGAGTTCTGACAACAACGATGCATGTTTCAATATTTTCGTCAAGTGAAGCCACGCGGGCCCCTCACGCGAATGTCGAAATCATTCAAACGCCCTTGCACGCTTGCTGGCGGGAGCACGATCAACGTCAAATAAAACCATGCGGGTCACTCGCTCGCGTCGGCCGAGGGCGCATGTCGAAATCGCTCCAAGACCTTTATCAGCGGCACGTAGACAGCATCATCATCATTACCATCACTATCATCACCATCATCACCATTACCATCATCAAGATCATCAAGATCATCAGCATCATCATCATCATCATGACTAACGCCATCATCATCAGAAACATGGTTGTCATCGGCGTGAACAGCATCGGCGCCGTCATCGGCCTTGACGTCGTCATCGTCACCACCACCATCATCGCTACTATCATATTTTCCGCCGTTGTCGACGTCACCATGGAACCGCGCCCGCCCGAGTCACCGACCCGCACAGAAAGAAGAACCCGCGCGCCGGTGCGACCTGTGAGACGCGCTGGGATGTCCCCATCGGTCAGCGCAACCGCGGCAGGGGACGGCTGCGCCAAACAAGCCGGCCGCTCTGCACAAGAGCTTGTGCGAGCTAGCGCGGCCGCAAAGATGCGCCAGCCACCGCCGAGCACTCGTCGCAATCGCCGCCGCTTGGGTTCGGCAAGCCAGGTTGTGGGTGGGAGGGTGGGGTGATTGCGCGAGCACTCGCTTCTTTGCTTATTGGTTGTCGCTGTCGCGCTGCTTCATATGGCCCCTTTACTTTCGTCTTCCCCCCTTTCCCCCGCCTGCCCCCTCACGGCTGCCCCCCGTGAGTGTCGCTGTCGACCCCCCATGGGTGGATCCAGCGTCTGCCTGTCGCGTGAGCCAGGCTGACCTCTTCAACCCTTTCTACGCCGCGCCGCCGCGCGCGCAACCGCGACGCAGCAAGTGTGGGAATGCGCGTATGCAAGTTGTACAGAGCTTGCATCTATACCAAAGCGCCGTAGCTTAGGCACTGCAGCGCGGGCGGGTCGTCCTGTGGCTCTCGCGGACAGGAGCAAGCAAGGGCGACCCCCAGAGGCACCACAAGGCCGCCCTCTGCGGGCGCCGCCGACTTTATCCAGAGCGGCATTGGTGGGTCGCGGTCGAGGCCGTCGGTGAGGCTCGGTGCCGGGCGCGCGCAGTGCGAGGGCAACGCGTAAATCCGCCCGCGGGCCGGGCCGTCGGCGAGTCCACGGGAAAAGACACGCCAGGTTTCTCCGACGGCGGTGCCAGACGGGCCGCCGCGGGCGCCGACTCTTGGCAGAGCAGCGCGGGTGGGTCGCGGGCCGTGTCGTCGAGGGCCCCTGGGCCGGATCCTGGGCTTGTCGCTGGGCGCGTTGCGGGCGGGAGCGGTGCAAGTCGCGGGTGGGTTGCGGGGCGGGGCGCGGGTGTGTCAGTGGTGGGTCACGGGTGGGTCGATCTGCATTCGTCTCTTGGCATCGTTCTTCCTTCATCCATCTACCTTCCTCTCTCTCTCTCTCTCTCTCTCTCTCCCTTTTTGTTGTTTCCCTCTCTCTCTCTCTCCTTTTCTTTATTTCTCTCCTTATGTACAACATATGTAGATACACACATACATATAACCTATATATATACACATAATTTTCTTTCAAACGAGAGCTCCACCCTCCATCTGAAGGACCTCGGAAATTGTGGCCGCCCGGAAGCCCCCTCTTGAAACATCCACCAAGCGAACTGCACCACTGCCGTGGGTTGAGCCTTGGACCCCGCGGCCCTCGTCGCTCAGCAGCGGGCCCGCCACCACCTGTGGGCAGGACAGGCTGGGAGACCGCGCAAGCACGCCCGAGTACGGATTGGGCCACCTCAGCTTCTGGACGTGAAAGTGGCGTCCTTCTCATGGACTCCCTCGCCGACTGCAGTGGTGGAGTTCGCCTCGTCGTTTTCAAGGGGGACATCAAGGATGCCACCCTTTTCGAGCCCCCATCAGACGGGGGCCATCTTTCGATGTGGCCAGCACACTCAGCACGCCTACGCACTCTCTTTATCTCTCTGTCTCTGTCTCCCTCTCTTTCTCTCTCGCTGTCTCTCGCTCCCTCTCTCTGTATGTGTGTGAAAATACAGATCTACACACCTATGCGTACAGACTTGAATCAAGACACCAATCAAGCGGTACGTATCCACATTTCCATATATTGTTCACGTCCCTATGTCAGTATATACATGACCCCATGACTATATGTTATATGAACACATGTATGAATAAACGAATATCTCTATACATAATTTATATATATATGTGTATGTGTATACTATACATATATATATAATGTGTATATACACATGTATGTGTACGAATGCACAGCCCTGCACTCCTCCTTCCTACCCCTCCTCTCCCCATCACCCCTGGAAACGGAAGGACGTGTGTGGCTTGCGGCCACGACCAGAGAGCTCCTGGCATTGCCAATGGCCACGGTGGCCACGGGCACGCCCTTCGGCATCTGCACGATGCTGTACAAGGAGTCGACGCCGGACAGCGCAGAGGTCTTCACCGGGACCTCGGCCCGCTTCTGACGGGCTTCACGAGAGGGGAAGCGGGGAAAAGGGGCGGCGGAGGGCTGCAAGGCGCTTGCAGGATGGCGGGCTGCTGCTTCTGAGTGCGGGGGCTCTCGCCTGAACGGGGAGCCGAACGGGCGCTCGTCTTTCGAGACGGCTTCTTTGAAGCCCCTTCAGACGCGATTCGTTGTTCAATGGTGCGTCAAGTAATGATGATTCCTGGAGGGTGTGACTCGATCACCACTTCAAGCCACTGCCTTCTCCTTCTCCTCCTCCTCCTCCTACTTCGGATAAGTATTCCCGTATTCCTCCTCTACCTCCTCACGCTGAGATTCTTCCTTCTGGGCGAGATCATGAAAATCCATCGGGCCCCCAAGCACGAACACACACGCACACACAGACGCGAAAAACACAAACAGCGTCAGGGACTCTGCAGGAACGTGTGTCTGTCTGGCTGAAGGGAAAGGGGGTCGCCTCTTCCAGAACCAATGTTTTTTATGCTTTCGTTCGTGTTTTCCCTGCGACTCCTGCTTGAGGACAGCTGGAATGCAGCTGGGCGAGCTCCCCCCTCGCCCCCTATCGAGGAGCAGCAACTATAGAAACATCAACTTTCGAAGGCCCGCGCGGATTCTTGAATCGACGCTGGAACCACTCCCTGGCCTGCAGGGCGCGCGAAGGGCGGCGCCGGTGGCGCCGCCAGGGCGGCCCAACGCCGAACCAAAAGGTCTGCGCGGGGGGGGGGGGGGTGGGGGGGCGGAAGGGGGCGAAAGCATGTTCCTGCGCAGCGCTTTTCTTCTCCGCCGCAGGGACCCCGATGACGGGCAGCGTGGTGAGCGCCGCCACCATCCCCGGCAGGTGGGCGGCGCCGCCGGCACCCGCGATGATGCAGCGGAGGCCGCGGCCTTGGGGACGGGCGGCGCCGCCGTGGGAGGCCGAAGATTTGAGGGCGTCCCTGGGGATGGTGGGAAGCAGCAGGGGAGAGGGGGGAGGATGAGGAGGAGGAGGAGGAGCAGGAGGAGGAGGAGGGGGAGGAGAAGGAGAAGGAAAAGGAAAAGGAGAAGGAGGAAGAGGAGGAGGAGGAGGAGGAGGAGGAGGAGGAGGAGGAGGAGGAGGAGGAGTCCACGCGCGCGCGGGCGCCAAAAAGAGCACCGCCGCACCCCCTCATCTCTCCTCCTCCCCCTTCCATCCGTCCTCCTTCCCTCCCTCCCTCCTGCTCCTCCTCCTCCCCCCATCCATCCCTCCTCCTCTCCTCCCTCCTCCTCCCCCTTCCCACTCCCTCCCTCCCTCCCTGCCTCCTCCTCCTTCCACTGCACACCTCCTCCTCCGCCTTGCCTTCGCCCTCCCCTTCCCCATCCATCCCTCCTGCTCCTCCTCCTCCTCCTTCTCCTCCTGCATCCTACCTCCTTCCTCCTCCTCCTCCTCCTCCTCCTCCCCTACCTACTCCCCGTCCCCCCCCCCACAGATGCGCACGTGCTGGGGGTTTTTTTTTTGATGACCTGTGCGGGGCCCCGTGGGGCAAGACCATATGGAGGTTCCACAGGGTGTGGTGCACGGCCCGCACTACTTCGGAGATCCCTTTTCCTCCTCCTCCTCCTCCTCCTCCTCCTCCTCCTCCTCCTTCTCCTCCCCCACCTCTTCCCTCCTCCTCCTCCGCCCTCTCCCTGTTCCGCTCTTTCGTGTGGTGCTCCAGGGGGAGGCTTCCGCGCACGCGGGTGCAGCCGCTCCGCTGACGGAGGCCCGGGCAGCGGCAACCCCCGTGGCCCGTTGCCGACCTCGCCACGCTCTCGACCCGTTGCTGCGGACGACGCCGGTGGTGCCGCTGTCGGAGGGCGTGGGGCCCCCGGAAGGGTGGCAGGTGTAGTTCCTGTCCCCCCTCTTCCCCCCATCCTCCGCCCCCTCCTCCTTGCCCCCGCTGCGTCCTCGTGCTGCGGGCGCGTGCAACTTCTGTTTGGTGCCCTGCCTTCCCCCAGGCCGCACGGCGTGCCCTTCGAGGTGGCCCAGCGCGAGCTGCTAGACGAGATGCACTGCTCCGGTTTTGCGGGCAAGGCGACTTCTGCCACCTACCCTGCCCTCCCTGAGGCTGCACGGCGTGCCCTTCGAGGTGACTCAGCCCGAGAGGCGAAAGAGGACGCACCGCTCCGGTCTCGCTTGCAGGTACGCCGCTGTTACGTGCCCTGGCCTCCTTGATGCGCACCGCGTGCCCGTCGAGGTGACCCAGTGCGAGCTGCTAGGGGAGATGCACCGCCCCGGTTTCACGGGCAGGTGCGACGCCTGCTAGATGCCCTGCCCACACGGATGCTGCACGGCGTGCCGTTCGCGATGGCCCAGCGCGAGCTGCTAGAGGTGATGCGCCGCTCCGGTTTCGCTTGCAAGTGCGCCTCGGCTGCGTGTCCTGCCCTCCCCGATTCCGCTGCACCGCGTGCCCTTCGAGGTGGTTCAGCGCGAGGTGCCTCGGAGATACGCTGCTCCGATGCTGCTATCAAGTGCGACTTCTACTGCCACCTACCTGGCCCTCCCTGAGGCTGCACGGCGTGCCCTTCGAGATGACCCAGCGAGAGCGGCCAGAGGAGGTGCACGGCTCCGAGCTCCCTGGCAAGTGCGGCTTGGCGTGCCCTTCGAGGTGGCCCAGCGCGAGCCGCTGGAGGATGTGCGCATGCGCGGTCGGTTGATCTGCTGACTCTCCGTGCCCGTCGCCTCCCGCCCAGGACCTGCGGACCGCCCCACCTGCCCTGCCCAGTCGGCCCGCCCCACCGCACGGCAACCGCCGAAGGTTGGGCGCGGGGGGGGCGGGGGGGGGGCATGCGCAAGGGGCCGATCTTGCCGCCGTCACCAGCCTGGGGTTTGCGAGCCGCCCCACTTGCCTGGCCCGCCCGGCCCGACCTGCTGCCTCGCAACCGCTGCAGGTTGGGGGCTGGGAGGGGGGCGGGGCGGGTCAGGCCGGGAGACGGTTCTGCCGCCTCTGCCCTCCTGGGGTGTGCGCGCTGTCCCACCGCCCCGCCGTCCCACATTCGCCGCAGGCTTGGGGCGGGAGGGGGGGCCAGTGAGTTAGGCTGTGGGTCTGCCTGGCCACCTCCACCCGCCTGGACCGCGGCGGGCCGCAAGGGGCAGCCCCTCGCGGCGCCCTTTCGGGGCGCCTCCCGCCGCCCCTGCTGCGTAGGCCCGGAGACCATGCGGGGTGGTCGAACCACAGGCTCCCGCCCTCCCTCCCTCCCTCCCTCCCTCCCTCCTCCTCCTTCCCCCTTCTCTTCCTCCTCCTGTTCCTTCTCCTTCTCCTTCTCCTCCTCCTCCTCCTATTCTTCCTCCTCCTTTTCTTCCTCCTTTTCTCCCTCCTTTTCTTCCTCCTGTTATCCTTTTCCTCCTTTACCTCCTCCTCCTCCTCCTCCTCATCCTTCCTCCTCCTCCTACTCTCCCCCTCTCCTCTCGTCCTAATCATCCCCGTCGTCCTCCCATGCTCCTCCCCCTAACCTCTTCCTGCTCTCCTCCTCTCCTCCTCTCCTACTGCTCCTGTCCTCCTCATCCTCCTCCTCACTCCTCCTTCCTCCTCCTCCTCCTCCTCCCTCCTACCTCCTCCTCCTCCTCCCCCTCCCCCTCCTCCTCCTCTTCCTCCTCCTCCTCCTCATCCTCCTCCGCCTCCTCCGCTCTCGCTCCCGGCCTCCTCCCCAGCGAGGGGCCTGCTGCCTCCCTGGCGTACTGCACCATGCGGTCCGGAGTGCGGTGCGCAGAGACCACGGTGCACTCGTAGGGCACCCCGAACTCCCTGAGCGCGTCACAGGCCTCCGCGCCCGGGGGGTCGGAGGGAGGGGGGGGGAGGGGGGGCAGGGAATGAGGAGGGAGGGAGGGAGGGGGAGGGGGAGGGAGGGAGGGGGAGTGATGGGGGAGGTTGATTGAGGGGGTGGAGTTCAGGTCGAGGGGGGGGGAGGGGGGGATGGAGGGAGGGAGGGGGGAGGGGCAAGCTAGGTGCGCTCGCGTCATATCTGACATCCTACCCCTCCCTCCCATCCCTTACCATGGCGCAGATCCCCTCTCTACTCGCACAGTCGGATGTCGAGCAGGGCAATGATCCCGAAAGGGTACGCGATGCATTGTAGAGCACGGCATGGCATGGCGTAGAAGAGCACCGCAAAGCGTAGCATCAACCTAGCATTGCATTGCATGCCGTGGCATGGCACGGGAAATGACGCCAGCGCTGCAGCGGGAGCACGAGTCGGAACGAGCGGAAGCGCGGAAATGAGGCCAACGCTGCAGCGGGAGCACGATTCGGAACGAGCGGAAGCACGGAAATGAGGCCAGCGCTGCAGCGGGAGCACGATTCGGAACGAGCGGGGCCCGAAATTGAGGCCGGCGCCTCAGCGAAAGCAGCATTTTGGAAAAAAATGCAGGCGAAAACACAACTCCGGGGAATCCTGTGTAAAAAACAGTACGCGGGGGGGGGGGGGGCTAATACTTTCAAACCGTCATCAGGGGAAGAGGGGAGGTTAGTATTCATATTGATATATTTGTTTGGCGGAGGAGGGGGGGGGACGGGGGGGAGGGGGAGTGAGGGAGAGGGAGGGCGAGGGCGCAGGATCAGGAGCAAAGGCAGGAACAGCAGCAGCAGCAGCAGCAGCAGCAGCAGGAGGAGGAGGAGGAGGAGGAGGAGGAGGAGGAGGAGGAGTGCGGACGGTTTGCTCAATACGAACATGTTGGAGGACAGCTGAGGGCGGGGCGGAGGGGGACGAGGAGATGGAGGAGGACGCAAAGGCGGAAGAGGACGAGGAGACCGAGGAGGGCAAACAGGAGAGGAGGAGGAGGAGGAGGAGGAGGAGGAGGAGGCGGCGGCGGCGGCGGCGGCGGCGGTGGCGGCGGCGGCGGCGGCGAACATCAAATGGTCTTCGACCGATGGGCGGTGCGGGCGTCATTTGGAAGTTGGTGCCCCCAATCCTCCCAAACTCCCCGCCTCCTGCACCACTCCTGCCGCAGGTCCCTCTCCATCTTCCTATCTCTCCCGCATCCCTCTCTCCCTTTTCCTCCGCCTCCTGCTCCTCCTCTTCCTCCTCCTCCTCCTCCTCCATCTCCTCCTCCTTATCACCATCATCGTCATCACCATCACCATCACCGTCACCATCATCCTCGTCATCAGAATCAGCATCATCATCATCAGAATCCTCATCAACATCATCATCATCATCATCATCATCATCATCATCATCATCATCGTCGTCGTCGTCGTCATCATCATCATCATCATCAGCATCATCAACAGCATCCTCACAATCAGCATCATCATCCGCATCACCATCATCATCATCATCATCATCATCATCATCTTCAGCATCCCCACCACCACCACCACCATCATCATCATCATCATCATCATCATCATCATCATCATCATCATCATCATCATCATCATCATCATCATCATCATCATCATCATCATCATCATCATCATCATCATCATCATCATCATCATCATCATCATCATCAGCATCATCATCCTCCTCCTCATCATTATCACGACACATCTCATCCCTACCTCTTTTTCTCTCTCAGTCTCCCTCCTCCTCCTCGCCCCATCCCGTCTCCATCCGTCCTCCACAAACCACTCCACCTCGGTCCTCAACCTCTGCTCCTCCTCATCAGCATCCCAGATCACATCATCACATCACCAACATCACCATCACCATCACCAACATCATCAACATCAACATCATCACCATCATCATCATTACAACACATCATCGCCGTCATCATCATCATCATCATCATAACCATCATCCGCATCATCATCATCGCCATAACCAACATCATCTCATCATCATCAATACAGTATCATCATCATCATCATCATCATCATCATCATCATCATCATCATCATCATCATCATCATCAACATCATCTCATCATCATCATCATCATCATCATCATCATCATCATCATCATCATCATCATCATCATCATCATCATCATCATCATCATCGTGATCATCATCATCATGTTGATCATGACCATCACCATCACCATCGTCAGCATCATCAACATCATCACCATCACCATCACCAACCACGTCAACAAAACCATCAGCCTCAGCAGCAGCATCCGCATCATCATCAGCATCAGCATCCGCATCATCATCTTCATCAGCATCAGCGTCAGCATAATCAGCATCCGCATCACAATTATCACAATTATCATCCTCATCACCATCACCATCACAATCACCAGCATCATCGTCATGACCATCATCAGCATCACCATCGTCATCGTCATCTTGCTCATCATCAGCATCACCATGAATATCACCATCGCCACCATCATCATCAGCGACATCATTGTCATCACCATCACCACCATCATCATCATCATCATCATCATCATCATCATCATCATCATCATCATCATCTTCATCATCATCATCGCCGTCATCATCAGCATCATCATATGTTCCATCGTCATCATCATCAGCAGCATCAACATCATCATCAACATCATCCTCCGCATCCTCATCCACATCTTCCTCCTCCTCCTCCTCCTCATCATCAGCATCATCATCATCATCATCATCATCATCATCATCATCATCATCATCATCATCATCATCATCATCATTTCTCAGCATCATCCTCATCCGCATCGTCCTCATCCTCACCATCTTCATCCTCACCGTCCTCATCAGCCTTATCATCCTTATCCTCCTCATCATCCTCATCCTCATCCTCCTCATCCTCATCATCCTGATCATCCTGATAATCATCTTCATCATCATTACCACAACTCCCACCATCATCATCAACATTACCAGCAGCATCATCGTCCGCATCATCATCATCAGCAGCATCAGCATCATCATCCTTGTCATCCTCCTCCTCCTCATCCTCATCATCAGCAGCAGCATCGTCATCATTCCCCTGCCTACCCCTCCTCCTCCTCCTCCTCCTCCTCCTCCTCCTCCTCATCCTCATCATCATCATCATCATCATCATCATCATCATCATCATCATCATCCTCATCCTCATCCTCATCCTCATCCTCATCCTCACTATCATCATCATGCTCATGCTCATGCTTACCCTTATCCTCTTCCTCCTCCTCCTCCTCCTCCTCCTCCCCGTCCTCCCCCGCCTCCTCCTCATCCTCGTCATCATCATCAGCATCAGCATCATCATCAGCATCATCATCAGCAGCAGCATCGTCATCGTCCTCATCAGCATCATCATCAGCATCAGCAACAGCATCAGCATCATCATCAGCACCAGCATCATGATCATCATCCTCATCCTCCCTTCTCCTCCGCCCCCTCCTTCCCGACATTGCCTGGCATCCGAGGGGGGGGGAGTGTGGGGGGGAGGGAAGGCGATCGCACCAAATCTCAACAGGGCCTCGACCGAGGGAACGAAGGCACCCGGGGGGCTCGCCCCTCAAAGGGGGCACGAGGCGAACAGGGGGGGGGGGGCAGGCGTCGGGGGCCGCCCCCGCCTCCTTCATGCACGGGAGGTCGCTGTCCGACCCCATGATGACGCCCACATGCGGCGGCGCCTTGGGCATGCCTATCCTGACGGTGCGCTCGGCCCCCCCCAAAGCAAAGCAAAGGTCCGATCGGACGCCTCAAAGCGTCTCGCCCCACTCGTGAAGACGGCGAAACTGTAAAGCAGGCCTGCCATGGCGAGCAACGCTGGCGGCGAAGGAGAAAAATTGGATGCAGTATTGACAGGCGTGCTTGAGGGGAGGGGAGGAGGAGGGAAGAAGGAGGGGGAGGGTTGGGTGGGGGGGGGACCCAGGCGGTGCGCTCGGGCGTCCCCCCAGCACAGCGGGGGAGGGCGGGGTGGGTGGGGGGGGGAGGAGCGGCAAGGGAGCGGGAAGCAGGGGCAGGGGGGGAGAGGAGACAGCTTCTTCCGAACGGCCATCGCGAGAAAGGTAAGAAGGACTCGTGAGCCAGAAAAAGAGCACCACGCCGGACCAGCCCAGATTGAGCCCAGGAGGACGCCCGATGAAGTCTGAGTGCGCGGGATTGGGCGGGACTGTGCTGGACTAGGTCGATTTCGACCACGGATCTACCAGCGCCGATGCTGAATTAACCCTCCCAGGAGTTGCATCCTAAAGGGGGGAGAGGATATGAGGATTGGGCGAGTGAAGGGGGACGGGAAGCTGGGTGAGGTGGAAGAGTGTGGGGGGGAGGCGGACATGTGTCGTGGGGGGGCATAGAGGGGAAGTTGGGTGGAGAGGCCGAGGGCGTGGGACAGTGGACACGCCCCCTTCTGAGCCGTTGCCGAAGGCGGTCCCTGGCCCCAAGATGCTCCCAGCGTTTCGCACCAGTGCTTTTCCGAGCCCATCCAGCAACGATGCCCAGTCAAACAGGTCGGGCTCGCGCCGTTTTGGCTCTGTGGGCTCTTGCAGCCCCTGGGATCCCCTGGAATCCTGGAGAGCACCGTCCGCCAGGGGCCACGGCAACGGGAAGCGAGGAGAAGCAGAGGGGGGGGACGGGAAGACAGGGGAGAAGGGAGCCGAGCGTGGGCGGGCAGGAGTAGGAGGAGGAGGAGGAGGGGGAGGAGGAGGAGGAAGAGGAGGAGGAGGAGGGGAGGAGGAGCGAGGAGGAGGAGAGAGGAGAGGAGGAGCAGGAGGGAGAGGAGGAGAAGGAGGAGGAGTCGTGGGGAAATGAGTCGTAAGGAATTGGTTGGGAGAGCGTGGCGCGTGGGCGAACAGGATAGAGGAGGGAGGAAGAGAAGGAAGGAGGAAAAGGAGGACAGGGGACAACAACATGAAGACGAACATGAGGATGACGAGGAGGAGCAGTAGCGCTTCGACTATGGTAAGACTCAGCGTCAGGTTCAAACGTTCTACTGTGACTCATGTCAACGTCGCACCATTGCCAATCCGAACCGAACAGGTGGGTAGACATGACACGCAAACCATTTCAAGAGCTGCGCAAGATCCAGAAACATGCGACAATTCAGCGATTGAAAAAGATGCGGAGTTCCCAGCCGTGCGTTGCATCCGGCTTGATACACTGCCTGCACACGCTGTGGCTCAACAGGGCAGAACTCCACAAATCAAGCGCTTTCCATGCGCGCTGCCTCCAAACAGTGGCCTGCATAGCGCGTTCGTTCACAATTCAGATCTCGAGCCATGCCGTCCTAGCCTGGTGCAGCTGCCAGAGATCAGGCAACCCATTAGCAGATCGACAGCTCACGCCGCCGGGGAGGCCTGCATGCCAGACGGCATCGCCGTCCGACGCTGCGTTTTCGCCCCGTGGTCCTTATTTCTCGCTCTCTCTCTCTCTTTTTTGTTACTCGGTTATATGTTCTTTTTGTTTCTCTCTCTCTCTCTCTATCTCTCATTTTTGGGTCGCTGCTTACGTACTGGGGGGGGCGATACATGGGAGGGGCGAAGCAGCGTGCACCTCTCGTGCACCCCTGACCTGGCAGGGCTGCCCTGCCAATCCGCCTCGACCGCACGCCTGCGCAGAATCCTTTCCTCCCCCGAGGGCAGGGCAGGGGCGGAGGCGGCGGGCGCGGCGAGGCTCCCCACGACGGCCGGCCACGGGAGCGGGCAGGGAGGGCGGAGCGACTCGTTGCGCCGATGTTCCGGAACGTGGTCCATGTCTGAAGGGGCCCCAGGACACACAAATAGATACACACAAATAAAAAGGTTCCCCCTATTTTCCCATATTTTCTGGGCTTCTGTCTTCCCCCCCACTTCCCATATTTTCCCATATTTTCTGGGGAATCGAGGATTAATTGTGTCTGTGTGTTTCTTTTCCTCCTGAATGTTCCGGACCGTGGTCCATGTCGGCGCGTGCTGGAAACGGGAGGGCCACGTGGGCGGGCCAAGAAAGGCTCCACAGAGCGTCAGCGCCGCCGCCGCCGCCGCCGCCCTCGCCGTCTCCCTTCGGGGCCGGCGGCGCCGGCCGTAGAAAAACCGGCGCCTCCGTCGTCGTCGTCGTCGTCGTCGTCGTCGTCGTCGTCGTCGTCGTCGTCGTCGTCCTCGTCGTTCTAAGGGAGGGCGGAGGCGGCGGGCGGGGCGAGGCTCCCCACGAGGTCGGCCACGGGGGCGAGCCGCTCGACGAGCTCGCCGACGCTGGGGGCGCAGACCTCGGGGCTGTGGGGAGCGCCCACTCCGCCCCTCGCCCTCGTCGCCCTCGTCGTCGTCGTCGTCGTCGTCGTCGTCGTCGTCGTCCTCGTCCTCGTCGTCGTCGTCGTCGTCGGCTTCGTCGTCGTCGTCGTTCTCGTCCTCGTCGTCGTCCTCGTCGTCGTCGCCATCCTCGTCGTCGTCAGCGTAGTCGGCGTCGTCCTCGTCATCGTCGTCGTCGGCGTCGTCGTCGTCGTCGACGTCGTCGTCGTCGTCGTCCTCGTCGTCGTTGTCGCCATCCTCGTCGTCCTCGTCGTCGTCCTCGTCCTGGGGGAAAGGGGTCCTGGATCGGGTCCCCATGCTCGGGCTCCCAAGGGGCCCCATCCACGGGCCGGATGACCGTCAAACGACGGCTCGGGACTGGGAACCTGGTCCTGGGAAAGCCCCAGGGTTTCGAGTAGGAGATCGGCTACAGAATTGCATGCTCCCCCGAAATTGAGCTGTTCGTCGAACCTGCGAAAGGGTACGTAGAATGTTCGGATATCTACGGATGTTCTACGCACTTTCCCTATATTCGACGAACAGATGAAGCGTAGGGCAACATAAGTATGTAGTCGATCCGTCCTCGAAGGGTCTGGGGCCCGCTTCCATCAGGACCTTTCTCCTTCGTGGCCGAATCCTGCCTCTGTTCCCTCCCACCCCGCTTCCCATCGCACCCTTCCCCCCCTCGCCTGAGAAGGCTTTGGGCTGCGCGCAGACAGCTCAAACGATGTACAGTGGGGGCGCGCATCAAGAGACCATATGCTTTTCGTCAGGGTATCCTGGGCTTCTTCGCTCCCCGCGCTGTGCGGTGACTCCTCGCAGCCGTTGAAGGAGCTGTGCTGCGTTCGGGGTGCTCCAGGCTTCCCTTCGGGTGCTCCTCGCACACGGGCTCTCAGGGCCCGGTTGCTTGCGATGGTTCCTCGCGGCTGCGCCCGCACCGTCATTAGCCCCCGCGGGCCTCCGCGGGTCTCCCGAGCAACCAGACAGGGGCGGTCCCCAAACAGCATCCGATCTGACTTCGTTCCGGCCTCGGCCACGGGGCTCTCCCGACCCCCTGCCAGGGGCTAATTTCATGTCGGGCCTGTCCTCCTACAGGGGGGGGTTTGGACGAAAACTAAAAACTATAGCCGGAGTGCAGTATCCCCAAACAGGGTTTTTAGACCCACTGCGGTTTCCAAGGTCGATTGCGTGCACGTCCAGTGCGGGCTGGCATGGCATGTTGAAACATGCCTCTCCTCCTCCTCCTCCTCCTTCTCCTCCTCCTGCTTCTCCTTCTCTTCTCTTCTCTTCCTCCTCCTCCTCCACCTCCTCTTCATCCCGAACGGCATCTCGGAGCCCAGAGTTGCGAGGATGTCTCCAGCGTAACGGGCTGGACCACCTCGCGCGCGGCATTTCGGACCCCAGAGTTGCGACGATGTCTCGGGCGAAACGTGCTGCGAGGAAGTCTCAGGCGAAACGGGCCGGACAACCTCGAGCGCGGCGTCTCAGAGCTCCGAGTTGCGGGGGCCTCCTAGAGCCTCCTGGGACCTCCTGGTGACCTCCTGAGGCTTCCTCCTGGGCCTCCTGTGGCCTCCTGGACCCCGCCTGGGGCTTCCTGAAGCCTCCTGGGGCTCCCAGGGGGGATATCTAACATGTAGCCGTCGGGGCCCCCCAAAATGGGAAGGGGGGGGGCACAAGAGCAGGAAAAATCAACGAATCGACACCGGATGTGTATTAACTTGACACGTTCTGATAGGCGGCCTCCTGGGGCCTCCTGGGAGCCTCCTGGGAATCTCCTGGAGACCCCTGGGTCCTGTCCTGGGCGTCCTGCGGCCTCCGGAAGCTCCTGGGCCTCCTGGGGCTCTCAGGGTCCCCAGGGGGATATGTAACATGTGTTCTTCTGGCCCCCAGGCTGGACCACCTCTTGCGCAGCGTCCTGAATAGCTCAGAGTTGCGAGAAAGTCTTGTCGAAACGGCCGACCACCTCCGCAGGGCATCTCGAGCCCAAGATGCGAGGATGTCTCAGTCTCAGGCGTAACGACTGGCCCGCCCTTCGCCGCGGCATCTCGACCCCAGAGTTGCGACGATGTCTCGGGCGAAACGTGCTGCGAGGAAGTCTCAGGCGAAACGGGCCGGACCACCTCGAGCGCGGCGTCTCAGAGCTCCGAGTTGCGGGGGCCTCCTGGGGCCTCCTGGGACCTCCTGGTGACCTCCTGGGCTTCCTCCTGGCCCCTGTGGCCTCGCTGAACTCCACCAGGGGTTTCCTGAAGCCTCTTGGGGCTCCCAGGGGGGAGTATCTAACCTGTGGCCGCTTGGGCTCCTCAAAATGGAGGGGGAGGGGCCACAAGAGCAAGGAAAATCAACGAATCGACACCGGATGTGTATTAACTTGACACGTTTTGATAGGGGGCCTCCTGGGGCCTCCTGGGAGCCTCCTGGGAATCTCCTGGGGACCCCTGGGGCCTGTCCTGGGCGTCCTGCGGCCTCCTGAAGCTCTCTGGGGCCTCCTGGGGCTCCCAGGGTCCCAGGGAGGATATGTAACATGTGGTCTTCTGGGCCCCCAGGCTGGACCACCTCTTGCGCGGCATCTGGGAGCTCAGAGTTGGTAGAATGTCTTGTGCGTAACAGGCCGGACCACCTGGCGCACGGCATCTCAGAGCTCAGAGTTGCGAGGATGTCTCAGGCGAGACGGGCCGGACCACCTCGCGCAGGGCTTCTCAGAGCTCAGAAGTTTGAGGATGTCTCAGGCGGGCTCCCAGGGTCCCAGGGAGGATATGTAACATGTGGTTTTCTGGGCCCCCAGGCTGGACCACCTCTTGCGCGGCATCTGGAAGCTCAGAGTTGCGAGAATGTCTTGTGCGAAACAAGCCAGACCACCTTGCGCACGGCATCTCAGAGCCCAGAGATGCGAGGATTTCTCAGGCGAGACGGGCCGGACCACCTCGCGCAGAGCATCTCAGAGCTCAGAAATTCGAGGATGTCTCAGGCGAAACGGGCCGGACCACCTGTCGCGCGGCATCTCCGAGGTCAGAGTTGCAAGGATGTCTCAGGCGAAACGGGCCGGACCACCTCGCGCAAGGCATCTCAGAGCTCAGAGTTTCGAGGATGTCTCAGGCGAAACGGCCCGGACCACCTCTCGCACCGCACCTCGGGGCTCAGAGTTTCGAGGATGTCTCAAGCGAAACGGCCCGGACCACCTCTCGCGCGGCGTCCTGGAGCGTAACTTTTCGAGGATGTCTCAGGCGAAACGGCCAATCCCGGCCAACTCAGAAACGAGAGTTGTGAGGATATCTCAAGCGAAACGGCCCGGACCATCAAATTGTTGTGAGGATGTCTCTGCTCCGACTTCCCTCGGCCGGAATTAGCTTCTATCACAACAGCACCCCGTTCAGCAAGCTGTTTGGGGAAATACTCAAAGCATACTCCACAATGGTCAAAAATATTCAAAAAATAGCCCCCAGATGATTTTTTGACTATTTTCGAATAGTCCCCCTGTAGAGGGACAGACCCGAAAGAAGGCTAATTTTTCGCCCTGGATCAATATTTGACTGTCCTGGGGCCCCGAGAGCGGCCCCCAGAGGCCGAAATGAATCAAACGCGCAGCGATTGCCGACAACAGATCGTCGGGGATCGATACCCCAGCGCCCCAGCACTGGGGCGCTCCACGCCCCAGTAGGCGCCACCGGAGGCTGGCTGCCCGTGCGTCGTGTGCAACCCAAGGGCCTTCCCACATCACCTCAGACCTGTCCCCACAGAGATCGGCCAGTCCCTGAGGGCTGCCGTGGTGGCCAGCCCCCACCCAAGAAGAAGAAGAAGAAGAAGAAAAATAAGGGCGCGAAGGGGGCCGAAATGCAGGGATGCGAGACGGGGGGGGTTATCCATAACCCATGACCATCATTCTGACCACCACCCCAAACCTCCAGCCCGAATGTATCCATAGGCACCGCCTGTCGACGTCCCCAGAAATCGATCCCCCATGGGGTGGTTATGGATAAATCCCCGCCTCGGACGGGGGAAACGAGGAGGAAGTCAGGTCTGGTGAGAACCGCGAGCATGCCTCACTCCTCCTTCTGCCCCCCCTCCTCCTCCCCCTCTTCTTCCTCCTCCTCGCTCGCTCGCTCGCTCGATAGGACTCGTGCAATGGAAGGAGCAGCAGCAACAGCAGCAGCAGCAGCAGCAGCAGCCAGGGCGTCAATGGGGCCAGCCGCCTGGAGGATCACCGCCGACCACCGCCGCCCTCCTCCTCCCCCTCCTGCTCCTCCTCCTCCTCCTCCTCCTCCTCCTCCTCCTCCACCTCCCACCTCCTCCTCCCCCTCCTCCTCCTCCTCATCCTCCTCCACCTCAAACCCTCCCCTCCTCCTCCTCCTCCCTCTCTCTCCTCCTCCTCCTCCTCCTACCCTCTCCTCCCTCCTCCTCCCACTCCCTCCTCCTCCTCCTATCCTTGGCATTCCGCGGTGCATCTGCTCCGCGCCGCCGGAAAACCCTCACACCACCCCCCCAGCCCCGTTCCGCTCAAGATCGATCCCCGGGCCCCTCCTGGGGCCCACCCCTGGCCGTCCTGTCGTCCTTGACCTCCTCCTTCCACCTCCTCCTCCTCCTCTACCTCCTCCTCCTCCTCCTACCTCCCCCTCCTCCTCCCCCTCCACCACCCCCTCCTCCTTCCTCCTCCCACCTCCTCCTCTTCTCTCCTCTCCCCTCCTCCTCCTCCTCCACCTCCTCCTCCTGCCTCCTCCTCTTCCTCCTCCTCCCTCCTCCTCCTCCTCCTCCTCCTCCTCCCCTCCTCCTCCTCCTCCTCCTCCTCCTCCTCCTCCTCCCCCTCTTCCTCCCTGGCCGTCCTGTCGTCCCGGACCCATCGATGCTCGACGGCCCCTCCCCCCGTGGCCCGGGGCGGGCCACCGGAGGACGGAACCTGCGACAGACCTCGGCCCTCGGCCTCCGAAGCTCGACCCGCCCTCCCCAGAGGCGCCCAGGGAGGCACAAACAAATATACAAAGGCTCCACGAGTCTCCATCGTTTTCAACATGTTCTGGATGTTCGTCTTCCCTGCAAATACTCCAGATGTCGTAATAAAAGGGAGGGGGTCTGGACCCTCCAAGACAAGCCATTTCAGACCCCCCCCCGTGGGAGAACCCTCCAAAACATCGTCCCCAGACCCCCCCAGGCCCTCCAAGATAGCCTGGAAGAGACCCCCCCCGAAATGAGACCCCCCTCCCTTTATTACGAAATCTGGAGTATGTTCACATATGTTCAAAGCATCTTGATTCATTTGTGTCTGTGCCTAATTTTGTCCATCCTGGCTCCTCCTCCCCCCCTTCATCTCCACCCCTTTCCTCTGCCCGCGAGGGTGGCCGTCACGTGCGCCATCTTACGGCCCCTGGATGCAGACGCCTTGCCGTACCAGTGGCCCCCGGCCCCCTTCACGCTGCACAGGCGCGCGAACCTCCCCGCGGCAGGGGGGGAGGGAGGAGGAGGAGGAGGAGGAGGAGGAGGAGGAGGAGGAGGAGGAGGAATTGGCGAATGAGGAGGAGGAGGAGGAGGAGGAGGAGGAGGAGGAGGAGGAGGAGGAGGAGGAGGAGGAGGAGGAGGAGAGGAGAGGGAGGAGAAATGAGGAACGACTAGAATCGGATGAGCCTGGTCTACGCTAGGGGCCAATCGTGAGCGGGGCCAGCCTGCTCACAAGATGTGAGGGCAATGGGTAAGATGGGCGCGTTTCATAAGGACGAGCAGCGTAAGCGAGGACGCCTGAGCCTGAACTGGGAGAAGAAATTCTCTCATTCGCTGCATCCCACCTGTCCTATTCCACCTGGCCGGTCCCCCTCCCCCCGCTCCTCTCCCGTCATGATGACGAATTCGCAGTGGCGCGGCCGATGCTCTTTGTCCTTCGCCCACTACAACGGTCGAACAATGGTGTGTTGACGTGGCGCACTGGACATGATTACGGGTAACTCTAAACCGGCCGATCATGGAGTAGTTCGTCGTCTGGCAGAGAGGGAGGGGGCTGAGGGCTGGTAGAGGGAGGGAGGGGGGGAGGGGAAAAGGGGGTGAGGGCAAGCCAGGCGCGCTCGCGCCATCCGAAGTAGCCCGCCCTCCCAGCCCTTCCCATTGCGCGGATTGCTCTCTATCCGCGGACGCGTGTCATAGCCGACCTGAAGCTCTAACAGAAATACTCAATCTTGTTATGCGCAATCGGAAAAAAGGAACTGCGCAGATAGGACGAGGAGGAAGAGGAGGAGGGGGAGGGAAAGGAGATGGAGGAGGAGGTGGCCGGTGAGCAGGAGGATGAACAGCAGGACAAGGAGGAGGAGGTGGAGGAGGAGGAGGAAGAGGAGGAAGAAGGAGGACGAGGACGAACAGAAGCAGCAGGAACTGGAGCGGATGGAACGGGAGAAACAATAGGACCAGGGGAAGGCGGAGGACGGGAAATGAGGGGTGTGACAACGATGAAAAAGGTGTCAGATCCAGAAAAGTGGCCCGCGCTGGGACGAGAGCGCCATTCTGAACGACTGGACCAAAGCGCCGACCCGAAAATGAGGCCAACTCTGCAGCAGGAGTACCATGTTGAAGCACCTGCAACAATCGGAGTGACAGAACAGAAGAAAAATCAACTGCGGTAAAAGCCTGTGTGAAAGAGCAATATGCGGAGAGGCCCAGAGATCTTCCGGGCAGAGTCAGGGGAGAGAGGAGAGTAGAATTCATGATGTGTTTTGTGGAGAGGGAGGGAGGGGGGAGGAGCAGAGGGAGGGAGAAAGAGAGGGAGGGAGGGAGGGAGAGGGAGAGAGGAGGAGGGGTCAAGCTAGGCGCGTTCGCGTCATATCTGACATCTTACCCCTCCTACCCATCCCTTCCCATTGCGCTGAGCTGATGTTTGCTCTATCCGCGGACGCGTGCCATAGCGGACCCGAGACTTCCAAAAAGACAGCAACAGCACTCCAACGTGTTTTTCGCAATCGAAAAAGGGAGGCCGCGTACATAGGAGGAAAGGAAGAGGAGGAGGAGGAGGAGGAGGAGGAGGAGGAGGAGGAGGAGGAGGAGGAGGAGGAGGAGGAGGAGGAGGAGGAGGAGGAGGAGGGCCACCACAAGGGGAGCGATGCGAAACATCGCGGCGGGATACTGCGACGGAATACCCTCTCAAGCTGTCTGCATGCGAACGATCTCAAGGCTGGTGTTGACTACCCACCAGACCACCCCAACCCAACCCGAAGACCCGAAGTTCGGGTTGGGGGAGTATCGGGCTTCATAATCATGTGCTTCTTCAACTTTCCCCGACCCCACCCCCACTGGAACTGGAGGGAAACTCGGGGCCTTGGGGTTGGGTTGGGGTGGTCTGGTGGGTGCTGGCGCAAAGATCACGTGCTGACCCGCCTAATTAACTTCACGCCCCGCGCCCAGCGATGCGCGACGCGCGGCCATCTCCACGCCCCCTCGCCGCCGCCCTGGAGAGCAGCGCCTCCCCAAACGCTCTCCGAACCCGCGCCGCGAGGCGCGAGAAGCGCGGTCCTCTGCGCGCCCCCTCGGGCGACCGGGGCTGCTCGGGAGCGGCCGGGGGGATCTGAGCTGGCTGGGCTCGGAGGAAGTCGGTCGGGGAGGGAGGGGGGAGGGGAAATGCGGGGGGGGGGGGGGAGGGGGGGGAGGGGGGGGGGGGGGGGGGGGGAAATGGGGGGGGGGAAGGGGGGAGGGAGGGGGGTGGGGGGGGGAGGGAGGGGGGGGGGGGTGGGGGGGGGGGGGAAGAATGCGGCCAAATACGCTCAACGTCGGTCCCTGGACCCCTGGTCCACCCGCGAGGACGGCCCTCGGAGGCCGAAGCAGGAGAGGCCGAGCGCCTGCTCGAATCCGGGGGCCTCGCCGGCCCTCCCATTTTCGGCTGGCTGGGGCCACTGCTGGGCCCCCTCGGACCCCCGGCCGGCTCCAAGGTGCACGAAGCGCGCTTCTCCTCGCGCGCGTGCCCTGGGGTGACCTGGGCCTCGCTGCCTCTTCCGGCCCCGCCCTCGAGTAGGAGATCGACTGCAGAATCGACGTACCCCGAAATTGCTTCTGCGTCGAATCTGCGAGACCGTCTCGTAGATTCGGCGCATGTCTCGTCGAGACATGCGTAGACTGCTCCGTAAATGTACGGCACGTCCTGCGCATTCTTGGCAGGCTCGACGCACAAACTAGGTGTGGGGCAAATCGACTCTGCAGCCGATCTACTACTCCACTCCTCGTGGCCGAAGCGGGATGGCACCCCCCGAGGCGTCTCCCGGCACGGGCACGGGCGCCAGGCGCTGCGGCCAGGGGAGGGGCGCCTGCCACTGCTCGAGCACAGGAGACCGAGGAGGAGGTGATCGACGTGCCCCTGCCCCTGGAAAGACCGGCGCAGGGCCACGGCCTCCACACAGAGCCACTGCTCCCTGGCCAGGCCCCTCCGGAACCCAGCAGCGGTGCACGCGCCGCGCCCTCCTGGCCTGGCCAGGTGGGGGCGCATGCGCACGCCTGGGCCCAGGAAGGGCCCGGGCAGGGGGCAGTGGACGTGTGCATGGATGCCGTCGCCCGCCGGCAGGAGGCAGGGAGGCCCCGCAGGGCGCCCGAGGGGCGCCGCGAGGAGCGGCGCGCCGCGTGCAGCCCGGGGCCCCCCCGCGCCGAGAGCACCCACGGCCGCCGCGCGCCCCGGCGCCCGCCGTGGGCCGCCGCCTCCGGCGCAGGCCCCGCGGTGGCGGAGGCGGCGTCCCCAGGGGGCCGCTCGTCGCCATTTATCTATAACCTTTTCTTCGTCTGCTTCCTTTGCTTCTGCTGATGCTTCCTTTGCCTCGCTTGCTCTTGCGGATGCTCCTGCGGATGCCTCCCTTGCCTTTGGCCGATGCCATTATTTGTCTTCGTCTGCTTCCTTTGCTTCTGCTGATGCTTGCGCGTGCTGCTTGGCTTCGCCTTCGCGCTCTTCTTATTTTCATCGTATGTTGTTTAATTAGTGCTGGTGTTGCCATTCTCATGGTCAGTCCGATCCTCCTTCGTATTCCCCACCGGTCTCTTCCCATCATTGGTAAGATCTTCTTCTTGGTCGTATCATTGTGTCAAAGTAGATGTCTTGTTCTTAGTATCCGTAGTATGCTTCGTCTTCTGATGGTTCTTATGCCTCGGCTCATCCTTCCTATTCGTCTTCTGTCGGTGTAGATGTAGATGTAGATGTGAATGTAGCTGTCGATGTAGATGTAGATGTAGATGTTGTTTTCCTAAATGCTCCAACTCCTAGGTAGGGTCGCACTGGGATAATGTTTCTTATGCCTCGGCTGCTGCTTCCTATTCGTCCTCTTCGCCTTCTCTCTCGGGGAGAACGGGCGGGCACGGCACGACGACGCGCTCGGCGGCGCGGCTCGTGGAGCCGCCGAGCTGCCCCCGAAGAACTGCGCCAACGAGCGGGGCGGAAGCGCCCAGCCAGGCCGAGGGGCTGCCGGCGGTGACGAGAAGGGCGAATAGCCCAGGGGCGGGTATTACACGCATTCGCCGGGGAGCCTCGCCGAATACATGGATCATCGGCGCCCCTCGATGCATGTATTGCTCCCCCCCGGGGGCTATTCACCCCTTCGTCGCCCCCAGGGCTGTCCTGCGAGCGCCCGTCGTGATGGTTTCGCGATGCCCGGCGTCCTGGGTCATGCCCTGCCTGGTGGCGGGATGTGTTATCCATATCCGCTGCTTCCCCGGAAACCAGAGGAGTGGTGGATCTGCAAAAGAAGATCATGTCCCCTAGATGTTGGATTGATATAATTACCTATCCACTGCGCCTCGGCCTTTGGCGTCCCTTCCCAGAAAGTCCAAAACGCAGTGGACATTGATATGAAGATTGCCCGCCCCGCCCGACCCCCCCCCCCCCCGAGTGGCCGAAATTTGAGGAGCACACACAAGGAGGAGAAGGAGGATGAGGAGAAGGAGGAGGAGGAGCAGGAGGAGGAGGAGGAGGAGGAGGGGGAGGAGGAGGAGGAGGAGGAGGAGGAGGAAGGAGGAGGAGCAGGAGGAGCAGGAGGAGGAGGAGGAAAAGGAGGAGGAGAATGAGGAGGACGAGGAGGAGTATCCTTCAGGGCTCCCCCAAACCTCCCTGAAATACCCAAGGTCGCCCAAACACCCAGGCGATCCTCGGGCTGGGAGCAAACGCTGCGAGCAAAAACCGCAACAGCGCGAAAGGTCACGACTGGAAACCCAGACCCCATCTTTCTGCGGTAGCTCTCGAGCTGGACAAGTCAGTGATGGCCCCAGGGTCCGAAAACAAGCGAAGACGCCCGGTGCGAACAAAAACTACAACACCTTGAATCATGGACTCAGGGTAGGCCCGCGAAGGTCTGACCCCCTTCCCCCCAAGAACGGTCTTCATCCCGAGCCATTGTCTGACGGTCCCGGAGCCCAGCGAGGGCCCCCGGAGGCCATACACTGTCAAAAAGCTGTCCTCATGTTTTGTTCACAACGTGAGGAGCCTGGGTGTGTGGGGCTGTGGGCATGCGATGCTCTGGCGGCGACCCTGGAACACGACGTGGCTAGTGAGGTGCTTGGCGAGCCAGGTCCCGCAAAGGAAGGCCTCTTAAATCGACTACGATCAAGCCTGCGACTGCTGACCTCCTCTGGCTGACCCGCAAGGCGGCCCTTCCCCGGGGGGAACTCTGCGGCAGGCGTCGCCGCCGTGGGCTCGGTCACCTCGCCGGGCCACGCCGGGAGCACGGGGGGGGAGGAGGAGGGGGGGAGGAGGAGGAGGAGGAGGAGGAGGAGGAGGAGGAGGAGGAGGAGGAGGAGAGAGGAGGAGGAGGAGGAGGAGGAGAGGGGAGGAGGAGGAGGAGCAGGAGGAGGAGGAGGAGGAGAGGGGAGGAGGAGGGAGGAGCAGGAGGAGGAAGGAGGAGGAGGGAGGAGGAGGAGGGAGGAGGAGGAGGAGGAGGAGGAGGAGGAGGAGGAGGAGGAGGAGGAGAAGGGGGGGGCGGCCGCCACGAGGTCAGCTGCGGGGGCGAGGAGCAGGAGGAGGAGGAGGGGGGGTGCGGAGGAGGAGCAGGAGGAGGACCACTGCAAGCCCAAGAGGCATCAACGATGTTGCAATAAACCCTCCCTCCAAGTTCCCTCATTCCGGGACATGGCCCATTATAGGACTACCGCGCTTGAGAACCCTCAACCGTGCCCGAAGAAATCCTTCATGGAATTTCAACGCTGCGGTGCAACATGACGGTTGCGCCCTGACAGTCCTCGGTCGTGTCAGCACGCCGTTCCTGGGATTCCACACCACGACTCAACGTGACTGTTGCACCCTGGCAGTCCGAAATCGCACCAGAAGGCCGTTCCTGGGACATCGACCACACGAACCCTTGAAACGGTTGCAAGCTTTCATAGGACTGTGCGCGGCGCTGAAGCGAGGGCCACATGATAAAAAGGAACCGCTCTACATCCTTGAAGCTGCTGCAAACTTTTACGGCGAATGTGCGCGGCGCTGAAGTGAGAACCGCATTTTGAAAACCACACGCCCTCCATCCGTGAAACTGCTGCAAAGTGTTAAAACGAATGTGCGCGGCGCTAAGACGAGAGCAACATTTGAAAAAAAACACCCGCCCTCCATCAACGAAACTGTTCCAAAGTAATTACGCGGCGCCGAGGCGAGAAGCATGTCGTGAAGCTGCTGCAAATCTCAAACTTCAGGATCATACGCGGACGGGAGATCTCAGCCGAAACGCCAGGCCCGCCCTACGGGCACATCCGGGGGCGCGACAGGGAAGAGTTATCCAAAAAAACAAGGAGTGGAGGCCAGCTCCGCGGGCGAGCAGCAGGAAGAGGAGGGTGGAGCAGGAGGACGAGGGGGCAGGTGGAGGACGGAGCCAGTACCCCGAGGACGCAGGAGAAGGATGAGGCGGAGGAGGAGGAGGAGGAGGAGGAGGAGGAGGAGGAGGGACGGGGCGAAGGGGGAGCAGGAAGAGGGAGCAGGCGGCCAGGGAGCACGTGCGAGACGACGTTGATCATCAAGGCGGCGCCCACTCGGAGGCTGGTGTCGTCCGGCAGGGGGAGGCCCATCACGGCCCTCACGTGCGCCTGGGCAAAGGGGGGGGGACGGAAGGAGGGCGGCCGGGGCAGCTCGGGCCGGTCCGCGACTGCCTGCGCGGTTGCCTGCCTCCGCCGCCGCCGTGCCTCCCCGCAGGGGCTCCCCCTCCCCCCTGAAGCGGGCGCTCTCTCGACCGCCAGGCCTGTACCTCGGCGGCGCGCCCGGGGGGGAAGTTCCAGGAGCTTCGGGTTCGGGGTTCGAGGGTTTCTGGGCGTCGTCGTCGGTTCTCGGCGGGCGCTCCGGCAGCTGCGCCTCGCCGAGAGCGCTCCGGGAGGGCCTGGGCCTCTCCGGACGGCCGCCAGAGACCCGAGGTATGACCCAGAAGCCAAACTCGGCGGCGCGCCCTGGGGGGGAAGCAAGAGGAGGAGGAGGAGGAGGAGGAGGAGGAGGAGGAGGAGGAGGAGGAGGAGGAGGAGGAGGAGGAGGAGGAGGAGGAGGAGGAGGAGGAGGGAGGGGGCCTCCTCAGAAGGCTCGGAGGGCCTTCGTTCTGCTGAGACGCTTTCTAAGCCTGCCGCCGATGTATCGGGCACGCGCGAGGCGTGGACTGCGGACCCGTGGATCTGGCGCGCGGGCGCCAGATCCACGGATCGGGGACAGCGCCCCTCGACACCTGCCGCGTCGCATGCAGCCACTGCCGCGCGACTTGGCGATGGAGCGCGTCGATGTTCGGTGCAGCGGTGCCCGTCGCTGGTCCGCGCGCCCCGAGTCCGTGCTTGCCCCACCTCGAGCAGTGCAGGTGGAGAGCCGTCGGCCCTGCCGGGCTCGGGCATGCTCCAAGGGACTGCCGAGAGGAGAGGGCGCGATCACGCGAGAGAGGGGCGGGCGGGCCAGGCGGGCCAGCAGGCCCGCCCAACGCTCGTCCCTCTCCTGCTCCTTCACCTCCACCTCATCCTGCTTCTGCTGCTACTGCTGCTGCTCCTCCTCCTCCTCCTCCTCCTCCTCGTCCTCCTCCTCCACCTCCTCCGCCTGATTAGCCTCATCATCCTCTAGATTGTGCTTCCTCTTCCTCGTGATCATGCGGATCCTTTCCTACAGTTCCTGCTCCTCTGTATGTTCCTCTTGCTGCAAACTATGCTTCTCTCTGTCCCCTTCATCATCATCATCATCATCATCATCATCATCATCATCATCATCATCATCATCATCATCATCATCATCATCATCATCATCATCATCATGTCAGCAGCAGCAGCAGCAGCATCATCAGCATCATCAGTAGCAGCATCACCATCCTCTTGCTCATGGGAGAGAGGCGGGACAGACGAGGGCGAGGAGGCAGGACGGCGGCGGAGGGAGGATGGAAGAGAGGGCAGGGAAGCATGAGGAGAGGGAGGAGTGAGGAGGGGAGTCGGAGGGAGCGGGGCAAGAGGGGGCGTGGAGGAGGGAGGAGAGCTATCCCTTTCGCGTGCTCGTGTTTTCCTCTCGTCTCTCTCTCCTCTCCCCTCCTCTCTCTCTCTCTCTCTCCCCTCCCTCCCTCTCTCTTTCCTCTCTCTCTCTGTCTCTCTGGCTCTGTCTCTCTCTCTCTCTCACCTTCCTGGCCCCCCCACGCCAACCAACCGTGAGCCTCGAACTGATCGCAGCCACAAGCCTCCATGGTGTAATGGCCGGAGTTGTGCGGGCGTGGCGCCACCTCGTTCAGGGTGACGGACCCGTCCTTGGGCGGTCGTGGCACAGCCTCTTTGTGCACAGGCGACGCAACCCTCCTTCTCTTCCTGTTCCTCGCCTTGCTCCTCCTCCTCCTCCTCCTCCTCCTCCTCCTCCTCCTCCTCCTCCTAGGCCCCCTTCCCCTACCATGTATCCTCCTCTCTCTCCTTCGCTCATCCTCTTCATCCTCCCCCTTCTCATATAAATGTGCGATGACGTGACATGTGAAGAGCGGTTGTACTGGCCTGCTAGCAACGCCAAGGCTACTTGAGTCACACTACACCAAGCAGCACCCATCCAAAATGCCCGGCTTTATCGAGCGCCTTTGAACCATATGAACTAGCTTGGTCAACATACCACCCAAGCATGCACGCCAAATGCGAGGAGATCTCCCCCCCCACGATGACTGCAGCTGGGCATCGATGCACGAAGGTGTTGCTGGGCAGATTGCGCCTTGCCTGGGTCCTTGTGACTGCGCACAGTATATGGATCAATCGCACGGGGCTCATAGCCATCGACCTTACGATCCTTTGATCTATGTTGCGGTTCACCAGGTGGCCAGATAATGACCATGTTCAAGCTGAGCGGACGCGCTGCACAATGCTCGCCACCAGCTGGCTTGGTTTTCAACCGACCCCCCCCCCAAAAAAAAATTTGCGCAAAGACATCCAACCCATGGGTAGCAAGCGGACGTCAATGTGCATTCGGCGAGGTCATGCCGCTGGCAACTCCTGCGAGGGGCTCGCAGAACGTGAGGAAAGAGAAGTGCCGCTCTGGCCCCTTGCTGCTTTCTCGCTCAAGCGCCTTCGCCATGCTTGGTCGGCAAATCGAAGACCTGCCGTTGCACAAGCAATCGGACGGGGCGGCGCTCTCCCTGGCCACATAGAACCACTGGATCCTCCGCGATGCTCGCAGACGCAGTATGTACCGCGCCAGCCTGCCCCTGCCGCGGTCCGCGTTTCACGTCGAAAACCCTTCTCAGGAGGTGATTCCATCTTCTCTCATCAAAATTGGAACGGGATAAATCGGTGCTCCCTGGGATCCAGCGGTTCTGGAAGATGTGTCGGGCGCCGCGCCCGTTCAAGAGCGTTCCAGAACGCTCTGAAAGCGTTGCAGAAAGCTATTGAACGATTTGTTTTAGTCATAAGCCCGCCCGGTCAACTCTCGGCGGAGGCCCGGCGTTGGCTATGGCCGAGGGCCAAATTGCGGAGAAACATTCTGGCCCCGCATGTGTCCACTGAGGTCTGTCGCTCAGGCAGCCCTGGTGGGCGCGGTGGCAAGCGCAGGCTCCCTGCCATCTCGAGCTGCCCGTACCCTGGCTGCCGCCTCCTTCATCTTCATCCTCGTCGTTCTCGCCCATCCTCTTTATCCAGCCTTCCCCCGCCTTCTCTCCTCCTCCTCCTCCTCCTCCTCCTCCTCCTCCTCCCCTTTCTTCGTCGCCTCCTCCTGCTCCTGCTCCTCCTCCTCCTCCTCCTCCTCCTCCTCCTCCTCCTCATCATCATCATCATCATCATCACCATCACCATCATCATCACCATCACCATCACCATCACCGTCACCATCACCATCATCATCACCAACATCACCATCATCACCATCATCACCATGATCATCACCATCATCATCACCACCATCATCGTCATCGTCATCGTCATCGTCATCGTCATCATCATCCGCAGCAGCATCATCATCATCAGCATCATCATCGCATCATCATCATCATCATCATCATCATCATCATCATCATCATCATCAGCATCAGCATCAGCATCAACATCAGCATCAGCATCAGCATCATCAGCATCATCATCAGCATCATCATCATCATCATCATCATCATCATCATCATCATCATCATCATCATCATCATCATCATCATCATCATCATCATCATCGTCAGCATCGTCAGCATCGTCATCATCAGCATCATCATCATCATCATCATCATCATCATCATCATCATCATCATCATCATCATCATCATCATCATCCCCCTTCTCCTCCTCATGCTCTTCCTCTTCCTCCTCCTCTTCCTCCTCCTCTTCCTCCTCCTCCTCCCCTGGAGTCCTACGAAGCCTTCTCCTCCGTCTGCTCCAGATGCTGCTGCTGCTCCTGCTCCTTGCCCCCCCGTCCGCCCCCCCCCCCCCCCTGGCGGGGTCGCGCCGAGAACAGGAAGAGCTCCACGCCGAAGATGCCCGACGCCCCGGCGCCCAGGCTCCGGATTGCCTGCGTGGCCACCTCGCGCACGGCATCCTGGGGCCGCCCCCCCCTTCGACGACGACGACGCGGACGCCGACGCCGCCGTCGCCGGCGGCGAGGACGCCGTCGCCAACGACAGCGCCGACAACGTCGGCAACGACGCCGACGGCGCCGCCGTCGACGGCGGCGGTGGCGACGGCGTGCCAGCGCTGGCGAGGACCCGGAGCAGCACCGACGCGAAGCATCCAGCCCCAGCGTGTGGCCTACGGATGCCCGTCCGTCTTCACCTCCCGTCCTCCCCCCTTCCCCCATCACTTGGGCGCCCGAGTTATCTGGGGTAACTCGGGTCCGGGGTAACTCGGGTTTGGATTCCCGAAAAAGGAACCCGAATTAGCCCTGACCCGAGTTACCCCTGATGATTCGGGGCTCTGGACGCCCGAGTTATCCGGGGTAACTCGGGTCCGGGGTAACTCGGGTTTGGATTTCCGAAAAACGAACCGGAGTTATCCCTGACCCGAGTTACCCCTGATGATTCGGGGCTCTGAGTCACCCTCCTGCCACTGCGCGGCTCACTCTCCGGAACAATGACGCACACAAGGTTCAGCAGCAAAAACGACCTTCCGCGTCAAAGGCGCGGGGGCCAGGGGCGAAGGCCAGGGTGAGATGGGGCAAGGCGCCCCCCTCCGAGGATCCTCTGACATCGAGACGAGATGCCCACGATTACGACGGGCAGGTGGGCGAGGCCGCCGCGAACGAGGGTCGAAGGCCCTCTTGCAGGTGGGGCGCGAGCCTCGCCCGCGCTCCGCCTCGAGAGGCCCCCCCCCCTGTGCCTGGAGCCTCGCTCGACTCGGGGTGCCCCCCCGGAGGGCGAGGACCTGCCGCACTCAGCCGAATGGCCGTGTGGCGCGCAGGCTTCGATCCCGCAGCCGGCGCACGGCCTCGGATCGGCGCGGCCCCGAGACGTCCACGCGAACGTGCCCGCTTCAGACTTCGTGGATCGGCAGCGCCAGCCGGCGCGGGCGCGGGTGTCGCTTGCGGCAGGGCGTGCCGGGAGCGGGCGCTGGAGCGGGCGCACAAGAGGACGGCGGCCGCGGTGGAGGAGGAGGAGGAGGAGGAGGAGGAGGAGGAGGAGGAGGACGACGAGGAGGAGGAGGAAGAGGAGGAGGAAGAGGAGGAGGAGGAGGGGGAGGGAAGGGCCCAACCGCCGAGAGTCGGCGCGTGAGCGACGCGCAGACGGCCTCAGGCACCGAGGATGATGTGCAACAGGAGTCGGAGCTGGACGGCACGCGGAGCAGGCCGTCGAAGCGGGCAGCCTGCTTCAGACTTATGTCGGGCCTGTCCCCCCACAGGGGGATTTTCGACGAAAAATATAAAATACCCAAGAAATGTTCCAAAAAGGTCAGAAAATGCTCAAAACTAGTTCCCTGACTATTTTTGGGCTATTTTTGGATTATTTTTGGGGGTATTTTTCATTTTTCGTGGAAAATCCCCCGGTAGGGGGACAGGCCCGACTTAACTTCAGACACGTGAGCGGCGGAGAAAAGCGGGACGCAGGCGAGAAGGCATGGCGACCTCACGCCGCGGCTTACGCGGGCCCCCAGCTTGGCGCCCCGCGTGGAGAATAGGGCGCTTACGCGCGACGTGACGCGGGAAGCTTACGCGCTCGCGTCCGCGCGGTCGACCCCGGTGTTCTTCCGTCGCTCGTGTGAGATAAGCAGGCAGACAAGACTGCACAAGCATCAACTTTCGTCAGCACGGATTTCGTGGATCGGCGCTGGACAAGGTCGGCGCTGGCGCGGATAAGACTGCAGACAAGGTCAGCGCCGATTTCGTGGATCGGCGCTGGACACTCCTCCGGAATTCCGAAACTCACTCCCGCCAGCCCTTCAGGGCGTCGGTGGTTCGGGGTGCTTCCTCTTCCAATCTGTTTCTTCCACTTCGGGGAGGAGTTGACCACTAATCCGTATTACTGAGCACTCCCTCCCCAATCCGACCGGCGACAAACCCAGGACCACGAGAACCCTTCCCCCACCATGCCTGGCAAAAAAAACAAGACAAAGCAGAACGACAACAAAGACACGACATAAACTCTTTCGTTTTTTGTTGCACAGCGTGGTCCCCCCCCTCTCGGGACCCACCGATTCCAACATGGGTGGAGGGCTCGCCTCGGGGCCAGCGGCCACGTCGGTCGGTCAGTGCCGCGGATGGCCCCTTTGGGGAAGTGTTCTGCAAGTCCGTGGGCGGTGCCGAAATCTATTTCGCCACCTCCCGACCAGTGGGCCCCGGGCGCTCTCGCGACGGCCGCCAGGGGCTCGTGCGCCCGGCTCGGCGTCCACGTAGGGCCCACCCCCCCAAATGCTCCATGCCCCTCGAACGCACAAGGGGTCGAAGAAGCATCCTGGGCCCAGTGGGGGGGGGGGGCCCGAGGAAGTTCACATACCCCGAGAGGAGACGCACCCAGACATGCGACGTCCTGATTTTTTCAGGACGGCGTCCCCGGAAGTCCAGACCCTTTCCCTGGGGCCGGTTTGTCATCCTGAGTCGTTTTTTGACGGTCCCGAGGCCCGGCGAGGGCCTCTAGAGGCCGAAAATCATGAAAAACCTCCGTCCTGAATTTTTTACGACGCGATCACATCTGGGCAGCACTCGCGCAGAGAGCCTCCGCGCAAGGACTTCTCGGGGCACGGACAGGCCCAGAGGGCCCCCCTGCCCGAGCGGGCCCCTCGGGGGTCGCTCGGGCGATGCTCTGGGCAGGGCGCTCGCGCGCCTGCCCAACGCCCGCGGCCTGCCTGGCCCAAGGTGGCCAAAGGCCAGTGCCGCCTGGCGCCGCGCGGGTGCCGCGCGGGCCGGGGGCGAGTTCTCCTCCTCCTCCTCCTCCTCCTCCTCCTCCTCCTCCGTCCTCCTCCTCCTCCTCCTCCTCCTCCGTTCTCCTCCTCCTCCTCCGTCCTCCTCCTCCTCCTCCTCCTCCTCCTCCTCTTCCTCCTCCTCTTCCTCCTCCTTCCTCCTCCTCCTCCTCTTCCTCCTCCTCCTCCTCCTCCTCCTCCTCCTCCGGGCGGACGCTGAAATGGCCGACGTGCGACGCAACACCCAGTGGGATGACTTGTCTCGAACGGGGCGTGGCAGCAACAGCAAAGGGAACAAGTAGTTGAGATCGATTTGGGGTCCCTTGGAATTCAAGGTGCCCTTCGCATTCGCATCTGCATCACGCGCGGACTTCCCGCGATCATTTCGCACTGGTGTTTGATAGGGACGGCGGTGGGCAGCATTATCGCCTGCGGCGTGAAATGCCAAACCCCAAAACCATTCCTGGCACAAGAACAAAATGTTAGCCAGCGTGACCCCAAACAGAGTGTTGCTAGCCGTTTATAGCAGTATATGTTGTGCAATCTATGTGGGGCAGTTCATGTGGTGAATTGCATGCTGTGCCATATAGGTGCAAAACATGTGGTGCAATACAGGTGCAGTCTACGTGGTACAACATATGTAGTGCCATCTATGCGGTGCAATCGACGTGACGCAATCTATGTGGCGCAGCATATGAAGTGTATCATATGTTGTGCAATCCATCTTGTGAAATACGAACTATGCATTTCTTGTGGAGCAACTTGTGTGGCACAATAGATGTGGCACAATCTAGGCGGCGACGGGGCGGCGACGGCGACCACGGAGCCGCAATATGTTGTGCAATCCATGCGCAACATAGGTGGTGCAATACATGTTGTGCAATACATGTTGTGCAATACGTCTGGTGCGCAATCAACGCGGTGCGCAATCTAGATGGTGCGCAACCGACGTGGTGCAATGTATGTGGTGTAGCCTATGAGGTACAGTAAATTTCTGTTCGGAATGAATTGTCCACTCCACTGCTCGCGCAAACATCCCACCCACCCACCCGCAACTTGGTTTGCAAAATCTCTTAAGACCGTGACGGTGGGTACCAAATGGCACTTCGGAACGACAGCGACGCCGACGACGACAGCGACAACGACGACGATGACGCCGCCGACAACGACTACGACGACACCGACGACGTCTCCAACGACTTCGACGACGCCGACAACGACGACGACACCGACGACGACGACGCCGACGCCGACGACGACGACGATGACAACGACGACGACGACGATGACGACGCCGACGACGACGACAACGACGACACCGACGACGACGACGACGTCAACGACGCCGACGACGACGACGACAACGACGGCGGCGACGACGACGCCGACGTCGACGACGGCGAAGACGACGACGACGCCGACGCCGACGACGACGACGAAGACTACGACGACGTCGCCAACGAAGACGACGACGAGGGAGGAGGGAGGACGACGACGGCGACAACGACGACAACGACGAGGGAGGAGGGAGGACGGCGACGACGCGAACGACGAAGAAGGAGGAAGGACGGCGACGCCGACGACGACAACGAGGGAGTAGGGAAGACGACGACGACGACGACAACGACGACGACGACGACGGCGACGAAATAGGAGGGACAGCGACGAGACGCCGACGACGGACGACGACGGACGACGACGACGACGACGAGGGAGGAAGAGGAAGGACGACCACTGCGACAACGACGACGGAAACGACCACGACGTCAAAAAGGACGACGACGACGAACACGAGGAAAGACAGAGGACGACGTAGGCGGCGACGACGACGACGACGACGACGACACGGGAGGAAGGAGGACGGCGACGACGACGACGACGCAAAAGCGCGCGCACGCTTTTGTTGAAATTCCGTGTTGCGAAACCTTGTTTTTGTAGGTTTTTTGGACACACGATGTTGAAATCCTCGGCATGCGCGCGCGACGACGCGCGCGTCTGCACTTCGTCCCGTTTGTTGCAGAGGATTCTCGCGACGGCACACGCGCAAAGGCGTTCGACAGATTTCGACATGCGCGCGCGCGAAGCCCGTTTTGTAGCATTTTGTGAAAATCTTGAAAAACCTATGGTTTTCGCACGGTTTCGCAAGAGCTCGCGCGTAAGTTTGTTTAGCAAATCAGTGTTGCGAAACCCTGCGGTTTCGTAGTATGTTGTTTTTGGAAACTCGATTGCGAAATCCTTCCGACACCGAAGGTTTTGGGAGGATTTCGGCATGCGCGCGCGACGACGCGCGCGTGTGCACTTCGTTACATCTGTTGCAAGGAATTCGTGAACAAGTCTTATGTTAGAACAAAAGATGTCCCCGCGTATTGTTTTTTACCAGGGAACCTCAGGGGGGCCGATACAGGCCCCATTGGGATAGTGTAAGTTCATATTTAAGATGGACATGCGGTCAGCGTCATCTATGATTTGCACACCCGAAAGGGGGGCGGATAACGCCGGGGGGGAGAGTCGTTTATTCTCTTTTTAGAAAAGGAGAATATACGTGGTGCAACATATGTGATGCAATCGACGTGGTGCAATATGTGCGGTGCCGTATTTATTTATATACATTCATACATCTTGTTCTACCGATATACATATGTGTATATATATATATATGTGTATACATAGATGCGTGTGTAGTGGAATCCATATTGTGCCGTATGTGTGGAACAACTTGTGTGGTGCAGTGAACGTGGTGCAAAGTATCTTGTAGATCTGTGTTGTGCAGCATGTGTGGTGCAACCTACGTAGTGCAATCTATCAGGCACACTCTGCGTGGTGCAACCGACGCGGTACAAGCTGTGCGGTGCACCCTGTGTCGTACAGTCGAGGCGCGACGGGGCCGCGAGGAGGCGGCGACAGCGACCGCGGAGCCGCCAGACCGCCAGCCAGGCCCAGGCGACGGGCGGCGACGAGGAGGCGACGGCGCGGCGACGGCGAGCACGGAGCCCCCAGATCGCCAACCAGGCCCAGCTCCTCGAAAGAAACGTAACAAACCCCAAGTGCAAGCTCCTTGTTAGGGAACGGAGTGCACTCTGCATCAAACTCCGGATCACGCGCGGACGTCCAGCGCGCACATCGCAGAAGCTTTTGGCAGGGATGGCGGGGGTGCTGGCATCTTGCCAGCCGCGTGCAGGCCCACCATAACCCCTTCAACAAAGACTGCAAAGTTCGTCTTGCCAGGAGCGGCGGGGGTGACGGGCGGCATGCGGCCTGCTGGCCGCAGGCCCGCCATCCCTGCCAAAAGACAAAAGCCAAGCGATCGTGGGTGCACGCCCGCACACGATACACAATGCTCGCAAACCCGCCGTCACCTTGCAGTGGCTTTTGGCAGGGACTGTGGAAGGGCCGACATGTTGCACACTGAAGCGCGCCCAGTGCGCACGGCACGACTGGCATGTGCGGCGCGCCTCGCGGGCTTCGCGCACGTGGCTGGCGTCCGCATTGGTTCCCGATGGTTGTCGATGCCGGCCCCAGCCCCCGTCCAAACTGAGACTTGGGTGCTACTGATGCGTTGGGAGGGCGGGAAGGAATTAGCGTTAGGTCGGGCCTGTCCCCCTACAGGGGGATTTTGGACGAAAAATAAAGAATACCCCGAAAATGCCCCAAAAAGGTTGAAAAATACCCCAAAAATAATCCCCATTCTATGTTTGGATTATTGTTTGAGCATTTGGGGGGTATTTTTCCTCTTTCGTCGAAGATCCCCCTGTAGGGGGACAGGCCCAACTGAAAATCAGCGAGACGGCGTGTTGCTTGCGGGTGGCGCCGCCCCTGCCCCTACCGCACCCCCTCTGCGTCCATGCTTCGGGCCTGGCAAAATGCAACGGGCGAAGAACGGTATAAGATAAACTTTTTCGCCGTCGGGGACACCTGCCCCTGGGCGGCTGGAAAGTTTATACCCCTACGGTGCCACCGTAGGGGTATAAGCTTTCCAGCCGCCCTGGGGCAGGTGTCCCCGACGGCGAAAAAGTTTATCTTGTACCGTTCTTCGCCTGTTAGAAAATTCTACAAGCGACGTGAGCTTCTTGCACCAACAGGCTGTCGAAACCAGTCCAGTACGGACCTCAAAGTTTGTGCTTCCGCCTCGGGCCACTTGCGCTCAGCCGTGGCGCTGCTCGCGCGCCAGCCAGGCCAGTTTTCCTATTCGAGCGCATGGGAAGGATGGCGGGGATCAGTGAAGGGAGAGAGGGAGGGTAATGCGGGATGACGATTAATGAAAAAATTGGAGAGAACGATTAGAGAAATAGTTTCCTGCGATTTCTGCACAATTTTCTGACTGGAGGAGAACGATTTACAAAAATAGTTTTCCAGCCCGCGGCCGCTTTTGCCTAATCGTCATCCCGGGCGCCGCCGCGTGAACACGACCCCGGGTCATTTATTAATCGCCACCCTCCATTAAGGATGAGCATTGCTTTTCTCCACCCGTGACGCTGTTCGCGCGCCAGCCAAGCCAGTTCCTGTTCGAGCGCATGGGAAGGATGGCGGGGATCAGTGAAGGATGAGAGGGAGGGTGAGGATGAGCACTGCTTTTCTCCACCTTACAGGTTGGGGCTGTTGGCCTTCAAGACATGAGCTCCCGACCCGCCCGGCACATCCTGCATGCCGCGGCCGCCAGGCCCGAAGTGTGCCGGTGCTCCCCGGGCATCCCGCCCTGTGCCTTCGAAGCATGGCGACTGCATGCCGCGGCCGCCAGGCCTGCTCCCTGGGTATAAAACAAGGCTAGGATCGGGATAAATCGCTTCAGAGCGTTCCGGAGCGCTCTCAGAGCGTTCCGGAACGCTCTGGAGTGGCCGCGGCGCCCAATACATCCTCCAAACCCGCCGATTCTCAGAGATTTCGAGTTATCCCGATCCGATTTTGTCCCGATCTTCGCGTCGTTTTAGGGTATCTCGCCTCGCATTCCTGGGAGGGGATCGCTCAACATGAAGCAAGTGTTTGGCGCGGGTGCGGGGGGAGGGAAGCGGGATTTCAGTATTAACATCACGGTTGGATCGAATCTTCGAGGCTGGTCGCGGCGTCTCGCGTGGTTGGTCATGCGCTCATGACTGAGGCATGCCGTTCGACGGCAAAAACACGTCCTCGGCCTGACCGTCAATCTGGCGTCCACGCAGGACCGGCCGCAACGCCAGGCAGCTGGCTCACATATCGTGTCCGCGGCGCATTGGTGAGGCACGGGATCCGGAGGCGAGGATGCGCGGCCGCTGAATGTCTAGCGGCCGGCAGGCCGAGTGAAACAGGCAAAGTGGGAGCATTCCGGGTGATACTGCGACCTTGACCTCTAATCAGCCCATGAGAACATGCGCAACCGCGGAGTGGCGAGGGGAGACAGAGTGAAGAGAGGAGAACGGATGAGGCGGAGATGGGGGGGCAGGAGGGACGGGTCAGGATCAGGAGCAGGCGGTCGGGAGGAAGAAGAGAGCGGAGCAACAGCGCACACTCCTCCAGCGATCGCGCGTGTAGAGTAAACATCTGCCAGCACCTCCTGCGCCGACGCGCGAGCGCGCAGGCATATACGAAGTTTCCCTCGGGGCTGCTGAGGGACACGAACGCATCGGCCCTGTCGCGGCGGGAGTCTCCTGCTATGGGCTCTCGGCAAGCGGCTCGCGCCATGCTTGGAAGTTGCCAGTTGCTTCAAGAAGAACCCTTCCCCTCCCCTTCTTCTCCTGCACCCCTTCCCCTCCTCACCCTCCTCCAGTCGAAAACGCACTGGTAAGCCATGATATATGTTCCGCCTTAGGCGTTCCCATATCCCAGGCTTTGGCTCATATCGCATGAGCAAGAGAGCAAGACGAAGCATGGGATCTGGAGTAAAGGATAGAAGGGGCATCGTCAATGGAAAAGGTATTTTCCGATCTCAGATACAAGTAGTGCGCCTCGGTGAGGCACAATCACATATTAGGCCGGGCCCGGCTTGAGCCAGGCACGGCAGCGGTGCATGCTCGATATACATCTCGCCTTTAACCCTCTCCGTTTAAAGTTGGAGGGGGAGGAGACGAGCAAGCACCGCACTTCTTCATTACGCGGAAAAACAGTGCTAGGCAACAGCGGCTGCCTACAAGGTAAGGGCGCGCGAGTAGCCTCGCTACCGGCGAGTTTCCTCGCTACTAGAGCGCACCTGCATGCGGGTTTCCCCGCTAGCTCGGGAGGCAGGGCCGTCCTGAGACGACCTGCCCGCCCTATACGGAGTATGTTTCTTCAGCTCGTGCTTGAAGGATTGCTGGCCGGCCATTACTTGTAGGAGCAACGCGCGGTCAATACTACCTTTGGTATGACCATCGGCAGTCATATCCCGCGTGTCACACCATTGAACGCTTTCAACGATTCCGCGCTCCATCATCTGGCGGATCCAGCTAATGTGCCCAAGCAGAGTGCATTCTGTGGGCTTCTTCAGATCTTTGCTAGACAAAGACTTGAAGACAGACTCGGCATCAATAGTCAGAGTGACTTTGATACATAGACCACCCATTTCCAATATGTTCTTTAACTGTGTGGGGGTCAATGGTCCCGAGTGTAGCTCGTGGAGCGTTACAATGGTCGGGTAGCAGTCTTCCAAGTTGTGGGCTGCTGCCAGTGTTTCCGCAGAGTAGCTCGAACGCACCTGCAGTCGATGAGACTTGCAGTATGCGTCCACCAGGTGCACGACGGGTTTCCCCGCTTGCGTGTGGCCACGCCTCAGCAGGTTAGCCCCGCGGATACCATAGCCTTTGACTTCGTCGTCTTCATCTCCGTTGAGACGACGATAGCCAGAATCGCTATGCAGGTCGACTTCTCCTGTTGGAGTCATAGCTTGATACACGATCTTCTTCGGACCTGCCTGCAATTTCCTGGTAACCGCGTTCAGTCGTCGTACCTGGATGTTTGTCGGTTCCTGGATACGTTGTAGTGAGACAACATAGACCATCAGCCATACCTGCGTGATCAACGCATAGGCTAGAGCGCCACGAAGACTGACGAACATGTCAGAAATCGTCTTTGTCGCTTTGCTCTCAGGATCAGCGCCTGTGAGTTCTGGATGTGTGATAGGACGAAGCTGTTTGATGTATTCGTCCTGATCAAGAGTGACGCTCCCATCATCGGTCTTGTTGTACCGAACGGCACAGTTTGTGTATGTGTGCTTGTTCAGTTTGCACTTTCCAAACGTATCTTCAACACACTTGACATACTTGTCAATAGAATCTTCCTTCCCAGTCATATTGATATCATCAACGTGTTTGGCTGTCAAGAGGTTTGAGCTCATCTCGAACTCTTCGTCGTATGAAGTAGGCTGTAGTCCAAAGCTCCTAGTGATGGACCTGAGCTTCAACGAGAATGCCCTGGGAGCATCCTTCGTGCCCGTCCCCGGCTTCAGACACCGAAGACAATGCTTTGATTCGTCATATGACTCAAAGCCTGGCAGTGTGCGAAGGACAGCTGCTGACCCAGGAGGTAG
The DNA here is from genome assembly GCA_963575745.1 of Prorocentrum cordatum. Classification (NCBI taxonomy): domain Eukaryota; class Dinophyceae; order Prorocentrales; family Prorocentraceae; genus Prorocentrum; species Prorocentrum cordatum. The sequence goes on from CAUYUJ010017588.1 coordinate 67,176, forward strand.
TGTGAAGCACACCACACGCTCTTTCTCGCCCGTTGCCGCGGCGAGCTCGCTATAGGTCAGTCCCTTCAAGAAAGCCATGTTGATGTCCAGGGAAGCGATGATCCAAGCTTTGTTGCATGCAGCAGAACTTGCGAGCAGTCTCTGGTTTGACCTCCTTGCCGTGCCAGAGAAGGTTTCGACATCGAAGGCTTCAATGTCCATGAAGCCACGGAGTACCAAGCGTAACCTGATCGTCCGTTCCATTTCGCCCTTCTCGTTCTTGACAAACTTCCATTTGTATACGTAGCGTGAAGTCATGATGTTCGACGCTTTGTTCAAGTCAGTCATCTGGAAGCATTTGTTGTCAAGCCAAGTCGTTAATTCTGTGTAAGGGGCTTTGGAAACTTTGACCGGATTCGCTTGAATGTCGGCCTTCGTGAGTAGATCGTCTTCCTTGACGACCACGGCACGTTTGGAGGCAGCACTAACATATACTCGCATAGTTGTGACGCTGCTGTCATCCAACAATCGGCGTTGCTGCTCGGACAGGACGACTTTGGACATGTCTGCTGTGAAGCAAAGCTCGATGTACTTCCCGTGCTCGTCGGAATCCAGATCATATTTGCTGTCCGGATCCGTGGAGCACAAAGGAACGTAGTAAGAAGTGCCCATGTCGTATCCTGGCGGGTGACCCCGCACCGGCAAGTGGCCTTGCACATCTTCACAGGTCGTAGAGACCAACACGCACTGTGAGTCTGTCATGTATGTCGGAACTGTATGCATGACTTCTTCTGTGTCAGCTTCAAGGAGTGTTCTGTCATCCATCAGTTCAGCATACCACGACTTCAAGACAAAGGCATCCAGATCTTCTTCTGTTTCCTCTATGATGGTCGGGAGCCGACCATCATTCTCCGCAGGAGGCTGCTCAGGAGCAGCTGCTGGAGGTGACTCGCTTGGTGGTGGACCATCAGCGAGTTCCTCAAACTTAGTGAGGTCTCGGTCGAATCCAGCAGGCGGCTTCTTGGATTTAAGACACTGGATGATGCGTGAGTGTGTAGATCCTGTGATGTCGTAGATGTTCAAGGCAGTGCCATCAGCTTCATAATAATGAAAGCCAGGGGTCACATCATTATCATAGTGCACTAGTGTACAGCTGTCTGCATAGGGTGCAGCAGGCAACTTCGTCAGGCTCTTAGCAAGTCGTACAGCAACAACGTTTTCAATGCGAAAATAGTTGCGAATGAGATACTGAAGAGCCAAGTGCACCTTAGGCGAAAGCCGGCTCGCAGCAGTCATCTGCAGCCGGCCCTGTTTCGCTGGTAGATATCCGAAAGTCATGGCGGGTTTCCCCGCTGGCAGACCGGCAATAAAGGCCAATACTGTCCGAAGGGCCGTATTGTCCGATCCTATCTCGCGGACCATCAGTGCTTCGATGTACAGCGTATGTCGTGTGTCAGGATACTGTACTCACACTTCGCGACTGCCGACCTTCACGATGACCTGACCTCGGTCAGGTTCGTTGCGGATGACCGGGTATGGACCACTCCATCCACCCCAGTCGTCTTTCGTGGTGGTCGGGCGATGATAGTCCACGAGATCTCCCTCTTTGTAGTGAAATTCACCCGTAGCAGTAGTCTTCGTACGGAGAGCCCTGTTCGTCTTGGCAACCGCAGTGGCCTGCGTGATTGCCTCCAGACTAACCCTCCTGATTGTCTCCTCCCTTGAGTGATCTGATGATTCAGCGGACTGATCATGATCCAAGACAGGGAAATCGGGAAGCATAGCTGGTTGTCTGCCATACAGCGCATTATACGGAGAAACTTCGTTGTAGAAGGTAAATGCATTGCTGGCAAACAAGGCTTCATGTAAAAGACGAGTGAAATTCAGAGGAATATTCAATCTATTCAATTCTTCTCCCATCACGTGTATGAGGTGTCGCAGGATGCCATGCCTAGCTTCGATAGTCGTGGCGTGTTGGCCACGGGCTCGGATACGAAGCTCTGTTCCCTTGGATTTAAGGATGGCCTTTGCTGTATCGTTATTCAGTGCTCCTTCCCCATCGGAGTATAAGATCTTAGCAGGGCCATGTTGCATCCAAGTTGTGTGATAGGCATCGAGAACAGTATGCATAGTCTTATCAGGAATCTCTGTGCCAGCTGCCCAGCGAATACAACGGTCGATGATGTGAAAAACAATATGTTCCTGTTTGTAAAAGAGAAGATCACATTCGACTTCCTCGTTGAAACGTCCTGGCAGTGACACAGAAGGCATCACCGTGTTGCCTGGTTTGTCCCAGGCACGACATTCTCTACACGAGTCGCAGATGCCTTTGATCAGACTCAAACGGGTTTCACCCAGACCAACCTTAGTTATAATCATCCGCATTTTTGGTTCCTTGGCATGAAACCATCTCAAGTGGAGCTTGCGGAGTTCTCGCTGCACTACAGCTGGGTCGAAGCTGCGCAGGTTTTGAAGGCTGAGCTGAACGTCGACGCGAGTCCAATCAGGAAGCCTTGGCCTTGGCCTCGGCTCTGCTTGAGGCTGCGGCGGCGGTGGAGGATCTCCTCCCTCCATGCGTCCGCGCCTTGCTGCAACTTGTGGCAGTCTGCGGTGATCGTCAGAGCTACCAGCGCCAGAGGTGTTACCATGAGCCCCCTCGGCCCTGGCAATGTCATGGCTGCTGGCGCCTGCGGTTGGATCGCCCTCGCCGGGCCGTGGCGGCCTAGGCGCGCGCATGCGCGCTTTCGCGGCCGGCGCCGCTTTTGCGGCTGGCGCCGCTTCTGCGGCTGGAGCCGCTTCCGCGGCTGGCGCCACAGGAGCGGCTTGCCCCGCTGGGCGCGGCTGACCAAAGTTATCTGGCAGCTTCCATTTTTCGGCGAATCTACATTGGCCAGATATCTTGGCATGGTGAGGATTGCTCTTCTGATATTCCTTCTTACAACTTGGACAGTCCCAATAGTATGGTTCAACATCATACCATCGACACATCTTCGGATCCCTGCTGTGTCTTGGTGATTGTTTGTAGTTGTTGTCTACACAGCCAGGACACCCAAGACCGCCAGGTGGTGGTCGCCGGATTTCTCCGTTTGGGTGTCTCTGGATTGTTGGGTCGTCCAAGTCGTAGCCAGCACTGTTTGTTACGAACGCGTAACTGCGTTCGCGATTCGCGAATGGATCGCGTCCGTAAGCAAACAGATCTTTGGCGATTTGCACCGCATCAACGATCAGTGACTGCATTCTGTAGGTATACTGCGCCGCCCTTGCTAGTTCTTTGTTGCAAGCATTGGCGTGCACATGATTACCTGGACAACGCTTGCCTCTGAAAGGTGCCAACAACTCTTCTTTGTTTGCCATCATCTGTGTTGGCTTGCGAATGTATTGTCCAAACGAATCTTTGAGACCAGTCGTGCATTGATCAATAATCGTTTGGCAAGTGACCTTGCGTTGTGCCAGTTCCTTCCATGGCTGGATCTCATCCACCCACGTGCCCATTGGTTGTTCCCTGAGAAAGAAACGTCTTAGGTCGTCTTGTAATAGAGCGACTGTTCCGCAGAACGTGATATGAGGCAGGTCCTCTTTGTGGTGTTTAAGCCACGTATCATGATTGACCTGTGCATTGAAGTAGGAAGGAAGTCCAGTAGTTCTGCAGCTTGGCTGCAAAATCGTGATCTTGACAAAGCAAGTCTTGAGGTAGTGAAGGACTGCTCTTTGTACTTCCGAGTTTCCAAGGTCAACCATAGATATCTTATCAAGGTTCCCGCCCGACGAGAGTCCCCTCTTGAAGGCTAATATGGATATACCACCCTTGCCCCCACATAATTCAAGCATGTCCACTTGATTGTTTCTGCCGTAGCATAGTGACTGGACCATCGAGAAGACGTCAGCATGTGAGTCAGCGGGTTGCCCCGCCGGTAACATCATGAAGATGTCCTCTGATTCACTGTCCGAGTCCGAGTCATCAAGAGGAACGTCGTTGAAATATGTGGAGCAGTCAAGCCCTTTGAGGTCCTCTCCACAGTCGTCGCTACCGTCTTCCACTTTCTTCGGGATTTTCTTCGGTTTGATGCCAGCCTCTTTGTCAGCTTTCTGCTTTTCTTTTTGTTTTATCCTGGCATCCGTGGGCAACGCAGTTTCCGCGGAGAGATCCGCTGCGGAGGGATCCGCTGCGGAAGGATCCGCTGTTAAGTCAGGAAATGGCGGAATTTCAGGAAAGTTGGTGGGTCGCGTTTGGCAACGCTCAATCGAAGGGGGGGGAGACCGATCGTCATCGACGATCGCCACACGCTTTGGGCGTGGCCTTCGCGACTCACCGTCGCCGTGAAGAACTGGAGCCGGAGGCTCCCAGTATAACCGAGTACTGATGTTTGTAACCCCATCAGGTAATGGAGCTACATAATTGTACCCAGTCGGCTGATCCTGGATTTTGATATCTTGAACGATCTTATTCGTGTCCAGGTCGGTCGTGACTCTACGAACAACATGGTCCCATTGAGGGCCCTTTTGTGGACATTGAACGTAGTGTCTTACCTTTTTGTCAACGCGCGTACACACACTGAGGTGTACCGCACTCCGCTCATTCCTAATCATGTTGGCTTTATTGAGTTGATCAAGGAAGCGTGCAGTGATGATAGCCAAGGTTTTATGCCGGAACTCGGCACGTTGCTGATCTTGGCCATACCAATCCAAATCATGTTCTTTGTGTGAGCCACAAGTACATCTCCATAAGTTTATCGGTATATGAGGACAAGATGTAGCAACTTGTATATAAGAACCACTGGGATATTTACTGGAGCGGTCAAACTTGATACCGAAATGACAGAGTCTCATTCGTATAATGCTTAGCTTCAAATCTTCGATAACATCTTTGATCGGACCCTGTTTCCAGAAATACCCGGGTGGCCCCAGGATAACAATCTGCATTCTCAGAGCACGCGCTTTGATCAGGAGATTTTGTATACGTTGATAGTGTGGTCCCGCCCTCTTTCCTGGAGTACGAACGTACCAATCAGAGGGTGTGGCCACCCACAACATATTATAGTCTCCTGCCAACAAATTTCCCAAATACTGTGTTCCAGTTGAAGTCATTACCTCATTATGGGTAATCCGGTCACATATATAGCCACGGGTTCGGAGTTCAGCGCAAGCTGTGCGAATATCTTCGATGACAAGACATTTTGAATGATATTTTTCCTCTCGGGCCTCAGCGCGGCCAACGTATGTAGCGAGGAGGCCGGTATTCGGCTTCTCTTCGCAAGCGAGCGCCGCCGGCGCGCCCGCCTGCCCCCGTCAGCGGCGGTCGTGAGACCAAGTAGCCGCTTGGCTCGGAGGCATGCTGTTAGTGGATGGCTCCGCAGGAGTCGCTGGTGTGGCCACGCTTGCAGACAGAATCGGCGGACTGTTTTCAGAAATGTTAAAGTATTCCGTCCGATCCGTAGCGCGACCCACGATCTCCACGCGGGTTGGCCCCGCAGAGTCCGACGAACCTCCGCCCGTGTAGCTTGGTGGTGGTGGCGGCGACGCGGGTGGCCCCGCTGGATCCTCAGGCGTCCATTTGCTCACCGCCTCCTGGACTGCCCAGAAGATCTTGGACTTCAGGGCAGCCTTCATGTGTGGCCCAGTCCCTTCGGGACCCTGTCGGCACTCCCACCAGCTGTTCAGCGTCCTGTTCACGATCAAACGGGTCGTGTCCTCCAGGAGCTGCTTGTCGATGCACGGCTCGACGATGTACGTATCGGTCGTGAAGGTCGCGGACTGTCCCGTCGCGGGTGGCCCCGCTGTTGCTTCAGCGGGTGGCCCCGCACTGACGGGGTCCTCTTCGTTCTCCGTCTCGGTGTAACCATCTCGGCTGCTGCGGATCGTGAAGGTGTTCGTGACCGTGTGGCTCTTGGCCCCATCGTACAGCCCGCAGGGAATCGCGAGATGTCCCGAGGGAGTCTTCTTCGCCTTCAGGACCTTGGCGCCTCTTCCCAGCTTCAGGGTGTAGTCACCGCTGGGGAAGATGACCTTCTGGTAGCCCGGCTTCAACACGATGATCGTATCACGTGCCTCCATGGCTCCTAGGCCCCAGATGGCCGGGAGATTGGCACCCGAGCCTTCTGCGATGTTGGAGGCATACTCCTCAATACGGGGGCTCGCCTCGTTGGCATACTGTACCCCGATCTTGAAGTTGCCCATCTTCCGACATATCGCAGCGCCCTCACCAACACCATTGATGTAGAGGGTCTTGCTCAGGGTGCAGATGGCAGGTCGGTAGTTGAACCTGGCCATTACCTCCTGGAAGGTCCGCGCCGTGTTGGATCCAATGATGTTCACATTAGAACCAATATCCAGCATGAACGAGACACAGGGCATACCATCTTCATCAGGAAAGAATGTCCCATTGCGCGCTGCAAGAGCGACCTGTACGCCAGTGTGGTCGTTGGTGTGGTACGTGATCTGCGATCCGAGTGTGCCCCTCAGCAGGCGCTGTTCAAGAACCCATTGACTCATGGTCAGCTCGGTGCACCACATCTGCTCGTACTGGCGGCGCTCCTCCACAGTAATCGGTTCCTGCTGGAGGACCCAATAGTTTGCAGATAGCGTGGACATCCATTCGCCTCCTGGTGGCAGCGTGTCAGTATCGTCACGCGCGTAGGTCAGCCCCTCTGTGTCAATCATGAACGTGGAATGAAACTGGGCTGCCTCTGCGCTCTCAGCGCTTGCCCGGCTTCTGGCGCTGACCGGGCTTGCCACTCGAGAGGTCCTGGCTGATCCAGTTGGCCTCCGAATCCCGCCTCCGCTCCTGCCACTCCGCCTGATGTTGGCCTCCATGGTCCTCAAGAAACCTGGGTTTGGAGGTCCGTTTGCGGGTGGCCCCGCTTGGGCGGCGGGAGCCGCTTCAGCGGGTGGCCCCGCAGCTGGGGGCTCCTGCGCTCGGAGCGTGGACAGAATCGGCATCTGAATGCCTTGTTCTGGCGCTGGCCAGGGGTATGCCTGTGCAGCTGGGGCACTTGCGGATGGCTCCGCCGGTAGTGCGACTCGAGCCTCCAGTGCCTCCACTGCTTCGCGTAACCGACGCATTTCTCGGGCATCTGCAACGTACCTTTCCTGCTGGCGCGCTTGGTCCGACTCAGCATCGCGCTGTCCAGCATACGGGAAGTGCGCTATCACTATGCCCGGTCCACGGCATACGGCACAGGGGGCCTCATTCGGCGCACCTGGCCGCTGATTGCGGACGTGCTGCTGTGCAACACGGCCCCAGCATATGTCGTGAAAGAAGTGCCCGCACGCCAGTCTCCACACTGTAGTGCCCATCTCGTAGTTGTCCATGCAGATTGGGCACTGAGTGAAGTTGTAGTCTGAAATGACTGGAGCAGGCACGTCAGGGCGAGTCCGAGCTTGGCGCTCGAAAGTGGTTTCGCCCTCCCGATATGGCGTCGGTGGCGGCCGTCTGTCTGGCCGTTCAGCGGGTGGCCCCGCTTCTGCGGGTGTCCCCGCTTGGGCCTCGCGCTCAATCCTTCTCTGGATCGCGCGTTGTTGGCGCAGCCTGGTGTTGTCACGAGCCTGCTGCCTGGATGCCAGTATCGCTTGCTGCGTGTTGTGCACGTCGCGGATGTAGTCTGGCATGCTGCCCATAGCGGCTGGCACCGCGAGACCAGCTGGCTGAACTATGGTCTCGGGGTCCGTCGGCGTGGGCATGTAGGCGTAGTGCGGCATAGACTGCGCATCGACCGCTCGTGTAAACTGCAAACGAAACATCTCATTAGCTAGGTTCCGAGTGTATTCGTTCGCAGGTGGCCCCGCAATCATAGGAGTGTTATTCATCTGCGCGTAGTACTCCGGGTACATCGGCGCGTCCATGGCCTGCGCCTCTGCTGGACCGTGATTGTCCCATCCATATATCGGGTGTGATGCTATTCCTGGAATAAACACCTGTCGATATGGATTCGTGGGATCAGCATTTGGAGCATCTTCAGAAGTCCAGCTCCAGAGAGGCCGAAAGTCGCCATGATTCGTAACATCTATGTTGCGGTTCCGCAACAGGCTGGGCACTCTATCAGCTTGTTGCTGCAGAAAAGTAGCCTGTGCTCTTAAGTTGGCTGCCCGACGTTCGTAGTCTGAACCTTGCTGTCCGTCAGCGGGTGGCCCCGCTTGAGCGGGTGGCTCCGCAGGCGTTCGCTCGGCGGGTGACCCCGCAGCCACTCCTCCTTCACTACCCCTCGGAGTGCCAAAGGGAGTGGTTGCTTGGAGTGCTGCCGCGAGTGCTGGATTGCCGCGAATCGCCTGGAGTCTTTGCCACAAGCTGTTCTCGCTCGTTTCAGACGGCGGAGTCCGAAACGGCGAGCCACCATCGGAGCCGCCCATAGGGACAAACCTCGCACCTCCAGCCTGCTGCGGAGGGCGTTGTGGCTGTGGTCCTAGGGCGCCTGGTGGCCCCGCAGGAGTGCGCAGGTTCCTCTGCTGTGCGTCTTGGATACCTGTATGCACTGCCCACGGGTCAGCACGATATAGCTGATCGGTCAGTCCAGAAACGTCGGCTGGTGACAGGTAGCTGTTGAGGGCCTGGACCCATGTCTGCTGGTCCGGCCTCCAAGGAGATGCTACCGCGGCTACTGGCGTGACCACTTGCTGCCATGAACCATCCGAGGTGTCTGCCGCGGGTGTCCCCGCTCCTGCGGGTGGCCCCGCCTCAGGCATGACCTCGTCTTCCTGGGCATTTATCATGAGGACTGTCTGTGTGAGGTACGGTCGTGGAGCAACATCTTGCTCGGTCATGGTCAGATTGAATGGGCGACCGCCCGTCTTAGTCCAGCCCTTTAGGTACATGGCGTGATCTTCCATCACACCCAGAGCTCTGTCACATAATTTAAGTGGCAGGTAATCATCGGTGCGAATCCTGTCTACGGGTTGGCCCCGCCTCCGCGATTTGTCATAAGCCAGCGGATTGCTCCAGGCTTCACCGACCCGATATTTTGCAATGCTCACAATCTGGAGGATATGATCGGGCGGTATGCGGCCGTCGTGGCCCCGTGTCATGACGATGTCATTCGCTGACCTCCATAAGAAAAGCCGCTGGACAACATCTTGCTGATGCTGCAGAAGATGAGCACCTCAGAGTCAGGACGGATGCCCGACTGAATCCTCGGGTCACCCGGGAGGTAGGGGCAGCCGTGTACGAATTGGCGCCCCCCCTGCCCCTTAGGGTTGTCCTGTGCGAGGCATGAAAGGCCATTATCAAGGATGCTCTTGACATGTTCCCACTGTGTCCCGTGGATGAAGTATACTGGGTCATCTGGTTCCTTCATCCATGTTGTGATCGGCTTATAGAGCGACTCGGGGCAGTGGATGCCTGGGCTGCTATGGCCGTTCGTGGCTCTGATGAAGTATTGTGGCCTACGTGCCGTTGGTCGGAATCTGGGAGGTAGCTTCATGCTATCCTCGACGCACTTCATCTGGAGCCTGCCCTTCTGCATACCATGATTGTCGATCATCTCGCAGCAGTTTAGCAACACCCAGTACACGTATGAACAGTGAGGGTTGCCCTTGATCAGCACATCATGCATGTCCCGGTAGCCTTTCCACTGATCGTTTTCAGTCCAGTTTGTCAGCAAATCGTCAACAACAACCCAGCCATCGCATGGATCGAAAAAGTTAATCTTTTCGAAGTGTCGGCTGAATCCATCTTTCCAATACGGACTATGGCGTAGGGCTGTAGAGAACCATATTGACACCTTGGTCATTTGCCAATCGCGCGGCAGAGTCGGATCAGTGTCAAACTTCTCCATGACCTTCATGAGCTCTGCCCTGTGCTGCGCGACGCGCAATGGCGGCCTGTCCCGCAACATATTTCCCACGGCTTGTTGTTCACGTTCCCAATCGTTACGGCACTCGAAGTTACGACGATCAGGGCAATTAATGACCTCGTATCGATCTGTATCGTCTCGAGTGACTCGTGGGTTTATGGTGCGTCTCGGGCCATTGCCTTCAATGCCTTGCCAATATTCAATGGCTCCCAGAGGGATGTTCGTGAGAACAGACGACGCTGGTTGCCGATGCGCGGGTGGCCCCGCTGCTGCAGCTGGCGCCGCTTTAGCGGGTGGCCCCGCAGAGCCTGCGGCTGCCGAGGCAGCTCCAGCGGATGACCCCGCGCCAGAGCGCGGGTGACCTTGGTCAGCCACCGCGTCGTCGGCTAGTTCCTGTCGGTCGCCAAATTCTCTGAGGGCTCTGAAGCGTTCTTCTCTTGAGAGAGTGCCTTCTGCGGGTGTCCCCGCTGCTGCGGCTGGCGCCGCTTTAGCGGGTGGCCCCGCAGAGCCCTTGTCCTCCTTAGCTTTGGCGGCTGCCTCTGCCCGCGCCGACCTCATCCCAGCCTCGGGCTTCGGCTGTGCTTTCATTCGTGCCGAACCTGGTCGTGGTGCAAGGCGCGGCTGATGCAGAGTCGGAGTCCAGTCACCTCGGAAGGCTGCCTTAGGCTGGTCGCGAACTTCGTCCTTGACATCGCCGTGGGCAGCCGGTGGCATCGGGGTTGATGGCCCAGCAAAAGCCTTCCTCCTCTCCGTCACGGACGGGCCGGTAGGCTCTCCCTGCTCAGGGTCGTCCTTCTTGGCGATCCCTCTGGCCTTCGCACGCCCCTGTGCGCCTTCGGGGCTCTTGGAAGGGTGCCTCTTTGCAGGAGACGGTGAAGACGAGGAGTCGGCTTCTGGTCTTGGAGGTGGTCTGCTGCCCTTGCCTGGTTGTGGACCAGGAGGGTCTTTAGGAGGGCCTTCTGGCTGGCCATGATCATGGATGATCTGCCTCATCTGGTCGATGTCGGCAGTACCTTTTATGGCCAGCTTGTACTTGCCATTTTCGTGGCGGTGAATTACCCTCGTGCAAAACCACTTCTGTGCCGAGGAGCTATAGTACCAGCAGGCGCATCCATCAGGGAATGGATTCTCTGAGCCGTCTTCCGCCGCCCATTCTTCATTCAGTTCGGTTTGGTCAGTGCCGGCGGCGGATCCGGCAGCAGATGCAACAGCTATCCACTCTTCGTCCGCGGACCCAGCAGCTGGCCCCGCGCCTGCGGGTGACCCCGCTTCTCCGCTGGATTCTGCGGGTGATCCCGCCTCTTTATGGAATCGGCGGTTCCATTCCTTGAGGCGATGGTCATTGGGAAGCTGTTCCCAATTTTCCCTGACAGCGTTAGCAACCTCCTCGGTCATAGGGACGCGATCGGCTTCAGTGATGCGCTTTCCTCCTCCAGGGACCTTCTTGTTAGGATCATGGACGTTGCCAGCGTCATCTCCATGAGACCAATTCCAGGGGTCTCACCGTGATGAGGGCTCCTGGAGGGGCGGTCCATTGGACAGCTGCGCATGTGACCTTTGAAGGGCTCGCATTGACATACTTGTTTCCTGTATGTCTTGCGATCGTTGATGATCTCCTGTTTCTTAGCCCTTTTGTCCCAAGCCTCTGGCGTTTTAGTTTTGCCACCCTTGGTACGTATTATCATGCCAGAGTCGTCCCGTTTGGTGCACTATTCCTTAGAATACCAGTGGCGGATAACGTCCATCGAGTAGCCGGGGTACCAATTGATGTACGACTCCGGCACGTACTGAGCGGACACACCTACGGAGTGCTCCGTACTGTATGGGTAGCCAGATGCATCATGTGTAGGGCGTCGTGGAGCTGAACGGCTCCTCCTGCGGGCTGGCCCCGCTGACGCACTGCCACGTTCCATGGGCCTTTCATCTTCATGCTCTGAGTCTCGGGGAGGCGATGGTCGTCTGTTCTTCGTGGCATGGCGCATGTCCTCCGAGTCCTCTGAGCTGTCCTGGGCCATGAATACGTGCTGATGCGGGCTTCGGAAGTACCCGATGTCGTTTAGCTGCTCCATCGTGAGGTCGTTGAGGTCCATCTGGTCGCAGCCCTGCATGAATACGTCCATAGACCAAGCGGGTGGCCCCGCTGCTGCGGCTGGCGCCACTTCGGCGGGTGACCCCGCTAGGACCTGGAGTGCTGTCAGCATCTGAGGTGCCGACATGTCCGAATCCAGGTATGGACGCAGCCTTGCGGCCCCTGGGCGCGACAGCAGGTCGTTCATGGTTATCTGCTGATGTGCTGGCGCACTCAGGAGCTGGATCGCTTCTGCGACCTGCTCTTGGAGCATGTCCTTATGGTCCTCTTCGGCCTCTTCAGAGTCAGAATAAGCGGGATGGCCCCGAATTTCGTCATCAGCGTCTCCCGCTTCCGAGCCAGCTCGCGGAAGATCTGGCAGCAACGGCGTGCCAATCACCTGCGGTGCCAGCGCGGCGGCGAGCTCCTCCTCGGTCGCCGGGGCGGTCTCAGCTTCGGAGATCTCGTCGTCGGCGGGTGGCCCCGCTGGAAGACCGAACCAGGCATTGAACGCGACCTCGTCGACTTCGTCCCAGCCGTGGAACTCGTCGAAGAGGGTCACCGCGTACTCTTCCAGGGCTACGGTCACATCAGCGTAGCGGGCCATCACGTAGTACGTGGAGGAGCCCGCGGCGGGAGCCGCTTCTGGATTGACGTAAAACTCGTAGTCAATGTAGTCTATGTCATCCATAAAAGAGTTTTGAGCCAAATGTACGGATCCCTTTCCTTTCCCTTTCGGGCATTGATCGCGCAAATGCTCTGTACTACCGCATGTATGACACTTCATAGTATTGCCAGAAGCGTCCCTAGGGTTGCCCCTCCGCCCTTTTCCCTTACCAGAGGTCCGCCTGTGACCCCGACCTTTGCCTCCGATAAGAACTTCTTCAAAAACTACATCAGTTAAGGACGTGAGGAAAGCAGTAATACCCCTACCATGCATACGTCGTCTGCGACCCCCTTTGCCACGACCCTTTCCATGTCGTTTGAAATGTCGGCGTGCTGCACGTCTCACTTTTCTGACTGGTTTCTTCATGAAGCGCCTCCAACGGCGTTTGGATTTGCGATAAGCCATAAAAGCGGCTTCCGCTCTTCGTTGATCAGAAAGGTGAGTGTCATCAGCTGGATAGTCATTACCAGCAGAGACTATGCCATTGTGCTCATCGTCAGATGAGGTATCTGTGTCAGTGCCAGATTCAAACGGAGAGGGTGGCTGAGACCCTTGAGCGGATGACTCCGCTTGGCCCCAGAGGGTTGTGCCCGAGGGCGGGCTCGCAGTGTAGGCGGCGCCCGGCGTGTAGTTCGACCAGGCGTTCGCCTCAGCTGCCTCTGCCGATGCCTGGCCGGTCTGCCCTAAGAAGGCAGTGGCCTCGTTAGGCATATCGGCTGGATCAGCCCAGGGACTTGGCTCGCCAGGACCAGCGGGTGACCCCGCAGTCGTGGCGTAGACACCTGCATGTGAGTGGTGCCCTGTGAAGATACCCGCAATATTGCCAGGAGAGCGCTCGGCAACATGCCCGTAGTTCCTCATCCTGGTCAGCAGCCTATCATAGTCTGCTTGTGTTCTGGGCATCTGATGATTAAAGGGCTCCAGCAGGTGTTGGGCTCGTGACGCGCCAACGCCTAACGCTCTGAAAAGGATCAGCGTTAGGATCTGAAAGTTGGGGATGACAAAGCCAACAGAGTTAGCCTCGTCACGGGCCATCTCGAATCGAGCTAACACTGAGTCGATTCGCTCGCCCCTTTCGACGCGAAAGTCGATAAGGGCAGTGCCAGAGTTGAGCTGGCGCTCATCTTCCAGATTTTCAAATTTGGTGCTCAATAGGTACAGTATATAAGTAACTGCATCCGTTGGCTGTCCGTTGACAGTTACACCATAGTTGATGATCTGGGAGGGGACCTGCATGGCGATACGACGAGCAAGGCCTTGAAGGCCACGTTGTAGTGCTGCAGCTTGCTGAGGTGGCGTCATATTGCCGCTCGTTACGTTTATCCATGCATGTACTTCGCGAACGTATTCGCGAAAAGGCGTAGTACCGGCTGGGTCCCACGAAGGGCCGGTAGTACGCGTGTCGTCCATCCCCTGCCGCATGTATCCCACAGCACATCCCATTATCACCCATAGAATGCCGAAGATAGTTATCTTAATCCAGTGCATGTGCATCTCGGCTTCGGTGATTGGTTTAGGCTGTGGTTTGTCAGGCTCTGGCGTAGTAGCCGTGAGGCGCCTGACCGGCACGGGATGCAGGTGGCCCCGCTGCGGGTAGCCCCGCAGGGTGACCACGTTCTCGATCGAGTTGCCGATTGGCATCTGGTGGAAGTCGGGAGTGAAGTAGCGCAGTGAAGTAGGAGAGAGCGTCTCGAGTTCGCGGGTTGCCCCGCTAGCTCGATCGCGGACTGGCTCCGCTCCTCGCAGAGCCGGCGCAACATGGTATTCCACCGTAGTAGTAGTCCACCAAGTTGTGCCGTGGATTACAGGAATCAGAGCGAGAGCCAGCCACACGAGAGTGTAGCCAGCTCCGCTACCAAGTCGAAAACGCACTGGTAAGCCATGATATATGTTCCGCCTTAGGCGTTCCCATATCCCAGGCTTTGGCTCATATCGCATTAGCAAGAGAGCAAGACGAAGCATGGGATCTGGAGTAAAGGATAGAAGGGGCATCGTCAATGGAAAAGGTATTTTCCGATCTCAGATACAAGTAGTGCGCCTCGGTGAGGCACAATCACATATTAGGCCGGGCCCGGCTTGAGCCAGGCACGGCAGCGGTGCATGCTCGATATACATCTCGCCTTTAACCCTCTCCGTTTAAAGTCCTCCCCCCTCCTCCTCTCCTCCTGGTCCTCCCCCTCCCCCTCCCCCTCCCCTCCTTACCCTCCCCCTCCTTCTTCCCCCCTCCGTTCCCATCGTCCTCCCCCCCTTCTCGTCCTCCCCTCCCCCTCCTCCCTCCTCCCCTCCCCTCGTCCCCCTCCCCCTCCTCCTCCTCCTCCTCCTCCTCCTCCTCCTCCTCTCCTCCTCCTCCTCCCCCTCCTCCTCCTCCTCCTCCTCCTCCTCCTCCTCCTCCTCCTCCTCCTCCTCCTCCTCCTCCTCCTGCTCCTCCTCCTCCTCCACCCTCCCCTCCCTCCCCTCCTCCCCTCGTCCCCTCCCCCCTCCCCTCCCCCTCCTCCTCCTTCCCTCCTCCTCATCCTCCTCCTCTCCTCCTCCTCCTCCTCATCCTCCTCCTCTCCTCCCCCCTCCTCCTCCCTCCTCCTCCTCCTCCTCCTTCCTCCTCCTCCCTCCTCCTCCTCCTCCCTCCTCCTCCTCCTCCTCCTCCTCTCCTCTCCTCCACCCTCCTCCTCCTCCTCCTCCTCTCCCTCCTCCTCCTCCTCCTCCTCCTCCTCCTCCTCCTCCTCCTCCTCCTCTCTCCTCCTCCTCCTCCTCCTCCTCCTCCTCCTCCTCCCCCCTCCTCCCCTGGGCAGCAACGGATGCAAACCGGTCTCTGCGCTGGGGACCTCGCGCCCGGGTCAGGACGCGAAGTCAGCAAGAAGAGCTTCTGGCGCCAAAGACGGCGACGTGCGGACACTCTGGTGGCACCATGCGGTCCGCCGCCACCGCTGCCAGCAGCCGGTGGCCTCCGCCGAGAGGCCCCCATGCGGAGGGGGCCCCGGAGGCCAAAAGCAGAGCAAAAAAGCTGCCGCCGCGGACGCTGGGGCGGCGGGGGCGCCCGGGGTACCAGCGGCCACCCGCCCCCAAAATCGCCGCCCGCGCAGAGGGGTCGTCGTCGTCGTCGTCGCCGTCGTCGTCGTCGTCGTCGTCGTCGTCGTCGTCGTCGTCGTCGTCGTCGTCGTCGTCGTCCTCCTCCTCCTCCTCCTCGTCCTCGTCCTCGTCCTCGTCCTCGTCGTCGTCGTCCTCGTCCTCGTCGTCGTCGTCGTCGTCCTCGTCCTCGTCGTCGTTGTGTGCGCCCCGGCGCCCCGAAGGCGGGGCGCCCCGCGGCAGCGCGGCCCCGGCGGGGGCGGAATGGCCGAGGGCAGTTCTGTCCAGTACGATCGGGGTGGGTGCGCAAAGGGATTGGCACAAGACCGACAGCATGTCCTGCTCATGACAGGATTCGCTGTCGGTGTCGCCGGGGACGTGGTTCATTCGAGACAGACGGCCGCCTGCGCAACAGCGGCCGGTGTCGATGTTGGAGAAGACCTGTTGCTGGGCATCCTGCCCATGTCTTCCGTGCACACTTTGGGCGTCCAGAATGGTGTACACGGCGACCCCGAGACCCCAGGCGTTTCACGCCAGACTTGAGGCCCTGAGGCCATCACGGATCGATTCGGCTCGGGAACTGCCGCGGCCTCTGGTCGAGCTTGTTTTCGCGATATCGTCGTTTTTGTCGCAACTTCGGATCTCAGGGGGCCGAGATGGCCCGAGGGCATGCAGATGCCCAACGCTGGCGGTCTCGCATTTGAGAGGCTTGGCGCCACCTTTCTCCCCCTCCGTCCCTCCGCCCTTCTTGCGTCGTCGCACTCCTCCGTCGCTCTCCTCTCTGTGAGGCGGGGAGTCATGCACGAATAACTACGGCCTGAGGGATCGATCTTACGGGGCCTCCACAGGCGGTGGATGTGGATACAGCTGCCCGCCCCCCCCCAAGGGCCCCAGTATATCAACGCATTCACCTTCACAGCAGGCCGAGGTCGCCGAAGGTCGATCCCCCAGGCGGTGGCTAACTATGGGCAGGGACCGATTCCCGCCTCGCAGGGGAGAGGGCGACGGAGGAGGGCGATGACGCAGAGAGGGAGGATGGACGCACAGGGGTAAGATGGCGCCCGGCAGCTCGGTGAGACTGCCGGCGCTGGGCGTCGGCATGCCCTCAGGGCCCCGCGGTCGCCGTGTGCCAGCAAAGACGCAGCATCTATAATGGGATGACAGGGAGGCCGGAAGCCTTGCCAAAAGGAGTCCCGTGGCCAACACACATCACAGAGCAAGGAGGACCCACACCACCGCAAGGACGCAGCAGAAGCAGGCGGACCCAAGGCGTGAGACAGGGAAGCTGTGGGCGCGCTGGCCGCACGATCCACATATGCAACGTCTGCCTGGCAACCGAAACGGCTGCAGCGCATGCCCACGACTTCTCCAGCGCAGACGCTGCACCAGGAACTGCCGTGCAGGTGATCGCACGTTCACGGGGGAGGAGCGCGGGAGGGGAGCGGGAGGAGGGAAAGAGGGGGAGGGGCCAGAATGCCGTGCGGAGATCCAATGCGGCCCGATCGGCCACCTGCGCATCGAATGCAAGATCGCACAGAGGCATCCCGGAGGGGGAGGGAAAGCAAGGGAGGGAACGACGCGCGCCGCGGCGGAGGGGTAGAAAAACGCGCAGCCACTTCTGGCAGCCCCACCGTGAACGCGGAAACAACAAGAGAAAGAGAGGGAGAGGGAGAGAGACTAGTCACACACATATATATATATAGACATATAATATCTATTTTTTATATTTTAGATATCCACAGAAAAAAAGAGGGATACAGAGAGAGAGAGAGG
Organism: Prorocentrum cordatum; assembly: GCA_963575745.1. Lineage (NCBI taxonomy): Eukaryota > Dinophyceae > Prorocentrales > Prorocentraceae > Prorocentrum > Prorocentrum cordatum. The sequence continues at coordinate 84,505 of CAUYUJ010017588.1, forward strand.
GAGAGAGACAGAGAGAGACAGAGAGAGAGAGAGAACGGACGTGCCAAGAGGACCACGAGGACAGAAGGCGGTGCTCTCGCCACCGCCGCCCTCGCGGTTTCTCAGAGGGAGCGTCAGGGGGACTGGCTCAGGGGGGTGAACGTCGATCTGGAATCGGCGATGCATCAGCCGAGAGATCAGCGATATGCCCCCGAACCCCACATCCCTGGGCTGGGTGGGCAATCGGTCCCTTATCGACGATCACTAGAAGATTGGAGGTCATCCAGCACCCCCAGAACACCCTCGACCAGGCGCAGCTACTGGAAACCACCTCAGGCCCTGAACGCTTCCGAAAACTCGCGGGAACTGAGCACAAACCACCGCAGCACACCACCCCGATGGAAACACCCTGCCAGAAGCAGAGGCGAAGAGAGCCAGATCGAGGAGCACGAAGGTCGGGGCACGGGTGGGAACACACGTGGCCGTGCGCACCTCAGCGCATGCCGATGCTCACTCCGCACTCCAAAGATCTCGGGGCCTCTCCCGGGGCGCCTCCTGGCCGGGACTCCGCGGCGGACCCGGCCGTGGCGACGCGGGCAGGGCCGCGGCAGCGGCACACCGCTCCTCCTCGGAGGCCGAGCGGCCCGGTGGGCCGCCTCCGCGGGGGGGAGCCGCGGCGCGGCGCTCGCCGAGGCCTGCGGGGCAGCCCGGAGGCGCCGGGGGCCGGGGCGCGGGCGGCGGAGGCTCTCGCCAGCGCGGGGCTCCCCGGCTCGTCGCCCTCGCCCTCCGCGCTGGCCGCGTGCACGCGGCGCGGCGCCGAGGAGCCCGGGCTCGGGCTCGGGGCGACCGTGGCCGCCATCGATGCGGGCGGGGAGCGAAGCGGCCAGCGCCCTTCGGAGGGGCTGGTGAGCGAGCGGTGCAGGATGGCTGGGGTCACGTGCTGCTCGAGCAGACCTGGCCAGAGGAGGGCACGAGGCGGAGCCGGCGTAGGTCTGCTCCAGCGCGCATGCATCGACAGTGCAGGTCAGTGCCCACGGGGGCGTCTTTTGGCAGGGTAGCCTCCTGTTGGAGGCATCCGCTGCAGGAGAAGTACGACCTGAGGGATGGAGGAGGAGAACGAGGAGAACGAGGAGGAGGAGGAGGAGGAGGAGGAGAAGGAGGAGGAGGGGGAAGAGGAGAATGATGAGGAGGAGGAGGAGGAGGAGGAGGAGGAGGAGGAGGAGGAGGAGGAGGAGGAGGAGCAGGAGGACCAATGTAAACCCAAGACCCATCAACGATGTTGCAATAAACCCTCCCTCCAAACTCCTTCTTCATAGGACCCTTCCAAAATTCATGTCCACTGCGGGCGGTGCCTCGTTGGAAGACAACCGTTTACAAATCCAAAACCGTGCCAGAGCACCGCTCCTGGGACTCCAACGCCACAAACAACCTGACCGTTGCGTCTGGACGATCCTGAATCGCGCCAGAGCACCACTCCTGAGGTTCAATATCGCGTACCAGCGTAACTGTTACCCCCTGGCAGCCCTACACCGTTCCCAAACAAATCTGTTCTGGAACGTTAACCATGGTAATCCTTGACACTGCAGCAAATTCTTAAGTTGAATGTACGCGGCGCTTTGGCTAGGGCCGCATTTTTGAAAAAGACCCGCCCTCAATCCGTGAAGCTCTTGCAAGTGTGTAAGACGAATGCGCACGGCACAAAAGTGAGAGCCCCATTTTGAAAGAAGACCGCCCTCCATCCGTGAAGCTCTGGCATTTGTTTAGAACGAGTGTGCGCGGCGCTAAAGCGAGAATCTCAATTTGAAAACGGCCCGTCCTCAATCCGTGAAACTGCTGCAACTGTGTAAAACGATCGCGCACGGCGCTAAGGCGAGAGCCCGACTTTGAAAATGGCCCGCCCTCCATCGGTGAAGCTGGTACTCATGTCAAGCTTAAGTGTCATACATGGTGAGGAAGTCTCCAGCGAAACGGCCGGCCCGCCCTACCGACATGTCTCGGGGCGCGACGGGGAGGAATTACTTACAAGAGCAAGAGATGGAACCAGGGTAGGGGCCGAGGGAGGAGAAGGACGAGGAGGAGGAGGAGGATGCGGAGGAGGAGGAGGAGGAACAGGAGGAGGAAAAGGAGGAGGAGGAGGACGAGGAGGAGGAGGAGGAGGACAGGGAGGAAGGGGAGAATGAGGAGGAGGAGGAGGAGGAGGAGGGAGGAGGAGGGAGGAGGAGGAGGAGAAGGAGGAGGAGGAGGAGGAGAGAGGAGGAGGAGGAGGAGGAGGATAAGGAGGAGGAGGAAGGGCAGGGGCCGAGGGGGGGGGGAGGATGAGGAGGAGGAGGAGGAGGAGGAGGAGGGGGGAGGAGGGGGAGGAGGAGGAGGAGGAGGAGGAGGAGGAGGAGGAGGAGGAGGAGGAGGAGGAGGAGGAGGGAGGAGGAGGAGGAGGAGGAGAGGAGGAGGAGGGGGCAGGCCGCTGGGCGCGAAAGGAAGGATCGCATGGAGGGATCGGGGCGAGGGGGGCGGGGGAAGGGATGGAGCGAGGGAGCGGCACGTGGGGGCGGAAGCAGGGACTGAGGGGAAAGGCGAGCACGGGGCGGAGAGGCAGCGAAAGGCAGCAGGGCGAGGAGGAGGGCACCGGGGAAGGGGAGCAGCGGGCGGCAGGGAAGCAGCGGCGAGGAGCGGGACAGTGGGGAGAGGAGGAGGAGGAGGAGGAGGAGGAGGAGGAGGAGGAGGAGGAGGAGGAGGAGGAGGAGGAGGAGGAGGAGGTGGAGGAACAAATCCCCCTCTTCCATCCCCCTCCACGGGAACGGAAGCGTCCTGCCAGCGGCCACCAGTGGGATCCCGCGGCGCGCAGGCACCCTGGGGTGGCAGCATCCCGCGGCTCGGATCGGGAACGCCTCGAGCGGCCCTGGCGCGTAGACTCCAAACAGTGACTCTGTTCGACCCACTAGCTCCAACTCGTGCGGTGCAATCTGTCGTACGGGGCCCTGTCGCGTGTGTACTCCATTCGGGCGGGACCACATCGTGCTGGACCCGTGGGGAAGACCTGTAGCGGGTGGACCCTATCCCACCCGATCGCAAGAACGCAAAATATACGAAAGAGGGAACCGTGAGGCTGTGCACCGTCAGGAACTTGCCAGCCTGCCTACATCCATGCGACAGGGATCGACTCTTTGGAAGACATGTCAGACCCAAACAATGCAAACACTGGGGGCATTCACGTGCGATGTCAAAGAACCGTTCAAAAACGTGCAACAACTTGAATATGAAATATGTTATGGGCGCGCTTCCCGAACATCCGCAAGAGACTCTACGGATACACAGAGCGCGCGTCAGCTGTCCGGGTGGTGAACACGAACGGGCTTCTGGTGGCTTTTTGCATATAGGGGGTCGAAACAGGCCCGTGCAACTCATTTGTCTCCAATTGTTTTTGAGGGGGAGGGGGCTCGGATTTCATCGAAAGCGAGCCGTACGGGTCCCCGAATAGTTTGGCCAGAAGATAAGGACAAGCAGCACGAAGAGGGCTGCGAATACCGCGAGGCTGTGGAAGTGCCTGCTTGACTGCTGTCTGGTGTTGCTTGTCTTGTCTGTGATGTTTCGTCGCTTGCCGCTCCGGTCCATTCCTTGGGCCCACCGCACCGCTTCCTGCTCCTCCTCTTCCTCCTCCTACTCCTCCTCCTCCTCCTTCTCCCCCTCCCCCTCCTCCTCCTCCTCCTCCTCCTCCTCCTCCTCCTCCAACTCCTGGCCGCTCGAAGGTTGTTCCGAACTCCCACAGTGACGCCACTGCACGGTCAGGGGGGCCCAAGAGGACATGAAGATGGCAGCCAGCCTCGAGAGCCCAGGGCGGCCCAAGAATTATGTTGCTCCCATCGTACCTAAGGACCACATCCCAGAAATAATTTCGAGCACCCGGAAAAGTGTCGAAAGAGTGTCGAAACAGTGCCTCCCAGGGCCCGACACGTGAAAACCCTAGAGTTTTGGGGTACTTCTTTGGCGCTCGAAATTCTTTCTGGTGGTCAAGGCTAAAGTAGGTTGGAACACCATAACCCACGAGGGCTCCAAGACCCAAAAGGTGTCCTCCACGGCGGCCACCGGGAGCCCCCAGATGCCACAGAAGAGCCCGAAGAGGACCTCGAAGAGGGCTCCTGGAAACCACCATCATCGATTCCCGTGCGCTTGTGAAATTCTTTCTGGTGGTCAAGGCTAAAGTAAGATGGAACATCACAACCCACGAGGGCTCCAAGACCCAAAAGGTGTCCTCCACGACGGCCACAGGGAGCCCCCAGATGCCACAGAAGAGCCCGAAGAGGACCTCGAAGAGGGCTCCTGGACACCACCATCGTCGATCCCCGTGCGCCTGTGAACAGACGTTCGATTGCAAAGGGTTTTTTTTGTTTTGCAATATTTTGTTTTTTGTTGTTTTTATGTTTTGCAATCCTTCGGCTGTTTCAGCTTCCCCCGCGGGAGCCGAGGACGGCCCGAGATGCTGCCAGCATGGCCCCCACGACGGACCGAGGGCCCCGCCAGAGAGAACCCCCTCGAGAGGACCCCCCCAGAAGTCCCGAACGGGGCCCCCCCAAAGATGGCCCAAGGCAGCCCCTCCTCCCTCCTCCTCCTCCTCCCTCCTCCCCCTCCTCCCCTCCTCCTCCTCCCTCCTCTCCTCCTCCTCCCTCCTCCTCCTCCTCCTCATCATCATCATCTCATCATCATCATCATCATCATCATCATCATCATCATCATCATCATCATCATCATCACCATCATCATCATCATCATCTTCATCATCATCATCATCAGCATCAGCATCAGCATCAGCATCAGCATCAGCATCATCATCATCCATCATCATCATCATCATCATCATCATCATCATCATCATCATCATCATCATCACCATCACCATCACCATCATCATCATCATCATCATCATCACATCATCATCACCATCATCATCATCATCATCATCATCATCATCATCATCATCATCATCATCATCACATCATCATCATCATCATCATCATCATCATCATCATCATCATCATCATCATCATCATCATCATCATCATCATCATCATCATCATCATCATCATCATCATCATCATCATCATCATCATCATCATCATCATCATCATCATCATCATCATCATCATCATCATCATCATCATCATCATCATCATCTCTTCCTCTTCCTCCTCCTCCTCCTCCTCCTCCTCCTCGAGAGGACCCCCCAGAAGTCCCGAACGGGGCCCCCCCAAAGATGGCCCGAGGCAGCCCCCAAGGAGGCCCAGCAGGGCCCCCCTCGAGAGGACCCCCCAAACGTCCCGAACGGGGCCCCCCCAAAGATGGCCCGAGGCAGCCCCCAAGGAGGCCCAGCAGGGCCCCCCAAAGGACCCCCCAAATACGGCCAGGAGGCGCCGCCCTGGAAGTCCGAGGACGGCCCCGCGCCCCCACTGACCCCCAAGAGACGCCCAAGCGCCCACCCCGAAAGGTCCTCAAGAGGACCCCCCCAAGCCCCAGGAGGGCGCCAAGTGGGCCGCAGGAAGCAGAAGAGGAGGAGCAGGAGGAGAAAGTGGATACTGAGAATGAGCTAGGGGAGACCGTAGGGAACGAGGAAGCGGACGAGGACATGGAACCGGACGTTGACGACGAAGAGGAATCTGGCGAAGGGGGAAGGAGAGGGAAAAGGGGGACGGAGGAGGAACAGGAGGTGGAACAGGAGGAGGAGGAGGAGGAGGAGGAGGAGGAGGAGGAAGAGCAGGTGGCCGCAGAGCGTTGGCATTACGCGATCTGGACGCTTAGTAAGGCATTGCTCTTGCATGTGAATACGTAAGCCAAGATAGGCACTGACCGATGTCTCTCTTGTGCATGGATTCCCTGATATGGCTCTCCTTATATGTCCATCCCCCTCTCCCTCTACACATATATATATATATACATGCATACATACATACATACAAACATACATACATGCATACGTATATACACCTACACGCACATACACATACACATACACATACACATACACATACACATACACATACACATACACATACACATACACATACACATACACATACACATACACATACACATACACATACACACACATATATACATACATACACATATCGAGAGGGACGGCAAACGCGACCAGGAACGAGAAGAGAAAGAAACGAAGGACATGGTCCGACAGGGCGGTCGAGGAACATAAAGAGAGACAGAGGGAGAGAGCGAGAGAGAGAGAGAGAGACGTCACGAAAAACAAAGAGAGAGAGAGAGAGAGAGAGTGCGAGAGGGAGAGAGAGAAAGCGTCTCCTGGTCTGTCTGTCTCTTTCGTTCTCTCTTGCTCTCTCTCTCTCTCTCACTCTCACTCTCACTCTCCGCCGCTGTCTCGATCGGTCGGTCTGGGCCGCGCTCTTCTCGTCGCGCTCTCTCCCTCTCCCTCTCCCTCCCTGGCCCGCGAGGTCCTGTACGCCCGGCGGGGACGCAGCAGGGCAGATGGTGGTGTGGCAGATGCTGTTTTTCGCGGTGAAGTCCACCTGCGCCAGGGGGGCGTTCGCCCGCGCCCGCGCCCTTCCCCCCCCTTCTTTCGGGAGGGAGGGAGGGAGGCAGGGGGGCAGGGAGGGAGGGCGGAGGAGGAGGAGGAGCAGGAGCAGGAGCAGGAGGAGGCGGAGTTGCAGGAGGAGGCGGAGTTGCAGGAGGAGGAGGAGGAGGAGAGGGAGGAGGAGGAGGAGGAGGAGGAGAAGGAGGATCACTGACCAAACTGCCAGGTCAGCGAGCGGGCCGCCATTGAACAGTCCCGCGAGGGCGCTAGGCGCAATGAGGAACTGCCAATGGGGGACACCCACTGCTTGGGGAAACCCAAACTCGCAGCCTGTTAAAGGGGGTTGCTAACGGGGGCCCGCCCTGGCTAGCAGCCCCAAATCGAAAGCACTGTGCCCGGCGAGGTGGATGAGCAGAGGAGAGGGCCTGCGTTGAAAACGCCGGCTCCTTCTCGTGAAGGGACAAGTGGGGGAGGTGAGGAGGAGAGGGCCTGCGTTGAAAACGCCGGCTCCCTCTCGTGGAGGGCGGCTCCCTCTCGTGGAGGGCGGCTCCCTCTCGTGGAGGGCGGCTCCCTCTCGTGGAGGGCGGCTCCCTCTCGTCTCATCCACGCTGTTGCAACAGACCCGTTCTCCAAGTTCCCTCTTCATAGGCTCCTGAACTGGCAAGATGTAGCTTCACAGCGGGAACAACTCCGTTGGAAGACCACCGTCTGAGAATCTTCAGCCGTGCCTAAACACCATCCCTGGGACTCCCTCGCCGCGCATCAACGCTGCTGCTGCGGCCTGCCGACCCGGAGCTGTGCCAGAGAACCAAGTCTGGGAAGTCAACACCGCGAGTGGGCGTGACTGCCGCGCCCTGACAGTCCGAAATCGGGCCAGGAACGACCATTCTGGGGCGTCCGCCAGCCACGAGTTTCCGTGAGCCTGCTGTAACTTGTTGGGACGACGTGTGCGCGGCGCTGGGGCGAGAGCCGCACTCTGAAGAAAAGGAGCCGCCCTTTCTCCGAGAAGCTCTTGACAGCTTGTAAACCGAATGCGCGCAGCGCTGAGGCGAGATCCACAGTTTGAAAACGACCCGCCATCCATCCGTGAAGCTCTTGCAAGCTTTTCAGGCGAATGTGCGCGGCGCAAGGGCGAGAACCACAGTTTGAAAGCGACCAGCCTGCCAGCCCGTCATCCGTGAAACCGCCGCATACTTCAAGCTTCAGGATCATTAGCGGCCAGGAAGTCCCAACCGCAAAGCGCGGTTCGCCCTACCGACCCGTCTCGGGGTGCGACAGGGAGGAGGAAAGGACGGAGGAGGAACAGTCGGAGGAGGAGGAGGAGGAGAAAGAGAAAGAGGAGGACGAGGATACCCCCCGCTGGGGCTAGGGAAACGGGGCCCCTCCCTGGACCCAGCCTCCCTCCCTCCTCGACCCCCGTCCCCGTCCCCACCCCCCCAACGAAGCATCTCCCCACCCGCTCACCTCGAATCCACTCCCGTCGTATCCCCTCCGACCCCCCCGCGAAGTATGGAGAGCCCAAAGACATGCATGCATTGCCAATATTCTGGGAACCTTTTTGGTTCTCCATGGCTCGGAACAATCGGAATCGGAAGCCCACAGGCGGGCGACAGCCGCGGGCGACACTGGTGTCGCCCAGAGCCTCCGCCAGCTCCCGTTTCCCACAATTCGCCCACCGAGCGATGGGAATCCTAAAGGCACATGGAAAATAGGGACTGGGCAGATGTCGTTGGGCTTCCCATGATCCGAACTTGGATTTCTGGGAAGCTGGGCCTCGGGCGGCGACACCAGTGTCGCCCAGAGCTCCCCGGGAGCTCCGTTTTCCCAATAGCCCCTCACCGAATGCTGGGAGCCCCACACCATTTTAGAAAATGGGCACCGAGCGAGTGTCTGTGGGTCTTGCACAATTTGAGCAGAGACCGACCGTCCTGGCATCCCTGTAGACTTACATCGAAATGTTCTTAGAACCCAAACATGCGCTAAGAACAAACAACAAGGTTCTTAGAACATAAACCCGATGTGATAAAACAAGACAGCCTCCGCCAAACATGTTCTAAGAACATTTCGTGGAAACCACGAAAGGTTCTTAGAACATTGTTTGGTATGGCTATAGGCGAGCCAGGACGCTTCGCCACTGCTTGAACAATTCGAACCTGGAATTCTGGGACACCAAATTTCGGGCGGCGACACCAGGTGTCGCCCGGAGCTCCTGCCTGCGAGCCCTGATCTCCCAACATCCGCTCGCCCGAGGGTCTCCGCTGGCCTCCCCGCGCCCGCCCAGGCCCTTCTTTTACATTTGTTGATGTGCGCTCTCATTTCGAAACTGCCCGAAATCGATTCTGAGGGGGGGGGCATCCCAGACACGCGACGAATCTTTTCAATACGGGGTCTGCGGAAGTCCCGACCCTGTGCCAGGGGCCGACGTTTCATCGCGAATCGTCTTGTTGACGGTCCCAGGGCCCGGCGAGGGCCCCCAGAGGCCGACCGTGATCATGTCTGGGGGTTCGATTTCCGGGAAAGCTGCAAATGATGGGGAAACCAGAGCCCTCCCGAACATAGGACGGTCCCAAGGCCCGGCGAGGGCCCCCAGAGGCCGAACGTGATCATGTCTAGGGTTTCGATTTCTGGGAAGGCTGCAAATGCTGGGGAAACCGGAGCCCTCCCGAAGATAGGACGGTCCCAAGGCCCGGCGAGGGCCCCCAGAGGCCGAACGTGATCATGTCTAGGGTTTCGATTTCTGTGAAGGCTGCAAATGATGGGGAAACCGGAGCCCTCCCGAAGATAGGACTCGGAAGCCTGGCAAGGGCTGCTAAATCCGTGGCTGCTAAAATCGACCTCCGGGAAGTTGTCTTCGTCCTTCCGGGAAGAAGCCCGTTGACTGTTTCGCGTGCCGCGCCTCATTCCGGGAAGTTGTTTTTTCCTTCCGGGAGGGCCGTTTTAGCAGCCACGGTTTTAGCAGCCCTCGCCCAGCTTTCGAAGGACCCTCCCCCTCTCTCCAGACTCGACTTGGGCAATTCTCATGCAAGTACACACATAGAAATGGAAAGGCAAGGGCCGGGCAGGTCTGGGAGCCCCAGCAAGTTACCAAAACTCGCTCGCCCGAAGGCCTCCAAGGCCTCCTGGGATCCGCCTGGGCCCCGCCTTCACAATGTTACTCGTATTTTGTATTCGAGTACAACCACAATCGACTCTGGAAACAACATATTTCCACCTTCGGGAGGGGTCCGGATTGCGGGAAACCCGCTCCCACCCCCGAAAGCCTGAACCACCAGCGCCAGACCAGACTTTTGCACTTTTGTAGAGAAATGCAAGTAGCGAGCTGTACAGGGGGGGCCTGGGCGGGTCCGAGGAGGCCTTGCAGGCTCCAGCATTTCACTCGCCTATACAAGTATATTTTTATGTATTATATATATATATATATATATGTATGTACGTACGTACGTCGGTATATATATATATGCCTGTATACGTGCGTGTACGTATGCATGTATGTATGTACGCATGCATGTCTGTATGTATGTATATGTGCATGCATGCAGCATGTGTGTATGCGTGTATGGGTGCTTGCATGCGTCTATGTATGGATGCATGCATCTATGCATGGATGCAGGTCTGTGTGTACGTATGTATGTGTATGTATGTCGGTCTGTGTGTACGTATGTATGTGTACATATGCATGCATGTACATATGGTATGTATGTTTGTAGGCTTGTATGTATGCATGCATGTATGTATGTCATTATGTATGTATATATGCATGCATATATGCATGCATGTATGTATATACATATGCATGTGTGTGTGCATGTATGTATGTATGTATGTATGTATGCATGCACGTGCGCTTGTGTGTATGCGTGTAGGTATGAGATCCATGTTTCTCGGCATGCATGTACATACATCCATGTGTATCGAACTATAGTTCCATATATATGCATATATGGCATTTGAACCGACATACGCATACAGAGATGTACACATATGTATATACATATATAGACACCTCTGAGTATGTAGTCACCTACATAAGACTACATTAGCGCTTCGCGCCATGCACTTTGGTTCTTGAGGCTTGGCATGCAAGCAAGGGGGCAATACGGTAAAACGGAACATGTAGCGATAACTCGTTGTTGCCTGCTCTGACATCGCCGTTCCAGATAAGGTTATTGGCTATCCTTCACTCTTTTTTCATTTTCCCCTTCGTCATTCGCGCCCTACCCTGCGAACTCGCCCCCATCCTCAGCTCTTGATGCGGAGGCTCATCCTTGGAGAGCCTCTTGTAAGCCTCACGAAGGTTTTTGAAGGCTTGTGGGGGTCTTCTGGAAGCCTCCTGGGTTCCTTCTGGGGCCTCTGGCGGCTTCCCTGGGCCACCCTGCTTCCAACCGCGGTCTCCCTGAACGACCAGGTCACGATTCGAAATGATTCGGGAGACGTCTTGGGGCCATGTTGGGCCGTCATGGGGCTCTCTTTAGGCCATCTTGGGGCCCTGTTGGGCCGTGTTGGGGCTCCTTTTTGGACTGCCTGGAAGCCCTCTTGGTTAAATGTGGGGCGATTCTCGGACGCCCGAAAGATCGAGGAGCTGAGCATTCCCACGTTCATACAGATACCAAGACCATAGGCCACCAATGCTTTTGGCGTTTCGCGTGCCTCTTAGGGGTCTTCTTTGGGTCTTCTTTGGGCGTCTCGTGGGTGTGTGGAGGCTCTGTGGGCTCTCCCGGGGCCGTCCGGCCGCCCTCCTGACTGACTTGGGCCCTTTGCCTCGGCCAAGCAGGGGCTTCAGGAACCCCGGAAAGCACGGGGGACCGCCTGCAAGGGCGTCCAGGGTGCCCACGGGGCCAGGATCCGAAGGGGTCCTGTTCAGGGGGGAGGGGTTCGCAGGGTCACAGCTGAAAGACTAGAAAAAGGAGTTTTTTGTTGTGTCTCTCTCTCTCTCTCTCTCTCTTTGAATATGTAAATATATCACTATGCCGATATTGATACGTACTTACATGTACGTGTTTTATCCACATATATATATATATATACATAGATAAGGAACTTTAGAGCGCGCTTCTTTATGTTCGGCGATGACGGGGGTCATGGGGGGGGGGGCGGGGGGGGGATGAGGAGGAGGAGGAGGAGGAGGAGGAGGAGGAGGAGGAGGAGGAGGAGGAGCAGGGAAGTCCCACCGCCTTCCGAGAAGGCCTGCCCCTTCTCACTTCCCCCTTAATGCCGCGCCGCCGATCGACCGCCCTCCCCACAGACCCTGGCTGGGCCCCAGAGGGGCCTGGCCGGGACCGGTGAGGCGGTCCGCTGCCGTCCCCCGGGGGAGAGGAGCGGCCCCACCACTGGGTAGGAGCGCGTGTCCCCGTTGCTGCTCCTCACGACCATGACGGCCACCTCCGCAAGGGGGCGCGCGGCGGGGCGCGCCCGCGCGGCTCGAGGGGGGGGGGGCCCTCCGCTTCCGGCCTCCCCCACTGCCAGCTCCGCCTCGCTCCCCCCTCCTCCTCCTCCTCCTCCTCCTCCTCCTCCTCCTCCTCCTCCTCCGCCTCATCCCTCCTCCTCCTCCTCCTCCTCCTCCTCCTCCTCTTCCTCCTCCTCCCCCTGCTTCAGCCGAGGGGAGGGGGGCAGGAGAACGAGGAGGGCGTGCAAGGGGAGGAGGCGGAAGACGGAGGAAGAGGCCGCATCTCTCACCGAGGGAAGCGAGAAGGAGCAGGAGGAGGGGGAGGGGGGAGACGATCGTCGAGAAGGGGACCCCGGGAGAAGGAAGACAAAGAGGAGGATGAGCTGCACCAAGATTATGAGAAGGAGGGGGAGGAGGCAGGGCAATGCGTTTGCGGCTCTTCTCATGGCGTAACAGATGCCTGCCAGCGCCGACCGCACACAGTGAGATGCTGCACTGCGCATGCGGTGCACACTCTGCGGGGTTGGCTGCGTGGTGCAACTATGTGGCTTAAGTGAGCACTGCGGTGCCAAGCTCCGTGGGCGCCCACGAGGCGGTCACGGGCGGGGGAGGGGTTCGGAAGGAGGGGGAGGTGCTCGAAGAGAGACGGGCGGGGAGGCAGAAGGGAGGGGACTCGGAGGGCGGGGAAAGGAAAAGGAGGGGGAGGGGAGGGAGAGGATCGAGGAGGGAGGGGTTCGAAGGCAGAGGGGAGAAGATGGGATGAGAGGGGAGGAAGAGGGACAAATGAGGGTATGGGAGGGACGGGAAGGGGGAGAGGGAGAGGTGAGGAGGGACGGGATGACATGGCAAAGAGGGGGTCGAGGGGAGAATGAGACGAGAAGAATGGGGTGCGGCAGAGGCAGGGGAAGTCCAGGAAACATCAGGATGTGTCTCTGGGAGCGCCCCCCCGTCCGAGTGGAGGCCATCCTTCGCGACGGCCTATCATCGCTGATCTCTCCGCCCGATGCCTTCGGAGCTTAGCCGGCTCCCTCTCGTCGAGATGGGAAGCCGGTGCCGAAGCGGCGGGCGATGCAAAACAGGTGCAGGGGCTGGACATGCAGTCGCAGCGGCAACAAAGGGCAAGACGGGCGCCATAGCCCCAGCGGCCCCCCACACTCCTGCAGCAAGGCCCCCGCTCGCACCGATCTCGGCCGGACTCATCCCCCTTGGCAAGGGGAGGAGGAGGCGGAGGAGGAGGAGGAGGAGGAGGAGGAGGAGGAGGAGGAGGAGGGAGGAGGAGGAGGAGGAGGAGGAAGAGGAGGAGGAGGAGGAGGAGGAGGAGAGGAGGAGGAGGAGGAGGAGGAGGGAGAGGAGGGAGAGGAGGGCAGAGGCGAGGCCAGCCAGGCGCGCTGCAGAAGGGGCGCGGGAGGGGGTCCCTTCTGGCCACGGCAGGCCCCTGCCTCCTCGGGGAGCACCCTCCTCTGACTTACTCTTGGCGTCTCGGCTGCACACATCGACCCCGGGGCCAAGGAGGCTGGCCTGGCCAAGTGCAGGTGGCCAGGCAGCGACGCCCCCCCGCCCGGCCGATGGACCGAGCCCGCCCCCCCCCCTCGGAGGCCTCCTTCTCGAAGGGGCACCACTTCTCCGCGTAGCACGCCTGTTGGAACGACGCAGGCGCTTGCCATCGCTCGGGCGCCTATTCCCCGTGCCCTGTTCGGTGTCGTGCGCTCCTCGCCGCGAGATGATCCAAGGTGCTCCCCTGTGGCCAGCGTCGACAAAAACGAGCACGTCCAAGCGATGCCAAGGGCGGGTCCTCAGAGCAACGGGTCCTGGACATCAGGGCCTCCCCCCACCTCCTCCTCCTCCTCCTCCTCCTCCTCCTCCTCCTCCTCCTCCTCTCCTCCTCCTCCTCCTCCTCCTCCTCCTCCTCCTCCTCCTCCTCCTCCTCCTCCCCTCCTCCTCCTCCTCCTCCCCCTCCCTCCTCCTCCTCCTCCTCCTCCTCCTCCTCCTCCTCCTCCTCCTCCTCCTCCTCCTCCTCCTCCTCCTCCTCCTTCCTCCTCCTCCTCCTCCTCCTCCTCCTCCTCCTCCTCCTCCTCCTCCTCCACAATTGTTCAATATGAATACTAGTCTCCTCCTTCCCCCAATGACGGGTTGGGAGTGTTCGCCCCCCGCGTACTTTTTTTTGTACACACAGGATTCCCCTGAATTGGGTTTTCGCTTGCATGTTTTCCAACATGCTGCTCTCGCTGAGGCGCCGGCCTCATTTTCGGGCCCCGCTCGTTCCGAATCGTGCTCCCGCTGCAGCGCTGGCCTCGTTTCCGTGCTTCCGCTCGTTCCGAACCGTGCTCCCGCTGCAGCGCTGGCCTCATTTCCGCGCTTCCGCTCGTTCCGAATCGTGCTCCCGCTGCAGCGCTGGCGTCATTTCCCGTGCCATGCCACGGCATGCAATGCAATGCTAGGTTGCGTTCCGCTGCGCGATGCCATGCCTTCAGCTGAAGCTGTGATATGCAGTGCTTAAGTGCCACGTCGTGCTATGCCATGCTACGCTTTGATCTTCAACGCCATGCTATGCAATGTTATGTTCGGGGCCGCTGTGCGATGCCATGCTTTGCGTTGCAAAGCTTTGTGATGCAATTCTTCACTACGCCACGCCACGCCATGCTGTGACATACTACGCTTTGCGGTGCTCTTCTACGCCATGCCATGCCGTGCTCTACAATGCATCGCGTACCCTCTCGGGATCATTGCCCTGCTCGACATCCGACTGCGCGAGTAGAGAGAGGATCTACGCCATGGTAAGGGATGGGAGGGAGGGGTAGGATGTCAGATATGACGCGAGCGCACCTAGCTTGCCCTCCTCCCCCTCCCCCTCCTCACCCTCCTCCTCCTCCTCCTCCTCCTCCTCCATCTCCTCCTCCTCCTCCTTCTCCTCCTCCCCCTCCCCCGCCCCCTCCCCAGGACCAACTCCTCATCCCGAGCCGCTCCGTGACGGCCCCGGGCTTTGCTCCTCGGGAGCTCGTAGCCCTCCTCCGCCCTCCCGCCGCCGCGCGCTGGCGGAGTCCCCGAGGCAAGGCTGCGTCGGGCAGGCACTGGAATTTGGATTCCCGAAATGGGCACGGAAAAACTGGGTACAATGCCCAACAACAAATGTTGTCCCAAACCAACAGCGGCCACTGTCGGGCAGGCGGCCCTCTGTCTCGAATGGACACAGGCCGCGGCGGCGCGGACAGCGCGACATGGTTCAAAATGAACAGGAACTGCTGTTGGGCATCGTACCCATTCTTTCCGTGCCCATCTCGGGCGTCCAGATGGAACTGCGATGAAGCAGGGCGGCATTTATCCGCCTCGGCAACCTGTAACCAGCCTCGAGCGTATCCCTATCCCTAAGATCAGCACGCCACAAATCGACGACAAGCTTAGGGATGCGCCCTCAGACACGGAGGGGATCCCTAAGATCGGCATCGAGATGAGGCGATGCCAATCATAGGGATAGGGATATGTTCCAGGCTGGTGAGCATGGGGTGGACATTTACGCAGAAGAACTGCGGAAACAGCGACGGCAAAGCAGGGCGGAATCGGCGTCAGAGGAGCTTGGAAAGTGAAGCGGGAACTTTCGCCCTGCTTGCGGAATCGTCCAAAGCACGGCGGATTTGAGGTCATGGTTCGGACAAGACCAGCTGATTTATTGTTCATCGCAAGACATCCCTTGCAACCTGACCACATCGCGGATCAAAACGTCGCTCGGCAAACCGGGAGCACAGCACAACCCGAGCTATGAACCGTGGTCTGGGCAACAGATCGGACATATGTAGTTGTCCTGCATGCATTTTTCATGGATGTCCCCCGCGGCCTGGGCGGCCAACGATATCCCCCACCACACACACACACACACACAGTGCCGAGAGGAGACAAGAAGGTTGGCCCGCTTGCTTCATGTCGGCTACGCGCAAGAGTGGCCCTCGGCGGTGGACAAACCTCCCTTCAGTAGACCATTCTTCAATGAAAACGGCCCAGGACCGAAGCCGCCGGACCCGGACCCGCAAAAAAAACGACGGCCGCGACGCCCTCTCGCGAACCGAAAACGGCCAAGCGGCGAATCGACGCGTCAGGGCAGGAGGAGGAGGGGGAGGAGGAGGAGGAGGAGGAGGAGGAGGAGGAGGAGGAGGAGGAGGAGGAGGAGGAGGAGGAGGAGGAGGAGGAGGAGGGGGGGGTCCAGGAGGAGGAGGTCCTCCGAGGCCCTGCACAGGCGGTGGCCCCTGGTGCGCAGCGCTGGGGGCGCCGGGGCCCCGCGCCAGGCGCGCGGGCCGCTGCCACCGCCTCGGACCCAGCGCTCGGGGGACCCCGGCGTCGGGGGCGTCCACGAGGGGGGCGTCCAATTTGAAGGGGCCCTGGGACACGCAAATAAATACACACAAATACAAGGATTCCCCCATATTTTCCAATATTTTCTGGGTTTTTGTCTTCCCCCCCACTTCCCATATTTTCCCATATTTTCTGGGGAATCGACGATTAATTGTGTCTGTGTGTTGTTTCCCCTCCTGATATTTTTTTTTACCGCAGACGACGACGACGACGACGACGACCACGACGACGACGACGACGACGACGACGACGACGACGACGACACGCTGACTCAAGAGCGAGGCGGATCACCGCGGCAGGGCTGCGCCACCACGTGCTAGCGGAGAGCGTCGGGGCAACGGGCGCGGAAAGTCGCACGAAGAAGAGGGAGCGAGGACGAGGGAAGAGGAACCAAGGGGAGAGGACGAGGGGGGCGTCCAAGAGGTGGTTCGCAAATCATGGCCCGAGGCCCTGCCGTGGCCCAGGGGGGGGCAGAGGGCGCATCAAAACAAGAAGAGGCGCCATGAAATCTGGGAAGCACCACGGCCCTGGCCATGATATTGATCCCCTCCCCTAGTCATCGCCGCACTCTAAGCCGCCCCCGACAGTGGGCCAGCGCCAAAGGTCGCTCTGACGAAGGGCCACTCTTACGTGCACTGCCGGGAACTTTTCCATGGCGTGTCGCCCTGGCGGCACGCGACGCCGTGCCAAGCGGATAGCGTGTCGCTCCGCTCCGCGGGGCAGGAGGCCCGAGAAAGCTCTGGACGCTGGCGCTTGGGGGCTGGGAAGTGGATAGCGGGTCACGCCGAGGCGCGGTGGGCCAGAATCCGCGGAGCGACACGCTACGGCAGGCTTGTGACGTGCTGACTTCGGCGTTGGTTCCTGACGCCGCGGGGACCCTTCAGCCTTGCACGATCGGCCGCTTCCGAAACGTCAAAGCGTTCAACATCGACTGATACTGGGTCGCTGGCGGCGTTCAACGTTCGACGCTAGCGGCGGGGTCGCCGCCGGTCGACACGGCTCGAACCGAACGTGTCCAAAAGCTCCCCACCGTGGACGATCGTGACGAGCAAGGCGCACGGCGACAACGACACCGAACACCGACCGAAGCGACGGGGCGAAACCGAAGCCGCCGGGCCGAAAGGCGGCCCGGCAGGGCGCAGCGACGCCGCAGCGCCACGACGAACCGACGCGACGCCGCACCCACCGCGACGCAGCCGGCCGCGACGCGGCCGAGCCGGCCGAGCCGCGAGAGCACCCTCGGCGAGCCTGTCCGCCGAGGCTGGCCAGGGCCGCGGGGATGCCCTCCGCGGACGCCACCACGGCGTTGCCCTTGCCGTCGTAGGCGCCCTTCCGGGCCTCCGCCGCGAGGGCAGCCCGGGAGGCGGGGGGGGCGGAGGACCGCGCGCGGGCGAGGCGAACGGGCGGCCCGCCGCAGCTGGGGAGGGGGCGGCTGGAGAAGATGAAAGGGGAGAGGGGGGACCGGGGGAAGGCCTCCTCCTCCTCCTCCTCCTCCTCCTCCTCCTCCTCCTCCTCCTCCTCCTCCTCCCTCCTCCTCCTCCTCCCTCCTCCTCCTCCTCCTCCTCCTCCTCCTCCTCCTCCTCATCCCCATCCATCCCCATCCCCATCCCATCCCCATCCTCATCCTCATCCTCATCTTCATCCTCATCATCATCCTCATCCTCATCCTCATCCTCATCCTCATCCTCATCATCTTCATCCTCATCAGCATCGTCATCGTCATCGTCATCGTCATCGTCATCGTCATCGTCGTCGTCATCATCATCATCATAATCGTCATCACCATCATCACCATCATCACCATCATCATCATCATCATCATCATCATCATCATCATCATCATCATCATCATCATCATCATCATCATCATCATCATCATCATCACCATCATCATCATCAGCATCATCATCATCATCATCATCATCATCATCATCATCATCATCATCATCATCATCATCATCATCATCATCATCATCATCATCATCATCATCATCATCACCATCATCTCGCGAAGAGGGGGGAGGGAGGAGGAGAGAGGAGGGGAGGCGGGATGAAAAAATGGAGGAGGGGGGTCCCTTTTGCAGGTTGGCGCGGAGGCGGCGCGTGACGCACCCGTGGGCGAAGGCCCGCAGCAGGGTGCAGGCGCTCTCGGCCCGGAGGCCCGCCGGTCGCAGCTCCTGCGGGCGGGCGGCAGAGGCCGCTGCCTTGGCCACGGCTGTGGCCCCCCCGTCCAGGCCGGCGTGGACTGTCGCCCGTTCTTCCTCCTCCTTAGGAGGGCACCAACTGTACACCAACACCGATCCCGGCCAGGATCACCCTGGGCCCAGGATCGGTGTATACGCCCTCCTGCCTGGGGCAAGAAGGCATCTGCACCGATCCTGGGCCCAGGATTGGCCTGGCCAAGATCGGTGTTGGTGTATAGTTGGTACCCTCCGATTCTCCCCCGTCCTCTCCTGCTCGAGACAGGAGGGGGGGGGGGGGGGGCAGTTTCCCCAAGCGCGTGGGGTGGTCCAGCCCGCGCTCCGGGACAGCGGCAGGCAGGCGGCCGCGCCCTCCAGCGGGCCACGCCTGGGCCTTTGGTCCGCTTGGGCTGCAAGGCCGTGCCGCGCGAGGGTGTCCGTCACGGCCTGCAGGGCTGCGCCCGCGTGCTCTGGCGGGACGGTTACCATGATGTCGTCGAGGTGGCTGAAAACCCTGCAGGACGTCGAGAGAGCCTGGAGGCGCGCGCAAGCATCGTCGAGCGTGTCCGGAATGCAAGTTGCGAAAGGTGCCGGCGATAGCGGGCACCCCTGGTCCACGCCGCCGCAAGCCCGAATGCGGGGGGGGGGGTCGTCTGCAGGGTCGTCTCACCAGTGATGCCGCGTGGTTCCCGTGAGCCAGTTGTGGGTGCTCTGGAACAGCCGCGGGGCCCGCCGGCGCATGCTGTCCAGCACCATGCCGCGAGGGATGCTGTTGAAGACGCTGGAGCAGTCGAGTGTCAGGGCGACCCCGAGCGGGCAAGCCTCCGAGAGTGCTGTAAGCCACTTGCGCACGAGCTCGCACCCCGCCATGCGCCCGACGGCGTCCGGGCGGGGGCCGACTGCGGCCTGCGTGTCGTCTCTGTCGACGTCACAGGCGGCCCTCCCTCCCTCCCTGCTGCCCTCGGCTCTCCTCCCCCCACTCACTCAGGACGAGGAGGGCGCAGATCTGGGGAGCACGCAGCGCCAGCTGGGCGCCTCGACTGCGCCCGCTGGGGGGCCGGCAATTTCGACGGAGGGACTCTCAGCGCACGCGCCCAGGCCCGAGGAGTGAGGGTGCGGGGCCGAGAGAGGGATCCTCTTCTGCTCGCACGTCTGAACGCCCGTCTGCGCCTGCCTGATGGCCTGCCTGCCCGCCTGTCCTCCGCCCTGCTGCAGTTGGCTGCAATACGTCTGTCCGTCCCGTGGTGTGCGTGCTTGCTCGTTCGCCCGCCTGCCCGCCCGGCCGACCCGCCCGCCCGCCTGCATGCCTGTGTGTGTGTGCGTGTGTGTGTGTGTGTGTTTACGGCTGGCTAGCCGGGTCGCTCTCGCCCGCTCTCTCGGTTGCTTCGTTGACTGCTTCAAATACTTCGGTGTCCGCATGGCTGGCTGGCTGGCCTGCTAGTTGGCTTACTGGTCGGTTGACCCCTTGAATTGGAGGTCGTTGGTTATTGTGGCTTTTGATTCCTCCCCCGCGGTGGGGGGGGAGGGGGGACTCTCGGGAGTTGTGACCCCCCCCCTGGGGGGAGCACCCCTCCCTTGGAGAAGCTTTCCCCGTCGATTTCTTGCCTTCCGAACACATCGAACTTACTTGGACCGCGGCTTCCTCCAAGAGTGTCCTGAAACAGCCCCAGATCGCTCCAAGACTGCCCAGGATAGCCTCGAGACGGCCTCAGAGGCCTCCAAGACGCTTCAGGAGAGCTCCACGAGGAGCCCCAAGAGAGCCCCCCCTAGAGGCGAAGCTCGTTGATTTTCACATCGTGTGTCCATGTGTTTCGCGTCCTCGCCTTCTCCGGCTTCCGACGCTCCAAGACGGCCCAGGAGCCCTCCAACATCGCAACAATACGACCCAAAGAGGCTGCCGGAAGGAAGCGCCCCAAAACGGCCCAGCACGGCGCAAGGCAGCGGCTCAGGACAGCCCCCAAACGGCCGAAGAGGCAATGCAGACGGCCGACGAGAGCCCCACAGGGCCCCAAGAGAGACCGAACAAGAAAGCGCTAACTGACATGTCGAGCCTTCCGCCACAAGAGGCTCCCAGGAGGTCCCAGGAGGTGCCCACGAAGCCCCGAAGAGACCCCCCAAGAGGTCCAAGAGAGCCCCAAGAGCACCCCAAGAGAACCCCAATATCAAAAGGATAGCCAAAAGCAACCAAAGAGAACCCCATGATTGTCCGGAAGCTGGTGAATGTGTTCCGTCGTCGCTGTCGCCGTCGACGTCGTCTTCGTCGTCGTCGTCGTCGGCGACGCCGCCGTCGTCGTCGTCGTCGTCGTCGTCGTCGTCGTCGTCGTCGTCGTCGTCGTCCCCCTTCGGGCTTGGCGGCACTGGTAATAAGGCCTGCGCAATGAGGGAGAAGAGAGAGAGAGAGAGAGAAAAACAAAAAGAGAAGAAAAAGAAGAAGAAGAAGAAGAAGAAGAAGACGACGAATAACACTAATAATTATGATAATCATAAGAAGAAGAGAGAACAACAACAAGAAGGGCGGGAAATAAGGATACACGAGAATGTGCGTATACGTCCTGCATGTATATGTGTATACGCTTTAATATGTATATATATACACATGCATATACATAAGTGCGTATATCTAGATGTGTGAAGGCATGTGCAGATGTGTTTTTCACGCAAAGCATCACGGATGATACCACCACATCGCGAATCAAAGGGTCGCTAAGCAAACTGGGAACACCGCACAAGCCGCCCTGCAGTAGGCAAACTCACAACATGAACCATGGCCTGGACATCAAATCTACAATTAATTTGCTCTGCATGAATTGTGGATACCCCCAGGGCGCGAACGGCCAACGATATCCCCTACACATATTGCCGAAAAGAAGCGGGAGGGAGGAGGGAGGAGAGGAGAGGAAGAAGAGGACGAGGTGTGATTAGATAGCATGAACCTGGAATCCCCACCAGAAATGTATCAGCCGGAACGGGCCAGCGCTGCGTTCATAAGTACACGCGCACACCTATGTGTATATAAATGTATGTGTATACATATATCTGTGTGTAAATATCTGTATATGCAGATGATCATGGATATGTGCATGCATATGTGCGCACAAGTATACACATGTGTAAACACATAGACCTATCATTTCACCGACCCTATCGGCGTGTGTGAGGCGCTTTTTCGTTTGAGTCGTCGTCGCCGTCGCCGTGGGTCCTCCTCCTCAAGCGTTCCAGCCAGAGGGAACTCCAGCAACGTCGTAATCGAGTCGCAGGGGAGCCCTCTTTCCCTTTGATCCCTTCCCCGCTAGGGGTTCCCCCCCGGGGGGGGTCCCGAGGAGCCCCAGGGGGGGGGGGCGTCCCAAGGGGCGGCCCCTGGGGTTGTGCGCCCCCCCTCCCCGGGGAAGAGCACCCCTCCCTGAGAAAAGCTTTCCCTTCGATTTCTTTTCGTAGACGCGTCCAGCTCATTTGTACCGCGGCTTCCTCCAGAAGGGCCCTGAAACAGCCCAAGATCGCTCCGAGATGCCCTCAAGACGGCCTCAGGAAACCCTGAGACGCTCCAAGAGGGCCCCATGACAAGAAAATCGTTCATTTCCAATGTGTTATTTAATGTTGTTCCCGTTCTCGCCTTTCCCGGCTTCCGACCAAGACGGCCCAGGAAGCCCCAACAAATCACCCAAAGGCGGCCCAGCAAGCTCGAAAGCGCCTTCAAACTGCCCAAGACGGCCCCAAGACGGCCCAGGATAGCCACAAGACGGCGCCCAAGCCGGCCGAAGAGGGCCCCAAATGGGCTTCAAGGGGCTCCCGAAAGGGGGGGCACGAACGGACACTTCGAGCCTTCCGCCCCAGGAGGCCCCCAGGAGGCCCCAAGAGGCGCCCAAGAAGCGCCCAAAAGGCCCAGGAGAGCACCAAGAGCACTCCCAAGAGCACCCCAGGAGGGCAACATCAACGATGTCTCTTTAGTGTTTGAATGCGTTTTCGTCGTCAGAGGCCCAAGAGAGCTCCAAGAGCCCTCCCAAGAGAACCCCAAGAGGGCCAACGCAACTAGGTTCCTTCAGTTGTTGAATGGTTGTCGTCGTCGCCGTAGTGGTCGTGGTCGAAGTCGTGGTCGTGGTCATGGTCGTTGCCGTGGTCGTCGTCGTCCTTCAGGGGCGGCGGCATCAGCCGTAAGGCCTTCGCAATGAGCGTCAAGACATATATATATATATAGATATATATATATATACAAGACTGCAGTGGCGCTTCGCGCCATGCACCTTGGTCCTTGAACTTTGGTTTGCAGGCGGAATGGCAGGAAAGTCAAGCCGACAATTTAGCGATAACTCCTGGTTGCCTTTTCCGGCATCGCCGCTATAATGATGTTATTCGTTATCCTTCCTCCATGCTTATTGTTCCTCATTTTCGCCTTACCCTGCGCATTCTCCACATCCTCCTCAGCTCTTTTTTGCGGAAGACCCTCCTTGGAGAGCCTCTATGGGCCTCACAAAAGTTGTTTCGGGCGTTCTTAAGGCCTTCTGGAGGCCTCCTGGGCGTATTCTGGGGGCCTCCTGGGGCTTCCTCGGGCCACCTTGCCTCCAACCGCCGTCTCCCTGAACGACTGAATCACAATTTGGAATTCTTCGGAGGGTGTCTTTGGGCCATCTTGGGCCGCCATGGGGCTCTCTGAGGGCCATCTTGGACCCGTGTTGTGCCGTTTTGGGGCTCTCTTGGACTGCCTGGAAGCCCTTTCGGATGGTTGTGGGGCGATTTGGGAGCCTCCCAGGCGGCTTCGGACGCCCAGAAGACCGCAGTCTTGGAGCGTCGGGAAGCCGAAAAGAGGAGAACCCCAAAATTCACAAAAAAACCTAAAAAAAAAACAATGATTTTTGCCTCGGGGGGCCTTCTTGGGAGTGCTCTTGGAGGCCTCTTTGGGGCCGTCCTGGAGGCCTCTTGGGCCATCTTGAGGTCACGTCGGTCACTCTTGGAGCGCTCTTGTGCTGTCTTGTAGGTTTTGGGGACGTCTCCGATGACCCCCCTGATCGCCCCAAGTGTGCTGGGAAGGCTTGGCAAAACGCCTTGCGAGGCCCGGTGGCCGCTTCGAGGCCCGTCCGGAGGGCCCCAAGGCCCCAGGTCCTGGGAGTCCGGTTTTTTTTGGGGGGGGATGGGTTTTCCCCCCGCCCGGGCTTATAAAAATATAGGAAGAGGAATGTCTCTCTCTCTCTCTCTCTCTCTCTCTCTATCTCTATATATGTATATATATATATATGCACACAACGGGAAAGAGAGAAAGAGAGAGGGAGAGGGAGAGAGAGAAACACATACATAAAGGGAGAGAGAGAGAGAAACAGAGAGACAGAGAGAGAGAGAGAGCGAGACGAGGGATTATGGTAAGACTGATGACTGTGTGTGTGTGTGTTTGTACAACATACTCTTGCATGCATAGGTGAATACAGTGAGAGAGGGGGCGAGAGAGAGAGAGAGAACAAAGAGAGAGAGAGAGAAAGAAAGAAAGAGAGAGAGAGAGAGAGCCAGCGGTGGGAGCTGCAAGAGAAAGTCCAGCATTGGGTCCGAGATGGGAGCCATCTCTTAGGAGACGAAGGCAGCAAGAAGCATGGGCGGCCCGCCTTGAGCATGTAGGGGTAGCCGAACCTCGGTTGCAAGAGTCCGAACGATTAGTTCCCATGCAGAATCATGGCCACCCTCTATCGCTTCACGCTCCCCTCATGACACGCGCCCTGATCCTCCAATGCTCCGCCCATTGCCTCCATACTTCTCCATCCCTTCCTCGCAGCCCTCCTCAGCGCATTACTTTACCCCCCCTCTCCTTTTACTCCCTGCTCGAAGCAGGGAGTAAGAGAAAGGGGGGCGGAGCAGGCTTCTCCCTCCTCCTCCCTCCTCCTCCTCCTCCTCCTCCTCCTCTTCCACTCTTCCCTCCTCCCTCCTCCACCTGCCCCGCTCCCCCCTACCCTCTCCTCCCTGCTCCACCACCCGGCCCCTCCACTCGCCTCCCTCGTCCCCTTCTCCTCCACCACTCCCCGCCCCCCGTCCCGCCTGGGACGTGGCACGACGTTGGGCCCCCGCGGGGAGGACCCTGCTCTGCTGCTGCAGCAGGAGGAGGAGCGCAGGTACCAGTGAGGCATGAGCCCCACGATCTTCAGCGCCTCGGCCTCAGCCTCGAGGGCGGCCTGTCGGCACCCTGCAGGGGAGGAAGAACAGCTTGATTGCTGGGCGCTTCAGCTAGTGCCGGAGGAGAGGAGGAGGAGGAGGAGGAGGAGGAGGAGGAGGAGGAGGAGGAGGAGGAGGAGGAGGAGGAGGAGGACAGAGGAGGGAGGAGAGAGGGAAGAGGAGGATAGGGAAGAGGAGGAGGAGGAGGAGGAGGAGGAGGAGGACGAAGGTCCTTAGCAGGCATCCGTCCTCCGCCCTCTCGCGTGTCGCGCCCGTGCATCTGCTGCGCTCACAGGGTCAGCCCTTTGAGCTCCGCCCACACGGGCCCACATATAGAGGCAGACGCGCAGCCGTACGCGCACCAAGCCAGAGTCCTCCGACCTCTGGGCACCCCCCGACAGGGAAGCTGAAGCATCGGAGATTGGAGATTCCGTGACAGCTGAAGTGGCCAGATCAGTGATCCTCAGAACGCGTGTCAGCACCAACGTGTGGTTGTCCACCGAGGTCCTTCAGTGCGATGCAGGCGGCGCAGAAAGGGCCGACACATGCTGCGCGCTGTCGGCGGAACTGGACGAGGTAAACACACGCTTGGGCCAACACAAGTTCGGAGGATTATCGACCAGGGCTGGACAAAACTGGCAAGGGCCGAAACGAACCCCTAACAGCTGAGGTGAGGTCGCCAGGGCTGCGATTTCCCCACCCCCACCAGCTCTACGCAGCCTCTGAGTGACGACGGTGGGTCCGGTAAACTTGAGCTAGGGGCAACATGTTCCCCAGACGAACGGCGAATGCCGCACGTCTGAAGTACGCTGTGGTACCAATCCGCTGCAGAATTCGTCCGTCGAAGTGCCACGAAACATTGAACAGAGCAGGAAAGGACTGCTCGGAAAATGTGAGAGCGGCTTCCGAAAGCTCCGTGATTCGCCACGTAAGCCTTCATGCGGATGAAGCCTTAAGAGGAAGCGCAGGAGAAGGACAGGAAGGAAAGTGGGCAGCGTAGTTGCCAAAATCGGCTGACGAGTGCGTACTGCGTGCTGGACACACTGGCAGGGGGCCTGGGAAAGAGTGGAGGGGACCTGGAAAACTGGAGCCCAGACATCCAGCGCTCCAATGTTTGTCGATGCGTGGACCCCCAGAGGTCTGCACAACTTCCCTAGGGCCGGCTTTTCATAATGAATCATCTTTTGACTGTCCTGAGAAGCCCGTTGAGGGCCCCTGGAGGCCGATTATAACCAAAAACCGGCCGCTCCAATATTTTCGGAGCCACGGATTTCTGGGCGGGAATCAGGCGGGGTGCCGGGAAAGAATGGAACGGATTTGGAAAATTGGAGTAGAGAGTCAAAACTACATGAACATAAACTGCTCGAGGTCCGCGCGGATCTTGGATCCGCGCTGGTCCCCCCTGCCTGGTGCGCGGGGCGCGCCAGGGGCGGCGCCGGAGGTGCCACCAGGAGGGCCCATCGCCGATCCAATTAATCAGCGCGGACGTCGAACAGCTTATGTGTCATTGCTTTCCGCCGCGCGCGGGGGGGGAGGGCAGGGCTCCGGCGGCCCCCGTCGTGGCACGGCCTGCGGAGGCGCCTAGGGCGCCCCGGCGGAGCGGCAGCACGGGCCGCTGCTGGCTCCACGTGGCGGATTTCGGACCCCCCGCGCTGGGCGGGGGCAGCCTGGGCAAGTGGGCAAGACGAGGGCCGTCGCGGAGGGGGGAACGCGGGAGGAGGCCTCAGGCGGAGAAGATCTTCGCTGCGGCGAGGAGGGGGAGGCACCCACTGTGAGCGGAACACCGGCACGGGTGGGCTGGTCCGAAGGCGCCTCGCGGTGCACCTGCAGCAGGAGCCGACGCCGGAGCTGGCGTGCACAGAAGAACGGGGAAGGGCGCCCACCATGCAGACTTGGTTGACAGCACATGTCGGCTTCGTTCCCTTGGGCGACACGCCCAAGTGGACGAAGCCGCCGCCACGGCAAACACACGGCGAACCCTTCGGCGCCCGCCCCGAGCAGACGAAGCCGGCGCCTCAGCAACCTCCACGGCGAACGCACCGCGCCCGAGGCGGCGTGTGCCATGGTGGCCGGGGCGCCCCTCCCCCAAGACGGAAGGCTGCGCGTCGGAGCAAGCGGCACGGCGGCACGTCGTGGAGCGGTGCTGCAGCCGAGGCCTCGCGGGCGGGTGGGCTGGGAATTCCGAGGTCACGCAGGCCAGTGGACGGCCGCTGCTGGGGAGGGGTCGCAGGCCGCCTGGCGCTGCTGGGGCTGAGCGATGAGAATGCCCGATCCACTGACTCCTCCTCCTCCTCCTGGCCTCGTCGTCGTCGCCCTCCTCCTCGCCCTCCTCGTCCTCCTCTCCTCCTCCTCATCCTCCTTCTCTTCGTTTCCATCCTCCTCCTCTTTCCTCTTCGCATCCTCCTCCATCTTCAACTCATGAATGCGCCATAGTCTGGTCCTTTCCCTCCTCCTCCTCCTCCTCCTTCTCCTCCTCCTCCTCCTCCTTCTCCTCCTCCTCCTCCCTCTTCGGTCACCTTACTGAATTCGACAGCGGATGCGATCGACGATCAAACTTCCTTGTCGCGAGCAGTGCGCCAGCGTTTCGTATACGAAGAGTGCTCGGCTTGACCAGGTACTCCTGCACGGGCGATGCCCAAGGGTGGATCCTTTAACAGAGGGTGAGAAGCAGGGAAGGGGTAGAGGAGGAGGTGGAGGAGGAGGTGGAGGAGGAGGAGGAACAGCAGGAACAGCATAATTTGGGTTGGGAGAGGGAGGAGGGAGGATTCAGAGCAAGCGCGCGATCAAGCTAGCAGGACCGAACAAGTCAGCGGCCCCCATCCATTCCCACCCTCCCTCGAAGCGCATGCGCAGTCCCGCGCAAGCCTTCTTGGGGCGGTACGTGCGTGAACAACAACAACAACAACAACAACAACAACAACAACAACAACAACAACAACAACAACAACAACAACAACAACAACAACAACAAAACATACTGAGAAACAACGGAGCGGACGCAAAGCCTGCCCGTACACTCGGAATCTAACGCGGCCGCTGGCCTGCCTATGCTAAATACGCAGCGCCGGATCGCCCCCCTGGTGGGCCGCTGGAGCGACAGCTTGAGCAACTCCTGACACAAACTGCGGCTCATGACGTGCTGGATCCTGATATGGATCTTCCCACGCACGACCTATCTCGCCACATGACCAGCAAAGTGCGCGCGCAAGGGGGTGGAGCCAAGGCGGCTCACACTTGCCACCAGCACATCTCTGATATCTCACGCACAAGGCTACACATAAACTGGCGGGCACGGTCTATGGAATCACTGGTGGGTGAACCACCCGGACGAGCCGTCGCCCTGGCCACTACTGGAGCACGCTATCAGGACTGAAGCACGTGCCCACCTACCGCGCGGAAGGCGTTCGCGCGCGGCCCCGCTTCCGACGACTTGGCGAGGCGGCGCGGAGCGAAACAGGAGCGCCGCACCCGAGCGGGCGCTCAGTTCTCAGGAAGGACGAGCGCGGCACAGAGGCAAGGGCGACACACCGCCCGTTTTCGCTCAGGGTATGCGCCCCGCGACGTCCCGGAGGCGCAGTTTGCAATGAAGGCGACAAAACGCCCATGCTGAAGGGAAGCATGCAGAAGTTGGCTTGACTGTTGGCAAGTGGGACGGAAGGGCCCGGAGATGACCCCGTATCGATCAGCCAGATGGCAGAATGGGTAACCCGGGTATGTGCTGATCAGGAACAAGGGTGAGAAGGGGACGAGAAGACGAGGAGGAGGAGGAGGAGGAGGAAGACGGGGACAAGGAGGAATACGGGGAAGATGAGGAAGGAGATCGCCCCTGCCACGCGTCTGGCCAGACTCCCCGACGAGGGCAGCACTTGTCGCCGGCCTTACGCATGGCGTCCTCGTTGGGCGTGTCCATGAAGGGCCCCAGCGCCACCCCGTGAGCCTCAAGCGCTCCCCAAACTACAAACCTCTCCCTCGTGTATATATGTAAATATGTGTATATATATATGTAAACATAAATGCGTACATACATACATACATACATACATACATACCTACATACCTACCTACATACATACATACATACATGCATACGCACACATACACACATTCATACATACATACATACATACATACATACATACATACATACATACATACATACATACATACATACATACATACATACATACATACGTACACACATACATACATACATACAAACATACATACATACATACTTACTTACTTACTTACTTACTTACTTACTTACTTACAAACATACATGCATACATACATACATACATACACATATACATACATACATACGTACATACATGCATACAGACACACATACATACAACCATATATACAATCATACACACATGTCTCATTGTGTATATCACTTCTGCATGCACACACATGCATACATACATACATCAATTCAGTCACACATACATTCATACATACATAAGCATAAACATAAGCATAACCATCGGTGTATATAACTAAATACATACACTCATACATGCACATATTTAGATAGAGAGAGGGAGAGAGAGAGAGAGAGAGAGAGCAAGAGATCCGCCTGGGTATCCTCAGGCACGAGTTGGAGTATCCTCAGGAGGTCCCTTCGAGTTCTCTGTATTGTTATTGAGATATACTCTCAGAGCTCCACAGCCCGAAGTTCGAGGCGCTCCCAGGCGCTCTCGGAAGGTCCCGACGTGACTCTTCAAGGCCAAGACCGCGTTGTCGGGACATGCATGTCCAACATGGTTTCTGATGGCCAAAGGGACCGTCCTAGAGCCTTCTTGGGCGCCTCTTGGGCCGCCTTGGCGGCCCTGGAGGGCGGTCCAAGAGGCCCAAATCGTCAAAATCCATTGGTTGTTGTATGGTTGTCGCGTTACCACCTTTCCGGTCTTGATAGCGTTGGGTGTGATGGTGACGATGCTGGTGACGCACCCTCGAGTTAGCGACGAAGCGTGATGACGATGTTACGCTGCGACGTAACGTCACTATCGTCCCCTTTCGATCTCACTCGATCGATCCCACAATAGTCCTCACATATTCGATTACCCACGGTCGATCTCACTATAGATTTCACGATCGATCTCACTATCGGAGGTGAGGGGGTGAGATCGAAGTGGAACGGAGAGCCCCCCTACCGGGAAATCGGTTTCGATTTCGTGTTCGTGCGGGCCGTGCGTGCGTGCGAGGCGAAGCTGCGTGGGCGGGCGAGAAGAGAGTCTCCTGTGGCTGAGGCGCGGCCGGACCAAATGATTCCCTTCCGGGCGGCCGGTGGCCCGCGGTGTCCCGCGGGTGTCCCGCTGGTGTCCCGTGTGGCTGAGGCGCGGCCGGACCAAATGACTCCCTTCCGGGCGGCCGGTGGCCCGCGGTGTCCCGCCGGTGTCCCGCCGGTGTCCCGCGATGATGATGATGATGATGATGATGATGATGATGATGATGATGATGATGATGATGATGATGATGATGATGATGATGATGATGATGAGATGATATGAGAGATGATGATGATGATGCTGATGATGATGATGGTGGTGATGTTGATGTTGATGATCCTGGTGATGCTGATGATGATGACGATGATGATGATGGTGATGCTGATGATGATGATGCTGCTGATGATGATGAGGACGATGATGATGATGATATGATGATGATGATGATGATGGTGTCCCGATGATGATGATGATGATGATGATGATAATGACGTCGATGATGATGATGATGATGATGAGTATGATGATGACGATGATGATGATGATGCTGATGGTGCCCCGATGATGAGGATGCTGATGATCATGATGATTATGTTGATGATCATCATGATGACGATGATGGTGTCCCGATGATGATGAGTATGAAGATGTTGATGTTGATGATGCTGATTATGATTGTGTCCCGATGATGATGATGATGTTGATGATGATGAGGTTGATGATGATTATGGCGTCCCGATGATGATTATTCTGATGGTGATGATGATGATGTTGATGATGATGGCGTCCCGATGGTGATGATGCTGATGATGATGATGATGATGATGATGTTGATGCTGATGTTGGTAATGATGATGCTGATGGCGTCCCGATGATGACGATGATGATGATGCTGATGATGATGTTGATCATGCTGATAATGATGATGATGTCGATGATGAGGATGAGATGATGATGATGGTGTCCCGATGATGATGATGATGATGATGATGATGATGATGATAACGATGGTGATCATGATGGTGTCCCGATGATGATGCTGCTGACGATGACTGTGTCCCGATGATGATGCTGATGATGATGATGATGATTGTGATGATGGTGCTGATGATGATGATGATGGTGGTGTCCCGATGATGTTGATGCCCGTGATGATGATGATGATGATGATGATGTTGGTGTTGATGATGAGGACGGTGTCCCGATTATGATGATGTTGGTGATGATGATGTTGATGTTGATGTTGTTGTTGATGATGATGATGATGATGATGATGATGATGACGTTGATTGTGAGAACGGTTGTGATATCGATAGTGAGATCGATAGTGAGACCGAATGTGATATCGATTGTGAGATCGATTGTGAGATCGATTGTGAGATCGATAGTCAGATCAATTGTGAGATAGATCGAGTGAGATCGATTGTGAGATCGATCGAGGGAGATCGATCGAGCGAGACCGATACTGAGATCGATAGTGAGATCGATAGTGAGACCGATCGAGTGAGACGTTGGTTCGTCCCCCCCCCGAACCTCCTTATCACCCGAAGGGTGGTCGTATATGTAAATCTAAGAATAGATCACGTGTTCGATTTCATTCTCGATCTCACGATCGATCTCACTATCGATTCCTCTATCGATCTCACTATCGATCTCAGTATCGATCTCACAACCACTGTCACAATCAACTTCACTGTCGATCCCACTCTTGACCTTACTGTCAATCCCATTCCAGCGATCTCATTATCGATCTCACTATAGACTTCTCTATCGATACCAAGGCGGGACACCCCCGGCCACCGCCCGCCCACCGCCGACGGGACACCGACGGGACACCGACGGGACATCAATGGGACACCACAGGACACCACGGCGGGACACCCCAGGCCACCGCGCGCCCACCAGGGGCGGAGGGGCGGCCCACTGCATCCGAATCGCCCCAGCGACGGCGGGGTCATTCCTCTCGCGCGCCCACGCGACTCCGCATGTATCGGAGGCGAGGGGTTGAGATGGTACTGAAACGGAGAGCCCCCCTCACCAAGAAGTCAGTTTCGGCTTCGTGTCCGTGTCGCGCGTGCCGGCGAGGCGAAGCTGCGTGGGCAGGCGAAAGGAATGAACCCTTCTCTGGCTAGGGCACCGCCGAGCCAAAAGACCGCCCGTCCCCCCCCCCGGGTTGTCCGGCGGTTGCCAGAGGTGTCCCGCGGGTGTCCTGCCGGTTTCCCGTCAGTGTCGCGTCAGTGTCCCGTCGGTGTCCCGTAATGAAATCATAGTGGGATCGAGAGTGAGACCGATAATGAGATCGGTAGTGACATCGATAGAGAGATCGATAGATAGATCTCTAATGGGATCGATAGTGAGGTCGATAGAAAGACCGAGAGTGAGATCGATAGTGAGATCGATAGTGAGATCAATAGTTCGACCGATATCAGAATCGATAGTGAAATCGATAGTGACATCGATTGTGAGATCGATGATGAAATCGACTGTGAGATCGACAGCCCGAGCGACAGTGAGAGCGATTGTGAGATCGATAATGAAATCGATAGTGGGATAGTGAGATCGATCGAGAGATCGATCGTGAGATCGGCAGTGAGATCGATAGCAAGATCGACAGTGAGGTAGATAATGAGATCGATTGAGTGAGACGGTGGTTCCTCCCCCCCGAACCTCCTTATCACTCGTGCTGGAGAGAGTCTGTGAGTGTGTGTGTGTGTGTTGCTCCGCCTCATGGCTGCGCACGGGGCCGCGATCGCCAAAAGTGTGTGTGTGTGTGTGCGCATGTGTGCATGTCTCTTTCTCACTTTCTCTCCCCCTCGCTCGCTCGCTCTCTCTCTCTCTCTTTTTCTCTCTCTCTCTCTCTTTCTTTCTCTCGCTCTCTCTGTCGCTCTCTCTCTCTCTCTCTCTTTTTCCCTCTCGATCCCTACATACACATAAAGACCAAATACCCATATTCCACTCATCATGAGCATGCATGTTCGTCAGCGTAGATGCCAAGCAGAAAGGTCTTGCCTTGTGAGTGTGTAAGCGGTGTGGTGCAAGCTATGCAGTGCAACCCATGTGGTGTAAGCTGTGGGCTGTCGGCGAAACCTCGGCGGAACCCCCGAGTGGGCGGCCACGAGGCGGCGACGCGCCGAAACCTCCGCGGACCCCCCCAGGGGGGCGGCCACGAGGCGGGCACGAGGCGGCGACGTCGCGAACCCCCCGCGGACCCCACCAACGAGTGGGCGGCGACGCGGCGGCCACGAGGCGGCGACGCGCCGAAACCTCGACGGCCGCCCCCCGAAGAGAGGCGGCACAACGCGGCGACCCCGGGCGACGGCACGGAGAAGCCTCGGAGCGGCCCCCCCCCCGACTGGACCGCCGACGCAGCGGCCACGAGGCGGCGGCACGGCGAAGCCTCGGCGGAGCCCCCCCGTGGTCGGGCGGGAACGGAGGTGGGCCACGAGGCCGCCGGCGGCGGCGGCGCGGCGAAGCTGCGGCAGACCCCCCCCCGAGCGGGTGGCAGCGAGCTGCCACGAGGCGGCCACGGGAAGGCGACAACGGCGAGAGACCTCCGCGGCCTCGGCGGAGAACGGGGGCGGCAGCGAAGAGCGGCCACGGGCCGTGGTGCCGCGATATGTGCGGCGGCCGCCCTGGTGGGCGGCCGCGAGGCGGCGGCGCGGCGAAACCTCGGCAGGCCAAACCAGCTCCTTACAGACCATTTTTTAATACATGGGATTTCCCAAAAATATCGGATCTTTAATGCACGATTAGTTTATGACTGAATGTATGCATGAACCCATCGTTGTTTTTAACACCAAATCCATGTTTAATACATGATCCAGACGTGGAGCAAGTATTAAAACGGCACTGTAGTGAGAAAAACAAGAACCCCTAAGTGCAATCACTGCTCAGGGAAGATGCAAGCTCCCTCTAAATTGCGCGTATCTCTATACATGTATAGCTTAACGCGTTTGTTTATACATCCTCCACCGTGCTGCCGGGCACGGAGTGGGCGTGCCCCCAGGTCCACTGCGTGCCCCCAGGTCCATTGCCTCATCCCCTGAGCCTCAATCCTCGATCCTGAGGGTTCTTGAAGTGCCCGAACCCCGAATTCACAAACCTCCTTGGGCTTGCCGCGTGCCCCCTGAGGTCCCTCGCGGCTTGTCGCGTGACTCTTTCGGGCCCGAGAGGGCCTCAACACCGGTCACGAGGGCCCCAAGAGGCCCCCAAGACGGTCCAAAAGGACCCCAGGGCGCCCAAAGATGGCACAATACTCCCAAAATAATCGCAAGACGGCTCAAGAGGCGTCCGAGACGCCCCAAGAGAGCGCCAATAGCCTTCCCAAGAGACCTCGAGAGGCCCAACTCATTGATTTCCCAACAACTTGTTTCTTGATTGTCTCTCTCTCTCTCTCTCTCTCTCTCTCTTTCTTTCCCTACATACTTATGTCATGTATGTACTAATCATACATACCTGCATGTATGGATGCATAGAGCTATGCATGTATGTGTGCATGCATGTATGCATGCATGTTGGCACGTGTGGGTGTATGCTTGCACGCAGGAAGCCATGCATGTATGTATATGCACGTGTGTGTATGTATGTATGCGTACATGCATGCCTGTATGTATGTGTATGTGTATGTGTGTATGTGTGTATGCATGTATGGGTGTATGTATGCATGCATGTGCCCATGTATGTATGTATGTTTGTGTCTATGTATGTAGGTAGGTCGGTAGATAGTTGCGCAGGCCTGCATGTATGTATGTATGTTTGTATGCATGCATGTCTGTGTGGATGCATGTGTCTCTGCATGTGTGTACGTATGCATGCGTGTATGTCTGTATGTATGTATGTATGTATTTATGTATGTATGTATGTATGTATGTATGTATGTATGGATGTATGTATGTATGTATGTGTGTATGTGTGTCTGTATGTATGTATGTATGTCTGTATGTATGTATGTATGTATGTATGTATGTGTGTATGTATGTATGCATGTGTGGATGTATGTATGTACGTACGTGTGTTTGTATGATTGTCTGTATGTATGTATGTATGTAAGGCTTATGTATGTACGTATGCATGTATATGCGTATGTACGTGTGTCTGTATGCATACCTGCATGCATGCATGGTGAGCTGTATGTATGTATGTGTATGGATGTGTGCGTGTATGCATGTATGTCTGTATGTACGGGTGCACGTATGTATGTATGCATGCATGCATGTCTGTATGTATCTAGGTGTGTGTACATGTATGCATGTCTGTATGTATATACGTGTGTGCATGTATGTAGGTATGCATGCATGTATGTATGTTTGTATGTACGTATGCACGCCTATACGTAGATGTGTGCATGTAAGTGTATACGTGTCGCCGCGCCGTTTGTTCTCGACGCGCCCTCGTGGGCGACGCCGACACCACGACAACCCAACGGCAAACCCTGCGTCCCACGCCCCACGTAGACCAAGTCGGCACCGCGGTAAACCCACAGCAAACCCACCGTACCCGAGGCGGCGTTTGCCCCAGTAGCCGAGGCGCCCTGCCCAAAACGCAAAGCCGCCTCGTCGGAACAAACGGCGCGGCGACACATCTATGTATACATACACACATGTCTCTTTCTGCGGTTATCTCTCTCGCTCTCTCTCTCTCTCTCTCGGTGCTCTCTGGTATTGTTTCTCTTTTTCTGACCCCTCTCCCTGAACACATTTATACATAGTAACGGTTAAATGTTTCTATCCCTCTCGAACACAAAACTATTCCCGTTCCATCGCCGTGTATCACTAAACGCTGGCAGAACTCAAATCAACAAGTGACTGGCTTGAAAACGCAGGCCGGCCCCTGTTCAGACCCGAAGCAACCGTGGAGCAGGCCTTTCGGGTGCAGCCTCGTGCTAAGTGCAAGGGGATTAGAAGCTGTGCCAGCTCCCTTGAGGCACATGGAGAAACGCAAGGCCATGCTCCTAGATGATCAGCGCACCCACAGCAGAGCTGCAATCATTCCTCCTCCCCGGTGCTCTGTCTGGTCGGTATGGGGCGTGGCTAGCACCAGTGTCCGCCATGGCACGATGGAAATGAGGGCCCGCATTGGAAGTGGGAGGGCGAGAGAATGGGGGACAGAGGCTGGGAGCAGATGCAGGCATGAGAACCACTTAATTATCTCCTTTCTTGTGCCCCCTGCTTTGCCAACGCGTGAAAATGACGTGTGGGCGGTCTGCTAGCATGGCCAGCGCTCGTCAGACCACGAGAGGGGTGCGGGGCTGGGATGACAACGAGGTACCGATATCGCTACTCCCTGGTATCGCTAATCCCTGAGACTCCCACGGGGTTCGCCACGGGGCAAAACGGGTCCTGAGGAAACAAGTTCTAAGGTTTTTCGCCATCTTCGGGCTCACGGGGCCCCACGGGCCCCGGGACCGTCAGAAAGCGACTCAGGATCCCCGGGGTCCAGGACCCGTCTCCCTAAGGACCCGTTTCCCCCATGCTGGCGGGGTACCTTCTGACGAGACGTTCGAGGCGAATCCAGCCGTGGCGACGAGGGACTCCCCGAGGCCATGCGAGCGGTATCCGTATTTTCTCGCGGGGCAACGGCAGCTCGAAACGGGTAACCCGCCCAGCCGTGGCGACGAGGTCCCTCCAGGACAAGCAGCGACATCGGTACCCTCGCCTCCTCCTCCTCCTCCTCCTCCTCTTCCTCCTCCTCCTCCTCCTCCTCCTCCTCCTCCTCCTCCTCCTCCTCCTCCTCCTCCTCCTCCTCCTCCTCCCCTCCGCCGGGGATGTAAGGAATCCATAGCCAGGCGGTCCTCAATGCCTCCCAAAAGCAGCCCGTAGCCAGGAGATGCTTTCAAGTTATCCCCACCGAGATTCGTAACACCTATAGCGAAGCGAGCAACGAAACTCTGGGCCAGGGGGGACGAAGCGCAGGGGTGAGGTCAGCGAAGAGGGTCGGGGAGGCGAGGAGCCGCCGCAAACGCCAAAGAGCCCACGGCCTCGAAGTGCAGCTTCTGGTTCAACTTGTCCTGGATCAGGCGGATCGTGTCGGGGGAGGGCTGCACCTCGACGCCCTCCTGGCGAACAGCAGGGATGACTCCTCCTCCTCCTCCTCCTCCTCCTCCTCCTCCTCCTCCTCCGCCTCCTCATCCTTTTCCCTTCTGCGCCTCCTCCTCCTCCTCCTCCTCCTCCTCCTCCTCCTCCCACTCCTCCCACTACTCCCACTCCTCCCACTTCTCCTCCTCCTCCTCCTCCTCCTCCTCCAACTCCAACTCCAACTCCAACTCCAACTCCAACTCCAACTCCTCCTCCAACTTCTCCTCCTCCTCCTCTTCTTCCTCCTCTTCCTCCTCCTTTTCCTCCTCGTATTCCCCCTCATCTAACTCCAACTCCAACTCCAACTCCAACCCCAACTCCTGCTCCTCCTCCAACTCTTTTTCATCCTCCTCCGCCTTCTCCTCCACCTTCTGCTCCCTCTCCTCCTCCTCCTCCTTCTCCTCCTCCTCCTTCTCTCCCTCCTCCTCCTCCTCCTCCTATTCCTCCCTCCTCCTCTCTCTTCTCCCTGTTCCCTCCTCTCAGGGGGAGAGGGGGGGGGGAACAGGAGGGATGGAGGACGAGGAAAAAAGAGAAGCGGGATGATGAGGCAGGAAGAGGGAGGGAGTGAGGACGGAGCGGGGAGGGCGGGGGGCGAAGAGGATGGCGGGGGAAGGAAAAGGGAGGGAGGCAGGGAGGGAGGGAGATGAAAAGGGAGGGAGCGGGAGAGCAGGTGCGTTCACGTCATATGTGACAGCTTACCCCTCCCACCCAACGTTTTCGTTTCGCTGGCATTCTCTCTGTCCGCCGACGCGTGGCGTGTCATGGCGGACCTGGAACTCCCCCATACGATCCCATCGTGATATGCGCAATCGGAAACGGGGAGCTGCGTGCATAGAATGAGGTGGCGGATGAGCAGGAGGAGGAGCAGGAGGGAGAGGAGGAGGAGGAGGAAGGACGAGGACGAGGACGAACAGCAGAAGCAGGAACTGGAGTGGAAGGAGCGGGAGGAACAGGAGAACCAGGTGAAGGCGGAGGAGAGTAAACGGAGGGGGGCGACAATGATGAGGAACGACTCGGATTCATATGAACAGCCCGCGCTAGGGCGAGAGCGCCGTTCTGAACGACGGGAGCAGAGCCCCGACCCTAAAATGAGGCCCACGCTGCAGCGGGAGCACCACCTCAGAAGGACCAGGAAACGTTCGGATGGGAACGCACACACACGATGGGCAAACTCGCCCACATCATGTGCGTAAAGCGCCAGACGCCGAGGGAGGGGGGCGGATGCGCGACTAGCACATCCTCGATCGAGAGAGGATGGGAACGCACACACACACAAGATGGGCAGACTCGCCCACATCATGTGCGTAAAGCGCCAGACGCCGAGGGAGGGGGGCGGAGGCGCTCAGCACATCCTCGGTGGAGAGAGGATGGGAAGCACACAGACAAGATGGGCAAACTCGCCCACGTCGTGTGCGTGAAACGCCAGACGCCGAGGGAGGGGGGCGGAGGCGCGACTAGCACATCCTCGGTGGAAAGAGAGGAGAGCCGTGCTCCAGCTGCTCCGCTCGTGGAGCGGAGGGGCCACGGCCTCAGGACCTCCTGCGCGGCCCGAGCGGCGGCAGGGAGGCGAGCCCCAGAGCGGCTCGGCAGCGCTCGGGAGCGGAGGCCCGGCACCCGACGGCCGGCCAACGGAAACGGACCCAGGGAGGGAGGAGGAGGAGGAGGAGGAGGAGGAGGAGGAGGAGGAGGAGGAGGAGGAGGAGGAGGAGGAGGAGGAGGAGGAGGAGGAGGAGGAGGAGGGAGGAGGAGGGAGGAGGAGGAGGAGGAGGAGGAGGAGGAGGAGGAGGAGGAGGAGGAGGAGGGGAGCCGGGCAGACGCGTCAGCGGCACGATGGAAACCACCGCCTCCGCAAGTTCACAGAAAACATCCAGGCTGGGCGGAATTCCGCATGTGTGGGGCAGCGTTTCCCGCTTGCGCTCATGGCCCGTGCGGCACTGCGCGCAGCTCAAACAATCACGTGCGCCAGTACGTCAAAACTTAGCCTGGCAATGCACCCTGGCAAACACCAAACAGACTTTTTGGTTTTACCCATGGCGGTCTCAAAAAAGGCCTGACCATCAAGATGGCTAAAGTGCCTCTTCCGTGTGGGGGGAGAAGCGGAGGAGCTGGCATCTAACATGCCCGTGGCGCTTGGAATGCGAAGACAAAGCATCCCCCTTGATGGGATACTGTAAGTGGGGAAACCAAAAGGTACCGATACCGCTACTCCCCGGACCTCTCCCGGGGTGCGTTCTGACCAGGATTTCGAGGCGAATCCAGCGGCGGCGACGAGGACCTCCCAGCAGGCCCAAAAAAGGGAAAACGAGGGGAGGCTAGAGGTATGGGTACCTTTTTCTCCTCTGAGGGATACCGTAAGCGCTGTCCCATGCAGACGCTTCGGCTCCACGTCAGAGCGGCCCGAGGCAAAAAGCGACCTGCGGTGCGCGGCCTGCCGGCCCTTCCGTGCGATGCGGCAGTGGCGGCCTGCGTGCCTGGGCCTCCGTCACTCTGGAGCCCTGGCCTGGGGCAGAGTGGCCCTGGCCAGGAGGAAGTTCGTGGGTGGAGGAGAGGAGGAGGAGGAGGAGGAGGAGGAGGAGGAGGAGGAGGAGGAGGAGGAGGAGGAGGGAGGAGGAGGAGGGCTCCTGGTGCCAGGTAACGCTTCCAGGGTGCGGAAGGGTTATCGATTTGCCGGAAGGGGGGGGGGGGTTCTTAAATGCTTCCTAGGGTTAGCTAGGGGGCCACCTGCGAACCCCACCCCTACCCCCGCGATTTCTGAGGGCTGGGCATTTTCTTAGGGTGGAGGGCTCCGGGTGAAATCCATATGGGCTTTGGCACCTCGAAAATCAATCCGTCGTGTGATTCACTTATTGCAGATTCAAGCCTCGAAAATTCATCGAAACGGCATTTCAGATTTCACCCTTTGCCCTCCACCCGAAGGAAACGCTCGGGAGGGGGAGGGTGGGGTTCACTTCGCGCGGGAGCTCCCGAACGGAGTGAACCCCACCCTGCCCCTCAGGAATCGTGGGGGGGGTAGGGGGAGGGTTCGCTTGTGGCCCTCGATTAGCCAACATCGAATCGGGAAGCTGGGTCGGATCGGAATGTGCGTCAAATCGGGCAACATCGTCACAGAATCGAAACCGAACCGGATCAACCAAGGCAGGATGCACAGCCTCGCCGTGTGAGCACCGGCCGCGTCGGATCCTCGGAATATCGGAAACGGACTGGGTCAGACTCTGGCTAAAAGTCGAGAGTGGCCCCAAGCGAGAAGGACCTTCGGTACGTACGCGGCTGGCCGATCGCCCCAGGCGCGACGGCAGCGGCGACCTGCGCGCTTGGGCCTGCCCCCCCGAAAGCCGCGCACCAGATGCCACTCGGGCGGAGGGTCACTCCTACGCGCGGCCGAGCGATGGCTCAAGGAACCCTAAGTAAGGAACGAGGCCCCTTTTTTCCATAAGTTAACCTGCGATTTCCTGTCGAAAACAGAAGGAAAGTCTGAGGCAAGCTGTGAAACACTTAAGGAACGCGGAGCCCCTCCCCAACGAAAAGGGTTCCTTCTTCAGGGCCCCGAGTGTACGTGCGGCCGAGCGATGGCCGCGAGCAGAGCGCAGGCCCTGGCCTGGCAAGATCCCCCAACAGCGAGGCAAGATCGCCCAACATCGAACCAAGAGACTCGTGCGTCCAATCGGGCAGCATGGGCACGGAGTCGACACAGGACCAGATCGGCCACGCCATCATTCACAACGGCGCCGCACCGATGCTTGCGCGTAGCTCTTGTCCATCCTGGCCTGGCCGACCAGGTTCGGCTTCGACTCCGTATGCGCGGCCGAGCGGTGGCTGCGAGCAGAACGCAGGCCCCGAGCCCAGACATGCGATGTCCTTCTTCGTTCCAAAGCGGGCGCCCCAGAAGTCTCGACTCCTTCCTCAAGGCCGGTTTTTCCTCTCGAGTCGCTTTTGACGGCCCCGGGGCCTCGCGATAGCCCCCAAAGGCCGGAAACGATCAACAACAACCATAAACACGCCATGACTTTCACGGCGCGAGCACTTGGCGGGTTCTGGAACCCCTGAACCCACAACTGCTTTCACCTCTTGGGGGCACATCTCTTACTTCCAGGCGCGCACTACCCAAAATGATCATTCGGCTCAGGAGCTCTCGTGGGAAGCTCTGGACCACCGTGCGGGCCCGACGAAGAGCGAGCCAAGGAGGGTGGGCATCTTCGTGCACCCGCCCCGCCCCTGCCGGCACTCCGGCAGAAGGCCGCCGGCTCCCGACGGCCTTCCGCCGGCTCCGCTTCCGCCCGCGGAGCCGCCGCCGCTTCACTTCCGCCGCCCTGCTGCCAGCCTTCCGCCGAGGACGAGGTGGCAACTCCTCCGATCCCCGGAAGGGAGGACCGTGCTGAAGCGCGGCACATCGGCGTCGTCGTCCTCGGCATCGGGCTTCGTTGTCAGCGCCGTCGTCGTCGTCGGCGACGGCGTCGTCGTCGTCGTCGGGGTTGGC
Organism: Prorocentrum cordatum; assembly: GCA_963575745.1. Taxonomy (NCBI): domain Eukaryota; class Dinophyceae; order Prorocentrales; family Prorocentraceae; genus Prorocentrum; species Prorocentrum cordatum. The sequence continues at coordinate 125,827 of CAUYUJ010017588.1, forward strand.
GTCGGCGCTGTGGTCGTCGGCGTTGTGGTCGTCGGCCCTTTTCTGGAACGCCTCGTGTCTGGGGAGCCCTGCCCTCGAAGGCGCTTGCTCCTTCACCAGCGCGTCCAGCGCGTCGCAGTCGACGTGCTCGATCTCTGCGGTGATGAGGCTCACCTGCCAACCGTCAGGCGGTCCGCGGCCCCCCTGTCCGCGGTCCCTCTCTCTCCTTCCCCCTCGGGGATGACGACAACGATGGTGACAATGACGATGACGATGATGATGAAGACGATGGCGATGGCGATGGCGATGGCGACGAAGACGATGATGATGATGATGATGATGATGATGATGATGATGATGATGATGATGATGATGGTGGTGATGGTGATGACGATGATGATGGTGATGATGCTGACGAGGATGATGATGATGATGATGATGATGATGATGATGATGATGATGATGAGGAGGGTGATGATGATGCTGATGATGATACTCAAGCATAACTATATCGATACTGAAAACGATTGTGGTAATGATGGTATGGTGACGATGATGATGATGATGATGATGATGATGATGATGATGATGATGATGATGGTGGTGGTGGTGGTGGTAATGATGATCATGATGGCGATGATGATGATGGTGGTGATGATGGTGATGATGACGAGGATGGTGGTAGGGGTGGCGATGATGACAACAACGACGGCGATGATGTTGATGATGCTGATCGTGGTAACTGTAATGATAAGGATGGTGATGCTGATGATGATGGTAATGATGCTGCGGGATTATCAAGTAGTGGTATTGGTAAGGATGATGATAATGATGATGACGATGATGATGATGATGGTGATGGTGGTGATGATGATGCTTATGATGATCATGATCATGATGATCATGCTGATCATGATGATGATAACGATTATGCTAATGATAATGGTGATGTTGATGATGATGATGATGATGCTGATGATGATAATGATGATGCTGATGCTGACGATTATGATAAGAATGGTCAGGATAATGATGATAAGGGGGAGGAGGAGGATGGTGATGGCGATGATGGTAATGATGGTGATGCTGAGGATTCTGAAGATGATGACGACGAGGAAGAGGAGGATGAGAGGATGAAGAGGTGTTCGAAGCTTCGGAGGCGTCTGAAGGATTCCGAACACTTTTCGGAAGATTCGGACGATTCTCTCATGCTCTCAGCAAGGCTCCTGGGAGTCTCTGGAAGCTTCCGGAGAGGGGTGTGCTCCTCTCTCCGCCCTCCCCCCACCGAGGACCCTCACACCTTTCACTCCCCACCCCTCCTCTTATCGAATCCAGATGCAGCCGAGATGAGCGACACGAAGGCGGGGATGAGTGAGGGAAAGAGGGGTGCTTTGAGGAAGGAGGGGGAAAGAGCAGGAGGAGGAGAAGGAAGAGGAGGAGGAAGAGGAGGAGAGACGTGAGCAGGAGGAGAATGGAGGAGGGAGGAGAGAAGAGGAAGGAAGAGAAGTGGAAGGGAGGGTCCTCCTTCTTGTCCGCCTCCCCTGTCCCTCTCCTTCGTCTGAACGCCCCCCGCCCTGTCCTTCACGAACTGGGGCCCCTTCTGAAGCGGGCACCTCCCATCGATCAGGTCAGAGGGAGGCATTCGAGCGACCTTACGCCGTCCCCGGTCGCGCGATGGAATTTGGCGGCGAGCAGAAAAGAATGACGCGCACGTTCTCAACATCCAGCTCCTCGTTCTCGTCGTCGTCCTCCTCCTCCTCCTCCTCGTCCTTCTCCTCTTCCTTCCGGACATGGATCCCCTAACCCGCGAGATCCCTCCTTGAACCCTTGAACAGATCCGATGACATCATCCTACGCCTCCTGCTCCTCCTCGTTCTGCTCCAACTGCGTTCTCATTCCCTCTGTGGTGGCTGCCACCTTCTTGGCTAGCTCCCGGATCTTCATTGGGTCCTTGAAGGATCCCTGAACTGCCTGCCCGGCCACCTGAAGTGCGGGCGCGGGGGGGTAAGACTCCGCACGGCCCGTGTGGAAGCGGGGATGGAAGCGGGGATGACATAGGGGGAAGGGAGGGATGAGGGAGGGAGGGAGGGAGGGAGGGAAGGAGGAAGGAGTAGGGGAGGAAGAGGAGATGGAGAAGGAGGAGGAGGAGGAGGAAAAGCAACACTCAGTGAGGAAGGAGGAAGCAACCGACCGAGAATCGCAAATCGTGCCAAAACATAACTCATGGGACGTCAGCGCTGTGAATCAACGTTGATGTTGCATCCTGACGTTCCGGCATCAGAAACTCATTCCTGGGACTTCGACACCACGAATACATGTGACTGTTGCGCCCTGACGCTCCTAAATCGTGACGGAATACTATCCTTGGGACTTCAGCATCCAGAGCCCGTGGAACTGCTGCAATGTGCGCGGCGCTGAAGCAAGAACCACATTTTGAAAAGAACCCGCCCTCCACCCGTGAAACTCTTGCAAGCTTTCAAGACGAATGCGCGCGGTGCTAAGCCTCAAAAACTTGTTGAAAAAGAACCGCCTTCCATCCGTGAAGCTCTTGCAAGCTGTTTAAACGAAGGTAAATGGCGCTAACGCGAGAACAACAGTTTGAAAAGGAGCCGCCATCCGTCCGTGAATCTCTTGCGAACTTTCCAAACAAATCTGAGTGGCGCTACAGCGAGAACCACATTTTGAAAACTACCCGCCCTTCATACGTAAAACTCTTGACAACATTAACAAACATGTGCGAGGCGCATTTTGAAAACGACCATCTGGAGCATGCGCGGGCGCCCCACGATCACGTTGCATGGGTGTTTGACCAAAGGCGGCAAGGGTGCCCGCATATTGCTTGCTGCGCGCAAGACAAGCATACCTCTCAACAACCAGTAGAATATTGACTTTGCCACTACATCTGGAGCATGCGCGGGCGCCCCGCGAACATTTTGTTTGTTTGACGAGGACGGCGGGCTTGCCGGCAAATTGCTTGCTGCGCGCAGACCAAGCACGCCTGCCAAAAAAGGACACAACATGCACTCTGCGACGACATATGGATTATGTGCGGAAGCCCCGCGATACCCCTAGATTTGGGGGCGGGCGCTCTTTCCTCTGAGCTTTCATGAGCACCACGGGTCCTCCAGATGTCACATGTTGTCCATCCATCCGTGCTGGTGATTTGCGCTCCCTGGAGGAGCCGCCCTTCTCACAAAATGCTCGGCACTTCGCTGCAGGGGGTCCAAGATCATGAACTCCTTGGGGTAGGGGCCCCTATGCGCCTGCGGTCCCTGTTGGTTCCCCGTAGTTGTACATCCGATGAGTGATGACAGCAGTTTAATGTCGCACCTGGCACACTCTGCGCACCCTGGCGCACGTGGAGCACGTGGCGCACCTGGCACGCTTGGGCCTCTAGGGTGCCTAGTGCGCTCGGAACCCGTGGCGCACATGGCATGCGTGGCGTTCGTTGGCGACATGCTGGGGCTCGGGTGCTACTTCTGGGTTGGGAGGGCAGGTGGGAGCGAGCCAAACAGTTTGCGCCTGGGAAGGATGTCTTCACCCCTTCCCCTTGGTTTGGACGGGGCGGGGGGCGACCAATTAGAGCGTCCAAGATTGCCCAGCATTGTTTTACATAGCCCAACCTGGTCTCCAAGATTGCACAGGATAGTGCAAGATGGCTCAAGATAGCATCCAACGTGCCTCTAAAAGGCACCAAGACCTCCCCAAGGCTCCGAGTTGCCACGCAGCCTCCCAAGGATGCCCCCAAGAAGCCCAGATCGACGCAACAATTACAGAACATGAGTGGGTGTTGCCTTCGCGCCTTGTCGCTGCCGATTGGCGCCTTGGGACTCAAGATGGCTCCAAGATGGCCCAAGAGAGCACCAATAAGGGCCAATCAGGGCCCCACGACGGCGCCAAGATCGCCAAAGGGCGCCTCACGGGGGGCCCCACATGAATGTGTTCTGGCGGCCCAAGGGGGGCGGGGCGAATCTGCGGCGCCCCCATGTACTCACACCCCAAACAATTGAACCCTCTCAAGTTGCTGACTTAATGTGGCATCTCGGGAACATCACTGACAGGCGTTGGGCCAAGATGGCTGTAAAATTGCTTCCGACAGCTCAAGATGGCACCCAAGATGGCCCAGTGTTGCTTGTCGTCAAAGATGCCTCAAACACCGCGCCACGACGGTTCCAAGTGCCCACGGAGCCTCCCAAAGGACGCCACCGAGAGGCCCAAACCGTTCTAAAACCTGGGGGCAATCACTATATTGTACCTTCTCGCCCTTTCGCTTCCGAGAAAATTCTGAGGCCTCACGATGGCCCGAAGAACGCTCCAGAGAGCCCCAAGAGGGGCCAGGAAGAGGCCCAAGACGGCTCCGACTGCGCCGAAGAGGGCCACAAGAGAGCCCCAAGATCCAAAGGTGCCCCGTGAGGGCCCCGAACCGAAAATGCCCCAAATGGTCCCAGCACAGTCCCTGGATGGCTCCAAGAGGCTCTTCGGCTTAGAGCGACAAATCCGCGAAGGTCTTCATGGTCGACTCCTGCAGTCGTCTTCCTCCTCCTCCTCCTCCTCCTCCTCCTCCTCCTCCTCCTCCTCCTCCTCCTCCTCCTCCTCCTCCTCCTCCCACTCGTACTCGATAATGTCGTCATCGCCTCCTTCCTCCTCCATCCTCCTCCTGCTTTTGCTCCTCCTCCACCTCCCACCTCCCTCTCCATCCTCCTACCTCCTCCCCTTCCACCTTCTCCACTTTCTCTTCCTCCCGCTCCTGCTCCTTCGACGGCAGGCTCAGCCACTCCACTCCTGTGTATGCTCGGGTCGACTCCGCTCCATGCACTGGATGCTCATGCGCTTCCCTGGTCAGGGCAATTCCCCCGGTGATCATTCCTGGATGGAATTGTGGGGATACGCGGAGCGTCATGGAGGGAAAGCGAAGGATGACCATGATTGAGACAAAACGCGGACCCGTCGGTGCCATTCTTGGTCATGGCCCGCCTCGGTAATTGTCAATTGTGGATACTCCTCGCGAATCGGCGACGGCCGGCATTGACCGTGGCCACGATCGGTGTCGACGAGATCACGTGACGCCTTGGTCATGGCCATCGTACGCCCACATACGTTTACCGAGCGTGCATCCCTTCAAGAGCCCACCCACTGCGCCTCGCCCGCCGCGGCGCCTGCACTGGTCGCGAGGAATCCCGCGCGCGAGTGCGACTCTGAGCAAATTGCAAAGGAGTCCCGAGCGGGAGCGCGACTCTTCATTCCATACACGGTGAAGAAGAATCAGATGGCGGGCGGTGAGCCAATCCAACGGCACGATCCAAACTTTTTCCAATCCGGCGATGCCAGCGGTTCCTCTAGCGCACGTCGCGCCGAGGCCGCCACCGAGGAAGGGGAGGGGGAGGGGTCGTGGTCGTACTGGTGGAACGGGGGGGAACCTGGCTCGATCATGATGCCTGCGCTGTGCGAGCCAACCCCAATGGGAGCTGCGTGCTCGCGCAGGTGTTGGCCTGGCCAGTGCTGCATTCGCAGAGCGCAGCTCGGCCGTCACTGCACCGTTTTATTCAGTGGGTTTCCGCCGAAGCCATCTCAAAAGCCTTTCTCCGCCCTTGTTGTCTCGTTCTGTTTTTATGGCAGTGGTGTTATCTCGGAGGATGTTGACTTCTCCTCCAACCTCCTCCTCCTCCTCCTCCTCCTCCTCCTCCTCCTCCTCCCCTCCCCCTCCCCCTCCCTCCTCCTCCTCCCTCCTCCTCCTCCTCCTCCCTCCTCCTCCTCCTCCTCCTCCTCCTCCTCCTCTTCCCCCTCCTCCCCCCTCCTCCTCTCCTCCTCCTCCTCCTCCTCCTCCTCCTCCTCCTCCTCCTCCTCCTCCTCCTCCTCCTCCTCCTCCTCCTCCTCCTCCTCCTCCCCCCTCCCTTTTCCGAGCGCGCATCCCATCAAGAGCCCGTCCCCTGCGCCTCGCCCGCCGCAGCGAGGCCGTAGCCGCTCGGCCTGCGCCGCTCCGCCTGCCAGCGCCGCAGCTGCTCCCCCAGCGCCAGCCGGCTGGACACCACGCTCCGCACGGGCCGCAGCGGGCCCTCGGCCGCCGAGGCCGGCGACCGCTGCCGCGGCGCCGCGCCGGGGCGCGCCTCTGCCGCGGCGCCGCTCCCCTGCTCGCCCGGAGGCGACGGGGCGCCGCAGCCCTGCGCGCTGCCGCCGAGGGGGCTCGGCGGCGGAGGCGTGGAGTCCTGCGTCGCCCGCGTCGGGGGCCCCGGCAGCGGCGGCGAGGGGGGCAGGTCGTGGACGGCGTAGCGCACGACGCCCTCCCGCGGGAGCGGCCAGAAGCGCCCCGGGCTCGAGCCCTTGGCCTCCCGCGCCGCCTGCAGCTCCGTGAGCAGCTCGTGCTCCACGCGGAGGGCCCGCGCGGCCTCCGCCCGCGCCGCCCGCAGCCTGCCCTCCCTCTCGGCCGCCTGCGCAGCAGCGGTCGCCGCCTGCCCCTCCTGCAGGTGCCGCAATGCCGCCTCCAGCCTGGCCTCGCTCGACGCCGGCTCCGCGCAGCTCTCGGCGCCCGCGTGCGGCCCGGGCCGCGCCTGCTCCGGGCCACCCCGCGCCAGGGCCTCCAGCTTCGACCTCTGGGCGGCGACCTCGTCCAGCACCGCCTCGTGCAGGCGCGCGTTCTCCGCCTCCTCCGCCCGCAGTTGCGCCGCCTCTTCGCTCAGGCGCTGCAGCCTCCTGTGGCGCCCAGCGGCGGGGGCCGCAAGCGCGGCGTTGAGCCGGAGCAGCTCCTCGCGCAGCTCCTCCTGGCCCAGCTTGGCGTACAGCCCGTGGACCACACACATCGCATCCCGCTTCGGCTCCTCGTGCCGCAGCCGCGCGGCCCTGGCCCGAAGCTCCGCCAGCTCGGCGGAATGCTCCGACGCGACGCCCTGCAGCAGCCGGTTGCCCTCGACCAGGTGCCTGTTGCACTCCAGCAGCGCGTCCGCCTGGCCGCGGAACGCGTCACGCGCGCGGGCCACGTCGTCCAGCAGCGCACGCTGCAGCGCCGCCGAGTCGTCCTCGCGCTGCATCGGGCACCACTCGAGCAGCTGAAGCTCGAGCGCCCGCTGCTCCTCCTCCGTCTCGGCCTCGAAGCTGTGCTGCCAGCCAGCCCACCTGCTCTCGTTCTCCTGCTTCTCCGCCTCCAGGGCCGCCGTGCGCTGCTCCTCGGTCTCCGCCTTCTTCCTCAGGGAGTTGCGCCTCTGCTCCCAGCTGGCCAGCGTCCTCCTCTGCTCCGCCACCTTCTGCTCCAGCTCCGCATGCTCCGAGCCCGCGCCCGGGCGCCCGGCCACAGGCATGCCGCCGCCCTGCCGCCCCTGCGAGGCGCGCCGCGCCTGCCCCGCCGCCGGCGTGCGCGCCGCCTGCGCCGCCGGCCCGCCGGCCGCCTGCCTGCCCGCCTGCCCCGCAGGCCCGCCCGCACCGCGGCCCGCGGCGGCGCCCGCCTGCCCCGGCCCGCGGCCGGCGGCGGCGGCGGCGGCCGCCGGCCTGCCCGGCGGGGCCGCGCCGCCCGTCGCCTGGCCGCGGCCGGCGGCGGGCGGCCCGCCCGGCGTGCGCCCGCCGCCCGGCGTGCGCCCGGCCGCCGCGCGCCCGCGGCCCGGCGCGGCCCTGCCGGCGGCCGCGGCCGCGCGCTGCGGCGGCGGCTGCGCGGGCGACGTGGCGGCCGCCGCGGGCGCGGGGCGCACGGGCGGCGTGGCTGGCGTCGCGCCGCCGGCGTGCGGCGCGCCGGCGTGCGGAGCCGCCGGCGGGCCCGCCTCGCGCTCGAGTGAGCCGCCGCTCTCGTCGTCGCTGTCCGAGAAGAAGGCGGCCATCGCCGCGGCGGCCGCCGCGGCCGCGAGCCGCGGCGGAAAGCTCTGGCTGAGAGCCTGGCGGCGCCTCGAGCCCAGATGGTTCTACGAACCCAGACATGATTGCGTCGTGACAACCATCACGCGGGGAAGATTTTGGCTATTTTCGGCCTCTGGGGGCCTTCGCCGGGCCTTGGGAACGTCATCCAACGACTCGGGATGAAAAACCGGTCCCGGGGAAAGGGTCGGGACTTCCGTGGACCGCGTGAAAAAATACCCCAGTGCGACCCTACCTAGGAGTTGGAGCATCTAGGAAAACAACATCTACATCTACACCGACAGCTACATTAACATCTACACCTGCATCTACATCTACACCAGCATCAACAGCGAGACTCACATCTACATCTACAGCTACACATGTTGTTATGGTATGCTATGCTATGCTATGATGCACTATGATATACTATGCTGCGCTATGATATGTTATGATATGGTATGCTATGCTATGCTGCGCTGTGGTATGCTAAGCCATGCTATGATATGCTGTGTTATGATAGGCTATGCTAAGCTGCGCTATGCAATGCTATGATACGCTATGCTGCTATGCTGCGCTATGCTATGCTGCGCTATGCTATTACATGATATGCGATGCTATGATGTGCTATGCTATGCTACGCTTTGCTATGCTACGCTAGTGCTGCGCTGCGCTAAGCTAAGCTAAGCTGAGCTAAGCTAAGCTAAGCTAGGCTAGGCTTAAGCTAAGCTAAGCTAAGCTAAGCTAGGCTAGGCTAAGCTAAGCTAAGCTAAGCTTAGCTAGGCTAGGTTAGGCTAAGCTAAGCTAAGCTAAGCTAAACTAAGCTAAGCTAAGCTAAGCTAGGTTAAGCTAGGCTAAGCTAAGATGAGATAAGCAACGCTGAGCTAAGGGGACGTTACTGGGGGAACCACGGGGCGGATGCCGGGGGAATCGCCCGGGGCGTTTTACACTGCCCCCCCTTTAAGAGAACAGGGTAAGAACCCCTCTAGGCAGAGCCTAGGTAGGGAACAATTGGACGTCGCATGTCTGGGGATGAGGAGCACTGTACTGGCACAGAGGGCTGAGACTGTAGGGTTAGAGAATGGAAGCGACAGGACCACCAGCTCGGAAAGCGGATTGCGCAAACGACCCCCGAAGCAGTGAGGACGGATGAGGGGGAGGAGGACGAGAGGGAGGGGGAGGGTTGAGGGGGGGGGGGGCAGCACCAGCAGGAGTCTGGCCATTCGCACTCGAGAAGCGCGCGGCTTGACAGGCGAGGACAAGCGCAGGGGAAAGCGGTGGATGAATGGAGGCAGGCGGGAGCAGCAGGAGCAGTGCCTACCCCCTGCGGCGGGCTCGCGCCGCGCCTGCGCCCACGGCCTCACCGGTTCGCCCGACGGCCGCGTCGTGGCCCCAGCTTTCGGAGCCTCGCCACAGGCGATCCTCCGCGCGATGGCGGCCTGACTCCTCGCCATACCACCTGGACATGCGGCCACCAGCTTGTTGAGATGACCTCCTCCGTGCGGCGCGACGTGCCCAAGGCGACCGCACGGCTGGAAGATAGACGAGCAGCAGCAGGAGGGAGGAGGAGGACCGAGGGGGGAGGGAGGAGAGGGAGCCAGGGGAGCATGTATTCTCTGCAGCACAACTCAGCTACATGTCGTGTGCCTGTTCCCTGCGAAGGGAGATGCCTCGCACTTCATGCGAGCATCCAGTGACAAACATGAGGAAGCACTCTTGACATGCAGCAGCTACTGGGCAAGCGCGCAACACGATCGAGGCAACGCCGCACCCGAGTCACGAAACGACCAGGGGGATGGTTATCGCATGGCAAACACTGCGCACTGCTCGGCCGCGTGTCCTTCCCACTGTTCGTGAACCCTGCCGACATGTCCACGCATGGTCAGGAACCTCTGCTCAGCGTGTCGCGGCGGCGGTCCCTGCGACACGCTGTGCCCTGCGCACCGATCGCCGGCGCAGCGCTGCGTCCCACGCGGCGGGGCCCCTTTGGCACCCTCGGACGGTCCTGGCACCCATCGGAACACTCGCGGCGAGGCGCAGCTGCTGGGAAGCATCCCGATGCTGCACAAGCTCCGAGGGCCGACGGCATCGCCCAGAAACCTCGAACCTCGAACCCCCCTTCCTTTCGACCCGATCGTCCTTCTCCTTCCCCCGAACCCCTCTCCATATCCTCCCTCTCGTCCGACCCCATCCTCGCCGCCTCCCTGCCTGCGAGCGCGGCGCGACACGCGAAGCAAACGTCCCTGACCGGACTCCCCCCCCCCCTCCCCCCCGACCGCTGCCGCCCAGGCAGCGCAGAAGCGGCCAGGAACGACCATCGCAGGTTTATGTTCCCCCTCGGTCTGGGTCAGGGGCTGCGGCCCGCAGGCCAGGGGAGTTTCAGCTTGGATTTCCTGAGGACGAGATTGCCCTGCCCGCCTTAACCAAGCGTCCGCGCTTCGGGCAAGCCCACTCTTTGGACGCCCGAAATGGGTACGGGAAAAATTGGTACGATGCCCAACAGCAAATGCTGTCCGTCCAAAACCGACAGCAGCCGCTGTTGGGCAGGTGGCCTTCTGTCTCAAACAGGCAACGCCAGCGGCGGCATGGACAGTGAGCCCTGCTCCAGAGGAGCACGACATGCAGTCGATCTTCGTACGCTCGCTTTGCAATTCCGCCTGCCTCCGCCGAGTGCGAGATGCCAACCCTTCGATGCCCCTTGGGCGAAGCCCTTTCGGAATCGACCAACCAACGTAGATCGGTACCAATCCTGTCCGTACGCACCCATGTCGATCGTCCTGGCCTGGCACTCAGTCTGCAAACGGGCCCCCAGCCAGAAGGAACGGCTGAGCCGCCGCTGGAGCGCCGCCGCCAGGCGCGTCGTCGGGAGCCCAGCCGTTGAACCTGTGAAACAGCGCCTCCACGTCCCTCGCGCCAGCGTCCTTCTGCTCCCTGCAAGGAGGAGGAGGAGGAGGAGGAGGAGGAGGAGGAGGAGGAGAAAGAGAAAGAGAGGAGAGAGGAGGAGGAGGAGGAGGAGGAGGAGGAGGAGGAGGGAGGAGGAGGAGGAGGGGGAGGAGGAGGAGGAGGGAGGAGGAGGGAGGAGGAGGGAGGAGGAGGAGGAGGAGGAGGAGGAGGAGGAGGTGGGAGGAGGAGGAGGCGGAGGAGGAGGAGGAGGGATGAGAAGGAGGAGGGATGAGGAGGAGGAGGAGGAGGAGGAGAAGGAGAAGGAGCGCCAGCATTCTTCAGATCCCTGGCAAGACTGAGCTGGATCGAGTCGCGCCGGCACGGAAAGGGATCGAGCCGCCCACGGGTCGCCCCTCGACCGGGTCGAAAACCGGATCGCTGGGCCTGGCTCTGGCTGGTCCTGGCCGATGCCGGCAAATCGAGCCGAGCGGGGTCGAGTCGGAGTCGCGGCTCCGGCCGGCGCACCGCATCGGATCGCAGGCGGCCCCGCCTGGTCTCCACGGTGGGCCTGCGCAGCTGGCTGGCGCTGCTGGCCCTTGGGCCGACCATCGAGGGGGGCGGCCGGGATCCGCCTCCGCCTCCGCAGCCCCCCCCGCCGGCACGCAGAGGCGTGGTAGAGGGCCAAGTTTGAGTCGGGCCTGTCCCCCTACAGGGGGGCTGTGGACGAAGAATTTAAGAATAGCCGACAATACCCTAAAGTACCAATTACCCCAGTGCGACCCTACCTAGAAGTTGGAGCCCCTAGGAAAGCAGCATTAGTTGCTATGCTATGCTATGCTATGCCATGTTATGCTGCGCTATGCTCTGCTCTGTTATGCTATGCTATGCTATGATATGCTGCGCTGTGCTATGCTGTGCTGTGCTGTGCTGTGCTGCGCTATGCTATGCTATGCAATGCTGCGCTATGCTATGCTATGCTGGGCTATGCTATGATATGCTATGCTGCGCTATGCTGTGCTATGCTATGCTATGCTGTGCTCTGCTATGCTAAAGCTCAACGAAGCTAAGATGAAGGTCAGCTAAGTTAAGATAGACCTGGGCTAAGATGAAGCTACATTAAGCTAAGATGAAATAAGCTAAGCTAGGAACCGCGGGGCGGATACTGGGGGAACCGCCCGGGGCGCTTTCCACTGCCCGGCCCCTTTAAGCCCAGAGAGTAAGAACCCTTCTAGGCAGAGCCTGGGTAGGGAACAAATTGTCCAACAAAGTCCCCTGACTATTTTTTTTACTACTCTTGAGCATTCCCCATGTAGAGGGACAGGCCCGACTTAGTGCCAGGTGCCACCGGGTCGTCTTTAGAATTAGGTCGGGCCTTTCCCCCTACAGGGGGATTTGGGACGAAGAATAAACCATATTCAAAAACGGCTCACAACATGCCCAAAAATAGTCCCCAGACTATTTTTTGACTATTGTTGAATATTCCCCCTGTAGAGGGACAGGCCCGACTTACCTTTCGAAGGGCCCCCCCCCCTTGGCAGGCTCAGTCGCGTGCGACCTCCTCCCCTCCTGAGGTTCCCTGGCCGGCCCGAACAGCCCCAACTGCTCGTCAAAAAGGCTCAATCAGGGCTTCAAGACGGCCCCAATCGGGTCGGGCGAAAGGGGGGGATAGCAAAGGGGGGGGTTGAGAATCAGCTCACGTAGCTGATTTTCCTGGCGCCTCCTGGCGCCGGAGGCGGCCATGTATCGAGGAATGGGCACCTCGGTGAGGCCGAAACCAGCTGCATGCAGCAAATTTCGTAACCCCCCCTTTCCCAATCCCCCCCTTTCGCCCGGCCCGACCCAAGATGGGTCACCAGGACAGCCAAGATGGCCTCACCATGGGCACCCATCAACCCCAAACAAGATCCAGGCGCCACAAGCAGTGGAGAAAAGACCCAGAGTTTGGAGGCAGCTACTGGGGGCTTCTCGTCGGAAAGATGAGGGAGGATTCAGCCCCATTTGGGAGCTGTTACGCCGGAATGAAGCCCCACTAAGGAGGATTAGCCCCATTTGGAGGATGAGACGGGATTGAGCCGGCTGTCGGACCAGGGCGAAATCAGAATCTGACCTCCCAGGAGCTGCATCCGAGCTAGATAGGGCATCCGTGAAGGCCCAAATCATTCCACGGCCCGAGGTGAGATCCAACGGCGTTCCCGAACAGCTGGAGAGCCCCCCCCCCCCGCAGCATATCTCGGCCCGAGAGAGGCTTCCTCGGAGGGCCTCGGAGGCCCCAGGACGGCCCACGAGGGGCTCGAGACAGCTCAAGAAAAGGAGCCAAACTCTATACACCGACAGGGAAAGAGTCGGGAAAGAATCGGGGCGGGGGGGGGGACCAAGACATGATGGCGTCGTAAAAAAACAGGACGGGAAATTCTTCGCCGTTTTCGGCCTCTAGAGGCCCTCGCTGGGCCCCAGGACCGTTAAAAAACGACTCGGGACGAAAAAACGGCCCCGGGGAACGGGTCGGGACCTCCAGGGAGGCCGTCCTGAAAGAATCAGGACGTCGCATGTCTGGGAAGGTTTCTTAGCTCCTTAGCAGGCGCCGGCCCTACATCTACAGACAAGGCCCGCGCCTTCTGAGAAGCAGAGGTGTTTCTCTGAGAAGCCTTCCCCCCTCCCCCCCTGTAGGGAAACGAACTCTATACACCGACGCTTTTCCCGACCCTGCGCTGAAATTCGCAGAGACACGTGGATCCTGGTGTAGACGGGAGCCTGGTGTATACATTTGTTCGTCACTGCCCCGGGAAAACGATAAAACAGTATACGCCACACCACCCGGACGTCGCCCCCGACCCTCGACAAAGTCCTGGGATGATTGAAAGAACAGCCCGCCACTGGTAGCGGACACGTTCCGGTTTCCGATCAAGAGGCCCCCGAGGCAGCCCCGCGAGAGCCGGGGCCCGGGAGGCCACAGAGACCGCCACATGCGACGGCCCAAGGGCGCACCGCTCTCTCGGCAGGGCCACTCGAGCGAGGCGCGGGGCGCCACGCGCTGCGGCCCTCCAGGGCTCGAGCTGAGCAGTGCTTGGCTCGTCCTCGTCCTGTTCCCGCGCTCCTTCGTGCTGCCTTCGCGCTGCCTCTGCAGGGGCGACGTCGCAAAGGAAAGCGGACCACAGGCAGACACCCAGAAGTCCGACGTCGTGACTTTTCCCATGCGCGGTCCCCGGAAGCCTCGACCCATTCCCCAGGACCGGCTTTTCATCCTGCGTCGTTCTTTGACGGCCCCGAGGCCCAGCGAGGGCCCCTGGGGGCCGACATTGACGAAAAACTCCGTCTTGATTTTGCCAGTGCCTTGGATCTCTGGGCAGTGACAGACAGGGAAGCCAGGCGCCCGGACGGCGCATCGGCAACAGAGCAACGACGAAGGACTGACCGGCCCACGCCGTCGCCAAAGCACCGCTCTTAGCTCGAGCCCTGCGGCCCTCTGGGTCGCGGCGCCCGAGGCGCCGCCCCCCTGCGGTCCGACGCCGCAAGCCACCTGCAGTCTCGCGGGAACCCTGATGGGCCTGTTTTCCACCACCACCACCATAAGTTGGAGGGGGAGGGGGTCCTCTTCCTCCTCCTCCTCCTCCTCCTCCTCCTCCTCCCTCCTCCTCCTCCTCCTCCTCCTCTCCTCCTCCTCTCCTCCTCCTCCTCCTCCTCCTCCTCCTCCTCCTCCTCTCCTCCTCCTCCTCCTTCCTCCTCCTCCTCCTCCTCCTCCTCCTCCTCCTCCCTCCTCCTCCTCTCCTCCTCGCTCCTCCTCCTCCTCCTCCTCCTCCTCTCTCCCTCCTCCTCCTCCTCCTCCTCCTCCTCCTCTCCTCCTCCTCCTCCTCCTCCTCCTCCTCCTCCTCCTCCTCCTCCTCCTCCAACTTGTGGTGGTGGTGGTGGAAAACACGCCCATCAAACGCGCCAATTCCTGGGACCCCAGACCGGGGGTGAACAGAGCCCCCTTTACGTAGCAGGACGCCCTTTAGTGAAAGCTGCCAGGGCACTCCAGGTGCGCACGGCACTGCATTCCGAGTGGACCCCACCAGAATGCATCTGGCGAGACGTACGTCGATCAGCGAAACCGACTGCGGACTGCACCAGCACACTCGAATGCCAATGTTGAGTTAACCGGAGCAGATTTCCTCAATCGACTTGTGTCCTCCAGGAAGGGGGCGTTCTGCCAATGCCCGAAGACCACCTTTGTTTGCAGCATTGTTCGAGCCCGATCGATCTGTGATCGCCCCGGGGCCCGACATCGGGCGAAAACGGCCGCTGTGCAAACCCTGCAGCGCCCAGATGATCTCAGGACACGCAGGCTGAACCCTGACTCCGGAACCGCCGTACGCTGGGCGATGTTGTGAATAGGGCTGGAATTCCCACCGTGCGCTTCACAACGTCCTCTTATGGCGATTTCCGCCCTACTTTGCCGTCGCTGTTTCGCCATGCCTTTGCAGAACCATTCGCCCTGCTCTGGAATCTCCGCCGTACTTGTTCGCACCATTTGGGTGCATTTCCGATACATTACGGAAATCAACTCGGCACCGCGGGAAGATGATCCCAGATTTCGTGTTGGTGGTAATCTGTCGGCCACCTGGGAAACCCGAATATTACCACCCTCACCGCGATCGGGATCACCTTCCCTCGGTGGAGGCGCAGCGCCGATGCCGGTGTTGGCGCCAGCCTCTCAGAAGCCGAGATCGCAAATCAGGGCGGCGGGACCTGCCGCAAGGCGGCCGGATAGGGAGCCCGGGCCCCGGGCGGTCTGCTTCCGCAGGCTCGGCGGGGCCGGCGTCCCGCTGGCCGAGTCCCTGTTCGCGGGGTGCCGCTGCAGCGCGAGCCCCGGGCTCTCCCGCAGCTCCCTGGCGGCGGCATGGATGAGCGCCAGCGCGTCCTGCTCCCCGAAGGCGACGAAGTCCTCCAGCCTGTGGGGGCCCCACAACCCTGACTCCAAATATCAGCCGTACGCACTTTGGTTGGTTTCCGGGCTGGCAGCGGTGCCGGAAACGCACCCCAAACGATGCGAAACAATACGGCTGAAATTTCCGCCTCAGATAAACAGGGCGGATATGTTCGCAAAGGTATGGCGGACACGGCGACGGCAAAGCAGGGCGGAAATCGACATCAAAGGAGCTTGAGAAATAGGGCGGGCATTCCCGCCGTATTTGCGAAATCGCCCAAAGTACTGCAGATCCAGAATCTGGGAACGGTGCGGTGACAGACAGACCGCGCGGTGACCTCGAAATCCCAACAGACCTCACCGCACGGTCGGCGGCGTCCTCGGAGAACAACCCCAATCCCAAAATCGTGTGACCACCTCGAGCCTCCGACGACGCGCAACGCACGGGGTGGTCACTGCACCGCTTGGGAGGGCCCCGAATAAAGGAAAACAACAACTGCATAAACATCCGCCGATCTCCCGCTTGCAGGGGGTGAGAGGGCATGTGAAACATTTGGCTGTCCTGTTCCCCCTTCCCCCTCCCCTGGGATCTGAAATCACGTTGGGAAGGGGGGGGGGACCCGGCGGGGGGGGTACGAGCTCGCCAACGCAGACCTAGGGCCTCTGGAGCCTCCAAAAAGCTCCAAGAGGGCCCAGACAGAACGCCAAGACAGTCGAATAGAGAGAGCTCAGACGGCCCAGAGTAGCCCGACGACGACCCAAGATAACTTCAAGATGGCCCACAAGGCCCCTAAGACAGCCGAAAAGTCTTCCCAGAGGACCGCCGAGAAGGCCCTAAGGCCCTAATATGCAAACATCTTCCCATACCCTTAGGCACCATGCTTATTTAGCACACTCGCCGCATTCGTCTAGACATCTTCTAAGACTGCCCAACGGACCCCGAAGGTTATCACAAGACGGCCGATGAAGCTCCCAAGAGGGCCCCAAGACGGCCCGAGAGGGTCCTGGGACGGCCCCAGAGGCCTCCAAGACGGCCCAAGAGAGCCCCAAGAGGGCCCCCAGAAAGCCCCAGAGGGGGAATACGAATTAACATTTCGAGTTGTTCCTCGCAAGACGGCCCCAAGAGCTCCCCAGAGGCCCCCGAGGCACCCCCAAGAGACCTCAAGAGGCCTTAGGACGCCCCCAAGAAGCCCCTGAGCCAAGAGGCCCCCCCAGAGGCGCCAACAAGCCTCCCAGATGCACCCAGAAAGCCCTCCAAGAGGCTCCTGAGAGGCATCCCAAGAGATCCTCATATTCATCCAAGAGGCTCCTGACCTACAGCCCAGGTGGGGTGACGCATTGGGCCGAAAGCCACTAGAGTTAAGTCGGGCCTGTCCCGCTGCATAGGGATTTTGGACGAAAAATAAAAGATAGTCAAAACATACCCTAGAATACTCGAAAATGATCGAAAACTCGTCCCCGGACAATTTTTTGACTATTTTTGGAATATTCCCCCTGTAGAGGGACAGGCCCGACTTAACACCCTCTGAATAACACTTTTCTCAAGCGCTAGGCGAAGTTCAGTAACGTTATCGTCCTCTGGCGGACTCAGGCTGAACCCTGAAAAAAGGCTGCGGAGCAGGGAACATGACTCTGGCGAGAACCCCCCCCCGTGACTCCGCGGCTGCATGAAGGCTGGCACATATAGAACTAAGCATCGTGTCTTTGAAAACCCGGTCTTGAGTAATATCCGGGTTTTTTTCAATGAATTCAAAAAACCTGGCACCCGTGTAACTGTGGACACTCTCCTCTCTCCCGTTGCCAGGTGAAGGCGAATAGCCTTGGGAACAGCGATCGTTGAACCCTCTTGCCCATGACAACTTTGCCACGAGCTGCGCAAACATGCTGAGAACACGCTTTCTCAGAAATCCGACGTTTAGCGTCCTACGGTGTTGCGGACCAATCCCCCACCAGCCCAGGTTCGTTCATCCCGCGCAAATCGCAGCTACATTCCCCTCGAGGGTGGGGGCACCGGTCGCGTTGCCCAGGCGTTGGTACGTACGGGGGTCGACTTGCTCTGGCCAGCCGACGGTTAAGATGTGGCCGGGGTCTCCCTCTCATTGCCTGCCTATGTTCGGTTCGCGTCAGTCGCCAGCCCTGGATGGTCGACCGCGGACTGCGCCCCTCTCTTACGGGGCTTGGGTGTGCGGCTTTACCGGCGCCACCACTTGCACCCGCCAGACCTTGGCAGGCATCTTGGGCCTACTCTGAGGTGCTTCACCCTGGTCGCATCGTGGTGCTCCTGCGCGCCTTTTTGGCTGCGCTTCAGCTTCGGCTGGCCCATTCACTCGCACACAATTCGCATCGTGGAGGCTCGGCCCACCTGGCTCTGGCCACCCTGGTACTTTCGCAGTCCCTCGGGTGCTCACCCTTTGCATCCAATTCACCAGCAGCTTGCAGACCCTGGCAGTCGGCCTCCCTGGCAGTCAGCCCCCTCTGCAGCTCTTTGCATGCGTGCAACCCCTGGCAGTACAGCAACCCGCTTCCCTCTTCGGCTTCCTCCTGATCCCGTTCTGAGTGGCAGTGTTAGGCTTGCTCCTGGTTCATTAGGCCCTCGCGCGCCCCGCCCGGAGCCTGACTCGCCGCTGGCGCTCTCGCCTGCGGCTGCCGACAAAAAAAGTGCGACTGTGTTGTGAGAAGTTCCGCGATCGTCGCAAGCCCCGACGCCTTCTGGGGGTCGGCGGCCTGCTTGGCTCGGCGCTGGCCCCCCCGGTGGCGGCGCCTCCGAGGGCCCAGCTCCGCTCCAAGCAGTCCGCGCGGAGCGCCGACGGCTTCTGTGTCTTCCCAAGGGCTCCCAACTTCGCGCTTCGCGCTGCGCGAAGCGCGAACAACTTCGCGCTCTCGCGCCGCCTCCCAGGGGAGAAGAGGAGGATAAGGAGGAATCGGAGCCGAATCGCGAGGCGCGAAGGGCGAATAACTTCGCGCCCTCGAGGGCGCCCTTGCTTCCTCTCTTCGGGGGCCCCCCAAGCGGTGCGGTGACCCCACCGTGCGGTGCGTCGACGTGGATTCGGGGCTCGAGTAGGAGACCGGCTGCAGAATTCATTCATCCCGAAATTACTTGTCCGCCGAAATTACTTGTCCGCCGATGTGTTTTCTTCAGGTGCATCTGGAAGATCAATCTTGGGGTAACTCAATGCTCTAGTCGATACCCTACTCGAGAGGCGGCCGCGCGGCTTGCTCTTCTCCGGCCGCAGCCTGCTCTTCTCGAGCAGGTACCGGAACCTCTCCATCTCCAGCTCCTGGCCATCGCTCGGACGTCCATTCCCTGTGCTTTTTTTGGTTTCGTGCGTGGCTTCTTCGCCAAATGATCCAGGATGCTCCTCGATGGTCCTCGCCGAAGGAAAAATGCACACGTCCGAGCGATGCCAAGGCTCCTGCATGGACTTCGTGGTCGCGGCCAGGCGCGGCGAGCTGATGTTGCAGATCTCCAGCCAGCTGCGCAGGCTCGCCTCGCTGGCGCACACGGCCTCGATCAGCATGTTCCACCGCTGCTGGCTTGCAACCACCGCGCGCACGCGAGACATGTACCTGGGGCGAACAGAAAAGGACCCAGACCTCCAGCGCATTACAGACGTCAAGGAGGTCGCTTTCGCCGTTTTCGGCCTCCGGGGGCCCTCGCCGGGACCTGGGACCGTCGAAAGACAACTCGGACTGAAAGGCTGGCCTCTGGGGAAGAGGGTCGGGACTTTCCTGGGATCCCGTATCGAAAGAGTCAACACTTGAAAGAATCAACTCTACGGACATCCAGGCCTCCCCAGTAGGGGACCACATGTGAACCCTACCCCTACCCCCCACGATTTCTGAGGGGGAGGGTGGGGTTCACTACGCTCGAGAGCTCCCGAACGAAGTGAACCCCACCCTCCCCCTTAGAAATCGTGGGGGGTAGGGGTAGGGTTCGCATGTGGCCCCCGA
This sequence comes from Prorocentrum cordatum, assembly GCA_963575745.1. NCBI lineage: Eukaryota > Dinophyceae > Prorocentrales > Prorocentraceae > Prorocentrum > Prorocentrum cordatum. Next base: position 145,355 of record CAUYUJ010017588.1, read on the forward strand.
CCCAGGCCTCTCCCATGCTGTGCCCTGAGCAGAACTTCGAGGCGAATCCAGCCGTGGCGACGGTGGTGGCTGCGGTGCTACTGCCCCCGAGCCTCTCCAGGGGTGCGCTCCGAGCAGAATTCCGGGGCGAACCTGGCCGTGGCGGCGAGGGCCTCCCCGGCCCAGATCGGCTCAAGTGAAGGGGCCCTGGGACACGCAAATAAATACACACAAATAACCGCATTCCCCAGATTTTCCTATATTCTCTGGGTGTTTGTCCTCCCCCCCTCACTTCCCATGTTTCCCCTACTTTCCTGGGGATCGACGACTAATTGTGTCTGTGTGTTTGTTTCCCTCCTGAGAAGGCGAAGCAAGGAGATAAAGCGGTATCGGCACCTGTCGACAACAGCGGTAATCCCCGGGGTGCGAGCGCACCAGCTTTCCGAGCTGCGCCCGGCCATGGGGCGGCGAGGGGCCCCCTGGAGGCGCAGACGGAGGAGGGCCATCCTCGGTACCTTTGCCCCCGCGGAGTACCAGCGCCCCAGGGCCACCTTCCGGTGCGCCGCCGGTATCCTGAAGGCCTTCCAGTCCGCCTTCTCCGCCACGAGCTTCTCCACGTCCTCGAGAGGCATGCAGCGTTGGGCCAGGACCAGCTCGGGGGGGGAGGCATCGACCTGGAATCGGCGATACATCGACGGCTGATTGGTGATAGGCCCCCGCTAGCATATCCGCACGCTACTGGGCGGGGTGGGCTTTTCGGCCTCTATCGGTGATCAATCGGCGATTGGGGGTCGATGCATCCCCCCCTGAGCCTAATCACCCCTTAACGTTGCCCCCGACCTTCTGGGCGGCCGACCCAATGATCCCATGCACTCCGACCCCATTCAGGAGGCCTTGATCCTCCCGCAGGAGCCCTCCTCCTGGTTTTAAGGCCCTAACCCCTCAGGGTCTTTTGAACCCCCCCCAATAGTGCGCAAATATATGGTTGTCCCGCGGGCTTATTGACGGACTGGGACCCCAACAAGAATGGACAATTTTTTTTTCCGTGTGGAACTCGGGCCCCACGGGGAGGGAGGGAACCCACGAGGACCGTGAGAAACTTCATCCTCGATTTATCCATCCTAAGCAAAACTTGCGACTGCCTAAGGAGAACGTAAGGACAACCTAGGAAAACCGAAAGACAACCTAAGGAAAACCGAAGGAAAACCGAAGGACAACCTTGTACTACGTGCCTTGCACGAACAGGCTCCGAAAACCTCCCCCGTGTAGGGTAGCCCACGCGGGGTTGTTTTCCAAGAGAAAGAACCACCCACCAATACCCAGCACGGCGAACAATATCGGGATTCGAAGCCTGGCCGAGCGGGCAGGGAGGGACTGATTGGACTGATGGGTCGGATTGGACTAATGGGGACTGATTCGGTTGATTGGCGCTAATTGGGCTGATTGGGAAGATGGGGACTGATTGGGGTGATGGGGGCTGATGGGGACTGACTGGGTTGATGTGGACTGACTGAACATGAGCAGCGACCTGAGACGGAGCGATCTTGTGCTACGCGCCTTGCACGAACAGGCTCCGAAAACCTCCCCCGTGTAGGGTAGCCCACGCGGGGTTGTTTTCCACGAGAAAGAACCACCCACCAATACCCAGCACGGCGACCAATAACGGGAATCGAATCCTGGCCGAGCGGGCAGGGAGGGACTCATTGAACTGATGGGTCAGATTGGACTGATGGGGACTGATCGGGTTGATTGGCATTGATTGGACTGATTGGAATGATGGGGGCTGCTTGGGATGATGGGGACTGATGGGGGCTGACTGGGTTGATTTGGACTGACTGACACTGAACAGCGATTCGAGACGGAGCGAGCTTGTACTACGTGCCTTGCACGAACAGGCTCCGAAAACCTCCTCCGTGTAGGGTAGCCCACGCGGGGTTGATTTCCAAGAGAAAGAACCACTCACCAATACCCAGCACGGCGAACAATATCGGGAATCGAATCCTGGCCGAGCGGGCAGGGGGGACTCATTGAACTGATGGGTCAGATTGGACTGATGGGGACTGATTCGGTTGATTGGCATTGATTGGACTGATTGGAATGATGGGGACTGCTTGGGATGATGGGGACTGATGGGGACTGGCTGGATTGATTTGGACTGACTGACGCTGAACAGCGATTCGAGACGGAGCGACCTTGTACTACGTGCCTTGCACGAACAGGCTCCGAAAACCTCCTCGGTGTAGGGTAGCCCACGCGGGGTTGTTTTCCAAGAGAAAGAACCACTCACCAATACCCAGCACGGCGAACAATATCGGGATTCGAATCCTGGCCGAGCGGGCAGGGTGGGACTGATTGGACTGATGGGTCAGATTGGACTGATGGGGACTGTTCCGGTTGATTGGCGTTAATTGGACTGATTGGGAAGATGGGGACTGATTGGAATGATGGGGACTGATGGGGACTGGCTGGGTTGATGTTGACTGACTGAACATGAGCAGCGACCTGAGACGGAGCGATCTTGTACTACGCGCCTTGTACGGACAAGCTCGGGAAACATCCCCCGTGTATGGTAGCCCACGCGAGGTTCTTTTCCAGGAGAGATAACCACCCACCAACAACCAGCACGGCGAACAATAACGGGAATCCAATCCACTACTGCTCACTACGGCCACTACTAGTTCTACTACTACTACTACTACTACTACTACTACTACTACTACTACTACTACTACTACTACTACTACTACTACTACTACTACTACTACTACTACTACTACTACTACTACAACTACTACTACTACTACTACTACTACTACTACTACTACTACTACTACTACTACTACTACTACTACGACGACTTCTACTACTACTACTACTACTACTACTACTACTACTACTACTACTACTACTACTACTACTACTACCACTACTACTACTACGACCGCCACTACTACGACTACAACTTCTACTACAACTATTACTACTAGTAGGACCACTACTACTACTACTACTACTACTACTACTACTACTACTACTACTACTACTACTACTACTACTACTACTACTACTATTACTATACTACTACTACTACTACTACTACTACTACTACTACAACTTCTACTACAACTATTACTACTACTACGACCACTACTACTACTACTACTACTACTACTACTACTACTACTACTACTACTACTACTACTACTACTACTACTACTACTACAGCTTGCGGTGCTCAGTCCTCGTAGCTTGCGGTCCTCAGTCCTCGTAGCTTGCGGTCCTCAGTCCTCGTAGCTCGCGGTCCTCAGTCCTCGTAGCTTGCGAGAGGTCCTCAGTCCTCGTAGCTTGCGGGAGGGTCTCAGTGGGGGGAGGGAGAGGGAGCGAGGGGGGAGGGCGGGGGGAGGGAGGGGGGAGGACGGGGGGGCGCGGAGTTTTATTCCCCGGAGAGAGAACCAGGGGGGGGGGGCCCTTTTCTAAAGACCCTTCGTGTCATCCTTGATGCCCTAGGGGATCCGAGACGTGAGGGCGCATGGGCGCCAACTTGCCTGACCAAGGCCTTTGGCCTTGGAGGTACCACCCGTGGGGCTTTCGATGGGATCTGCTGTTCGACCCAGCCGTCGAGAGCCTGCTTCTGACAGAACATAATGTCAGTGATCGTCTGCGGCCCTGTGCCCTGAGCCGCCTCGGGCCACTTCAAAACTGTGAAAAGTACTCACCGCGGTCCTGGCACACGATGATGGTTGTGGACGTCGCGCCCAGCGTCTTCTCGTTGACGGAGCTGGCTGGCCAGATACGGTCGGGGTGCTGAAGAAGGAGCCCTTCTCGTTGGGGAGGGGCTCAGGGTTCCTGCATCGTTTCCTGAGGTTTTCCTGAGGCTCCCCATCAGGAATCGAAGTCCAACGTGTGGAAACATGGGGCCTCGTTCATGATTTCGGGCTCCTGACAGCGCTCCGGCGGTGAGGTCTCGCTCTCTCGGAGCTGGCCGCGCAGGCAGCGGACCGGCCTCCGGCCTCGCCGCCGCAGCCTCGCCGGCACGCCTGCCGAGAGATTCGGCGGCGAGCGAGGAGGGGGGGAAGGGCCACGGAGAAGGCCTGCGAGGTCCGAGGTGCCCGGGCCCTCGCACGTCTGCGCCGGCCCTCGGCGGTTTTCCGGCCTCGGGGTGCTCGCCAGCAGCCTGCGCCTCGCCGCGGGCGTCCATGGGGGGTGCCGGGAGCGTCCGGGGCGGCCGCCCGAGACCCGAGGTGTGGCTCGAAAGCCGAGGTCCGCGGCGCGCGCCCACGGGGAAGGAAGGCCTCAGAGGGCGGCGGGACTCCTCGGAGGCCCTCGAACCTTCTGAGAACGTCAGGGGGCCACATATGCGAACCCTACCCCTGCCCCCCACGATTTCTGGGGGGGGGGTCACTTCGTCTGGCCGAGCGGGGTGAACCCCACCCTCCTCCTCAGAAATCGTGGGGGCAGGGGTAGGGTTCGCATGTGGCCCCCTAAGGTTCTCTGTGTCTTCGGGGAAGGCTCGGAACACGTTCCAGAAGGCCCGAGGACGTCCGGGCCTTCTGAGAGGGCCCGCCCCTTCTCACTTCCCCCCCTCGCTCGCCACCGATCAACGACGCCCGTTCCCTGCCAAGGAGGTCGAAGTATTGGGCCCTGCTGGCGCTGACAAGGGCCGATGCTCCCCGTGAAGCTGTTGAGCCAGACTATTCATCATATCCTCGAGCTCCGCCACCTGGGAAGTAATTCTCGCATTGAATTGCCCCGCCTCATCTCTGAGAATTCCCCTCCCTCATTGCCCCTCTTAGAAGAGCTCCCTCGAGGTAGCAATCCTCAAGACTGTCGACCGAGGCCTCGGCCCGCGAGACCTCCACTGACTAGAGCCCAGCGCAGTCGTTGCTGTCCTCGCTCGAGGCGCTCTCGCTGGGCTTCGCAGCGGCAGCGGGTCCGTCCCGTCCCATCCCTCCCACGTCGGAGGGGTCCAGCGTCAGTGATTGCACACCCCCGTGCACTAGCAGCGCGCTCATGACGGGGACCCCTCCTGTGGACGCGCGGCCCGTGGCTTCGAGCAACGTTCGGGGCTGCGATGTCTGAACCAGCCTCGTACTCCTTTCGCTGATCGCTGATGCTGCTGCTCTCCTTCTCGCCGGCGAGTCCAGGAGTGAAGTGAGAAGGAAAAGCCCTTCTCAGAAGGCTCGGAAGTCCACGAACGCTTATAGGGGCCACGAAGCCAGATCAGGGGGCCACAGAGCGGGACAGAAAACCTCTCAGCAGGCCGGAGGGTTCCTGAGAAGCCCTGATGCTTTTCGAGAAGACCTTCTCCTTCCCTCTTCCCACCCTCGCTCGCCGCCGACCTTTCCCAGGGCTGCCACATACGTTCCTTCGCGCCGCGAGTCCACCTGCTCGAGGGAAGAAATGCGGTGACCATGACCAAGATGTCGCTGAATCTTGTCAATGCCGATCTTGGTCACGGTCCATGTCGGCCGTCGCCGATTCGCGAGGATTTTCCACGAAGCGACGCTGACCCAAATCGACGCTGACCAATATTAGCATGGCATTTCTGCGTTCTGTTTTGGTCATGGTCACCGTTCTTTTCCTCCACCTCCTGCCCCACAAGTGCTTGTCCTCGTCCTCCTCCATCTGTAGCTCCTCCTGTTGCTGGTGGTGGTGGTGGTGCTGCTGCTGCTGCTTCTGCTGCTGCTTTCCCCAGCGGGAAGGACGGGGCGGAGGGACGGGGGGCAGCAGAGGAGGAGCGGCGACGACGCAGGGGCGAGAAGGGCGAGGAGCGGGGAGGGCAGCGGCAGGAGGGCGCTCGCCTGCCGCCCCCTGTGGTGGGAGCAGCAGCGTGAGAAGGGCCGCCGCCGGCTGCTGCCGCTCGCCCCCCGCCCCCCCCCCCCCCAGCCGCCGCCGCGCCCGCGCGCCGCGGAGGCAGAGGACCCCCGCAGCGAGTGCTGCGTCTGCCTGCGACGAACTTCGCGGCGGACGCGCTGCGGCGAACCCCCCCAATCCCCGCGGAGGAGGGGGGCTCGGAGATCCGAGGATCTGATGTGTTCAGTCACGCGGTGTTGCCCGGATTGGTCGGCCTCCGGGTCTTGTTGTCGGGCCAGGGACCAGCAGAGATCCGGGACGAAAGACCATCCCCTGGGGAAAGGGTCGGGGTCTCTGGGGCTGCGGCTTGAAGCAATCCTGTCGGCGGGTGCCGGGAGGAGGCCGAGAGGGAGGCAGACCCTCCCCCCCTCGGAGTGACTGCAGTCTCTGGCGGCTGGCCATCCCCGAGGAGCCGCCCGGGACGGGCGACGGAGGTGCCTGCGGGCGAGGGAGTGACCCGCGCGCGCCGTGGGAGGAGGAGGAGGAGGAGGCGGAGGAGGAGGAGGAGGAGGAGGAGGAGAAGGAGGAGGAGGAGGAGGAAAAGGAGGAGGAGGAGGAGGAGGCGGAGAAGGAGGAGGAGGCGGAGGAATAAGAAGAGGGCCACAAGGGGAAGCGGGGGGGAACTTGAGGAGGATCTAGAAGAGGGAGGAAGAAGAGGAGGAGGGTTAACAGGAGAGAAGGGAGGCATGCTGGGCGCGCTCGCGCCATGTCAGGCATCCTTCTCTTCCATCCATCCCTTTTTCTGTTGCCATTGTTTCCATCTGCCCTCCGGCTGGTGTCATGGCGGACCTGGGCCCCCTCGAATGGCCCCATCGCAGAACGGATTTGTGCACGGTGAGGTGGTGGTGGTGGTGGCGGTGGTGGTGAAGGGGAGACCACGACGAGGTGGCGGCCTCCTCGTCTTCTTCCTTTTCCTCCTGCTCCTGCTCCTGCTCCTCCTCCTTCTCCTCTTCCCCCTCCTTCTCCTCCTCCTCCTCCTCCTCCTCTCCTCCTCCTCCTCCTCCTCCTCCTCCTCCTCCATCCTCCCTCCTCCTTCCTCCCTCCTCCTTCCTCCTCCTCCTCCTCCTCTCCTCCTCCTCATCCTCCTCCTCCTCCTCCTCCTCCTCCTCCTCCTCCTCCTCCTCCTCCTCCTCCTCCTCCTCCTCCTCCTCCCTCTCTCATGATGACGAGCTGGAGGATGAGGAGGAGGAGGAGGAGCAGGAGGAGGGTTGAGGGTGGGGATGATGAACAACGGTAGCGGGAGCAGGAACAGGATGAGCAGGATGAGCTGGGGAATCCGGAGGAGGGGGGAAGAAATGTGCGACAACGACGAGGAAAGGCTCGGATCCAGAAGTGTGGCCCGCGGAACGCCATTCTGGACGGGGGCAAAGCGCAGACCCCGAAACGTGGCCAACGTTGCAACCGAACGGCCGAACACGTTGAGATCAAATCATTGTGCTAGCCTCTTGCGAACGAAAAGCAATAGGTATGCGGGACAAACGGCGGCACCGTCGCGGCTTCACAGGGAAAAAAGGAGAACAGTACGGAACACCCCGCAGTCGCGGATGACAGCGAGGGGGCGGCGGGGACGTTGGCAGTTTGCGAGGCTCTGAAGAAACCCGCCGCAGGCGCCCGTCTCTAAATCATGCACTGAGCCCGCCGCAGGCGCCGATTTTTCCGTTCAAGCAATGTGGGTCGGTCGCGGGGGGGGGGGTCGCGGGTGGGCTGCGTGTGGGTCGCGGGTGGGTCGCGGGCTGGGTTGTGGGTTGGTCGCGGGTGGGTCGCGGGTGGGTCGCGGTTGGGTCGCGGGTGGGTCGTGGGGTGGGTCGCGGGTGGGTCACTGGTGGGTCGTGGGGTGGGTCTGGGGGGCGACACTAACAAGCAACAACACCACCAACACCAACAACATTTACAATAATAACACAAACAACAGCATCAACAACAGCGACAACATCAACCCGCACCGCAGAACCGTAGTTCAGCCAAGCGCCCAGGGACAGTGAATGACCGTTCGAAGCCCCTCATTTTTACCCATAGGCGGTGGGCAGACACGAGGTAGACCCAAAAATTGTTGGGCTGACATTAAACACGTTTCTTACGGACGCACGTTTCAGGAATCATGGTTGGATGTTCCGGAAATTGGGAGGCTTTTGAAGAGGATTTCACGAAGTACAAAATCATGTGAGGGCTGCGGCCCCTGCGCCGCATCCCTCGCGAGTCGGTTTCGGCTGGACGCAGCGCGCTTTCGCTTCCTTTGTCGCATTATGACCCATAGATTGCACGTGCCGAGGGCGCAAATTGTTGACGCTTCGCGAATCCCCACCAGCCGCCGCTGCCGTGTCGGTCACGTCCTGTGGGTACTTTTGGCTGGCAGCGGAGGTGCCCCCCCCCCGGGCCACCCACAGCTCATCCCGCCGGTTTTGTCCACGTGCTGGCCCGCCCAGTGGCGCGTGGACGTCGCCGCCGCTGGCACAGGGAGTTGCGCCTCGGCGGGCCTGGCGTTGATTGGTGCAGATTGATCACGGCAACGGTGCTCCGCAGCGGTCAGGTGCACCCCCCTCTCACCGCGCAGGTGAACTCGGCGTGAGGAACGTGTGATGTAAATAGTTTCTTGCGGCGGTCAGCTGCGCCCCCCTCTCCAGTCAGGTGCTTCTGCAGGACCCCGGCACACAGCGCTGGCCCTTCCGAGAGTTGGCAGTGGTGCCCGCCGGCGGAATCCGCGACTGAATTCAGTGACATCCGCGCTTCGGGTCGTCGCCGGCAGCCTTCAGCACACTGCGTGATCTGAGCGGCTCCGAGTGTCCAACTTTCCCGTACAGGTTGGGCACTTCCCGCGCCGGTTCGGCCGTTTGCCGGTGTGCTTCGGGCCACCCTGGGCCACTGCGGCTGGGCGCGGATGCTGAGGCCAGCGCCTCGTGCGGTACAGCCGTCCGGGGGCCGCCTGCCTTGTATTCCCTGCTTTGCCCGTCACTAGCCCGCTGGTAGGCGTGGGCTTGGCTCGGAGTCTGGCGCCGATCCGGCGACTCGCTCCGCTGCTTTGAATTACTTAATTTTGTTCTGTGCGTGTGCATGTGCATACGCGTGCCTGTTTTGCAGGTGCGTTCTGGCTAGCCAACCTGGCGGCCGGGTCCGCTAATTTGCATTGCGCCGCCGCCCTGGACACTGCTTCCGCCGCCAGGCCGTTGGCGCGCGGCCGCAACCGAAAAAGAATCCCCACCAGCCCATCCAGAAACGATGCCCAGAGGAACTGCCTCGATCAGGGAAGTGGGCAGCACACAGAGGAAACCATTATGAGACATCTTGGGATATCTTCGCCGAGGCCTCTTGGAGCATCTTGGGTGCCTCTGGGGGGTCTCTTGGGGCCTCTTGGGGGTCTCTTGGGGGCCTCTTGGGGGCATCCTGGGGGCCTCTTGGGGCTTCCTGGCCACCTCTTGGGGCCCTCTTGGGGCACCCTTGGGAGCCTTGGGGGCCATTTTGGGCCATCTTGGGGGAGATCGATCACGGGAGGGGGGTCCCCAATTACGGTCCCCCCCATCAGGAGGCCAAAATGGGGCCAACACCTCAGGGAAACAAATGATGTTGGCTTCCTCGCCGAGGCCGTTTTGGACACTTCGACGATTCGCGGAACCCCTTGTCCAGGTCCACGGGGGGGGGGCTAGTGGGAGGGGTAAACCCTTCCCCGAAGGTGAAGAAGGAGGGGTGGAAGAGGAAACTCCCTAAACCACCGACGCCCAGAAGGCTGGTGGAATTTGCGGGAGGACGGTGGGAGAGAACGGGGCGCTGCCGGGATGCGCAGCCGACGAGCCGTGTCTGAGCTCGATCTTTGGCCAGGTATGATGAGAAGTGTCGATCGACGCCGTTCTGAACTTCCAGCCTGGCCGAATGCGCAGAAACAGCGATCCAGCGAGCGTCCTGGTCACCCTCGGAACATCGCGCATCATCTATGCTGGTAGCTCCGGCTCCTCCGGTCGACGGGGCCAGCACGTGGGTGGGTGGACTTGCAACCCAGGTCGCCTTTGCTGCGCACGATCCCCTTCCAATTCCGTCTTCGTGTCTTCTTACCATCCCTGTCTATTTTTTTTTCCGATCGCGGCCTTCGATCCTCCTCCCCCTCCTCCTCCTCCTCCTCCTCCTCCTCTTCCTCCTCCTCATGTGCTTCTCCTCTGCCCTCATTTCCTATCGGAGCGTTTCCGCCGCCACCCAATGCAGCGTCGGCCACATTCAGGATCGGCGCTCTGACCCCGTCGTTCAGAGTAGTGTTTTCGCCCATGCGCGGGACACGTTTCCTGAGTTCCCCCCCCCCCTCTTTACCCTCCTCCGCATTTGCGCCGGGCACGACAGCGCGCGGCCGTTTACGGGGGCTCGGGCCCAAACAACCTCGGTGCAGAACCGAGTGGGCCAGAGCAGTGTTGGGGAGAGCGGCAACACTGGCGGGTCACGCCTGGGTCTTGACGTCTTCACACAGGTGTTCCACTGGTGGGGCTGGGTAACTCCCAGATCGCCCTGCGCCTTCGGAGCACCGACGCGCATGCTTTGGACGGGCATGGGTTGGGGGGGGGTGGGGGGTGCGGGAAGGGATCGTGGTGCGCCGCGTTCGCGGGCGGGTGATTCGAGAAAAACTCGAGGTGGAACGCGCGCGCGCTGGGGGGCGCGCGAAAGTAGCCATGCGCCGCGATGAGCGCGACGCGGGGAATTGACCGTCGGCAATCTGCGTTGACTCTATGCAGGGGGGGACGCAGGGATTCGCAATCGTGGGTGAAGGGGCGCCCGAGCGCGCTCGCCAGGACAGCGCGCGACAGAAGTGCGCATGGATCGTGCGAGCGGAGCGCGATGGCGAGAGCGGTTGCGATTAGTGTTGTCCCCCGCCCGCCACGCCTTGGGCCCAAGTGGAGTTACCGCGGGGACGTCGAGCTGGTCGCGGGCGTGGAATTCGCCGATCATTATGTTGATGCGCAGAAGCCGCGAGGGGCCCTGCCTCGGGCCTGTCGCACTTGCGCCTCGCAGAACAGGGGCACCGCGCAGGACAGTGCGCGCGGAGGCGGCCGTCCTTGTGACGGTCGAGCGCGGATTGCTTCGCCAGGTCCAGGTGCTTTCCGCGCGCAGTCCTGCCCGCCATATCTTGGCCCCCCTTGCGAGGCGATCGGGGAGGTGGAGGCGGCGCCGGGTTCCTGGCAGTGGTCGCTCTCTCCGGGGGGGGGGGGGGGGGCAGTGCTGGCGGGTCACGCTGGGGTCTCGCCGACATCGCGCAGGCGTTCCATTGGGGCGTTCTGCGCCCTCGGAGCACCGACGCGTATACTCGGGTTGGGGGCGGGCGATTCGAAGTTGATTTGAGGTGGAACCCGCGCGCCCGCCGGGGGGGGGGGGGGCGGGGGCGAGCGTGCCGCCCGCGTGCGCTTCCTGCCGCGGTGGAGCGGGGGAGCACGACGCCCGCGCGCGCTTTGCGCCGCGAGTGGAGGCTCGGCGCCAGGCATAGCGTGTCGGCGGTCACGGCGCAGGCCCATCGTGCCACCCAGGAGCAGACTAGTCCCCTGCTGGATAGGTTCCAACGAGCTCGGTCCGCCTGCAACGCCCTGCGGCAGGCATTCCGTCCGACCGCTTCTCTCGGGGCCTCTCCCCAGGGACGTAATCAGGCGCGCCTCGAAGCTCTCCGCTAGTCTCAGCACGCCAGCACTTGTCTTTCATCTATCGGGTGCGCTGTGAGAACAACTTGCAACTGTCCCGCGGCCTTTGCACTAGGCCGCTGCGGGGGGTGCCCCAAGGCGGCGCCACGTTTCTCTGAGGTGCCGACTCGCGCAGGTCAAAGCGCGCTTGCAGCCGACGTTTTTGGTTTGGGTGTGCAGACGGGGCGCGCCATGCAGTGATCACCACAAACTTGTTTTTTTGTTGCGCAGGCCATACGGCTGGTGCCGCCGACCCTGGAGGGGGACGACGACGACGACGACGGCGATGACGACGATGATGACGACGATTGCGACGACGACAACGACGACGACGACGCTGACGTGGGCCAGAGTCCTCAGGGATTCTGTTTGGGGTCTCTTCGGAGCGCTCTCGGAGGCCTCTGGGGGGCAGTTTGGGGGCTCCTTTGGAGGTCTCGTGGGAGCCTCTTGGGGTTTCTTGGGGCCCTCTTGGGGGCCTTTTGGAGCCTCTTGGGGGCCTCTTGGAGGCCTTTTGGGGCCTCCTGGGAACCTCTCGGGGCGGAGGGCTCGAAATGTCCTTTTGGTTCCCCTGTGTGGGCACCCTCTTGGAGCCCTCTTGCGGGCCTATTGAGCCGTGTTGGACCGTCTTCGGGCCCTCTTTGGCTAGTTTCGGGGGGCCCTCTGAGAGGCCTCTTGGAGCGTTCGTTGGAGCCTCTTGGGCCGTCTTGGAGCGTCGGGAAGTTGAAAAGGCGAGAACACCCAAATCTGAGATTTTTCATGGGAAATTAGGGAGTGTTGCCTCTTTGGGCTTTCTTGGGAGTGCTCCTCGAGGCCTCTTGGGGTGTCTTCAGCCCTCTTGGGCCGTCTGGAGGCCGTAAAGACGTCTTGGACCGATCGTTCGGCGATTCGGGGTCCTCTTGGACCGTCTTGGAGGCCTATTGGGGCATTCTTGGCTCGTCTTGGGGCATATTTCGGCCGCGCCCCCCCCCTCCCCCCCCAGGGTGGGGTGGTATTCTGACCTGGGACACCCCCCTGGCGGGGAAGGGATCACAGGGAAAGGGCTTCCCTTCGACTCAATCACGGCGATGCTCAATTTCGTTTTGGCTGGCGTGCTTGAGGAGGGCCCAGGAAAGGGGGGGGCGTTTTCCCCACACGCCGACAGGATCGGCGGATTTTCAGTGGGGAGGGCTTTTTTCCCCACCACGGCTCGATTTGCGGCACTTCCCGCCAGTGCAGGGTAGGCCAGAGTGGCAGTCAAGCCCCTTTTCACCTTGGTCGAACTGCCCCCCGAACTGTGGTGCTCTCTCTGACTCTCTCTCTCTCTCTCTCTCTCTCCCTCTTTCGCCCTCTCTCTCTCTCTCTTGTTTTCTATCCCTCTTCCAGCCTCCGAGCCCGCCTGGCACTCCAACCGCCCCCTCTTCCGTGCCCGCCCCTCCTCTCCCCACAGAGAAGGGCGCGCGAGGAGGGCTCGCCCCTCCCCCTCCCCAGCAGGCCACCCCCTCTGCTCGCGGTGCGTGCCGCGGCTGCGCCGGCTGGAGTGCCCCTACTGCCGCCAGGAGTGACGGGCCACGTCTCCACCACCGTCACCAGATGTACGTAGGACGGGGGAGATGGGAGGATGGGGAGGCCCTCCTCCTCCTCCTCCTCCTCCTCCTCCTCCTCCTCCTCCTCCTCCTCCTCCTCCTCCTCCTCCTCTACCTCCTCCTACTCCTCCTCCTCCTCCTCCTCCTCCTCCTCCTCCTCCTCCCTCTCCTACCTGTGGCAGCGGTGGTGGAGAATCGGCCCGTCAAGGAGCTGCCCAGCCTGCCCGAGGCGGCGCTCGCCACGCCCTCGAGGAGCAGCGGCCGCAGCAGCGGCGGCGGCGGCGGCGAGGCGAGCGAGGCCCGCCCCGAGGGCGCCGCTGCGGAGGAGAGCCTGTGGGACTGCGACACCCTGGAGGGCCTCCACGAGGCTGGGAGATCGAGGAGCGGACAGCCGCCCGGACATCGGGCGTCCTGGGATAAAAGAAGCGAGGCGGAGGTGTTTCGCAGGTGTTGGCCTCTCGGGGCCCCACTGGGCCTCGGGACCATCGAAAAGCGACGCGGGATGCAAAAGCGGTCCCGGGGACGTAGTCGGGGGGTCGGGGACCCGTGTTTCGAGAAAATCAAGGCGCCGGATGTCTTGGACGGCGCAGACACAATGTCTCGGAGGTCCGCGCGGATTGCTTAGATCAGCGTGTGGGCCGCCCTGGCGGCGCCTCCGGCGCCACCCCAGGCGTGCTCCGCGCACCAGGGCGGGGGGTCCAGGGCGGGGGGGCCAGCGCCTCTTCGAGACACCCGCGAGGACCTCTGATGCAAATGTGTTTGTGCAGCTTTGGTTCCTCTGTTGAAGATCGACCAGAGGTTCGAAGATTGTCCCTCATTGTGATCGGGGAGGGCGTCCAGGTTGAACTTGCCCTGCTCAGGGCCTCCCCTCTTGGGGCCCCATGTCTCGGGGCTCACTCTTCCAAGTACCAGAAATGCGCAAACAACTGCGCAGGCGTAAGACGTCGGGGTTTCGCTCGGTGCTCTTGGACCCCCCTTGGCGTCGCCCCTTTCGCTGCCCCTGGCGGGCACTGCGCTTCAGGCGAGGGGGAGTCTGGCCCCAAACCAAGACACCAGCGCGGACCTCCGAGCGTGTTCTTTTGGGAAGACGCAAGACTCGAATAAACCAGAACTCGGCTTAACCGACGTTTTTTGACGAGCGCGTCTTGGACTTCACGGTCCAGTTTTAGTGGGATGTTTGCAGCGGGAGCTCGCGTCAAATTTCAGACTGGGTCTAGTCATTTTTATGATGGCCCCGTCCAACCCGAATCCCCCGTACTCGAGTCTTACCTCTCTCCGGTTCTTACGCATGCTGTTGCCCGTCCTGGAGGCGGCTCTCTCGCTGGGCGTCGGGGGCGCCCGCCGGTCCCCGATGGCGCTGCGGACGCTTGCGGCCGTGGTCACGAGGCGCAGCTGCCGGCTCCTGCGGCACGGGCTCGGCTCCGTCGCCCTGGGGCTGGCGGCGGTGCCTTTCTTGGCCGGGCTGAGTCGGGGGAGGGATCAAGCAGTGGCGAGGCGTCTCAGCTCGCCTATGGGCCTACCAAATCATGTGTTTGCTCTAAGTACTTGTTGGTGGTCTGCGCGACATGTTCTTATAACATTTCAGGCTGATCCTGTCTTGAGTTAACACATGGTGCTTACGTTCTGAGAACAGTGCTTTTGTGATTGGAACATTCATGGGTTCTAAGAATATTTCGGTGTATGTGTATAGGAATGCCGGGACGGTCGGTCCCTGCTAAAAAGGGAGAAGCGACGCCACCACCACCATCAGGGGGGCGCCTCCAGCGAGGACGTCCACGATGCCTCCCCGAGCTGGGGATATGGGGTGGGGCCACAGCCACCAGGGGGACACCCGCCCCCTGGCTCCTCCCGCTGGTGGCCCCTGGTGGTGGTGGTGGTGGTGGTCTTGCTCTTCCCTGCTCCGAGGCTGAGGGTGGAGGGCCTGCTGGACCCCCTGCGGGACGTGCAGCTCGCCGCGGTGGACGCCGTGCTCCACCTGTGCGAGGCCGACGACACATCCGCCGCGCGCCTGCCCTCGCCGGCGAGAGCTCGCTCGGCACCGGGCGCGCGGCCAAGATCGGCGGCGGCGGGGGGCCTCTCCGCGCGCGCCGAGGCGCCGGGGCTCGGCCTCGGGCGCCTCCCGCGCTGGGAGGCGCCGCCGCGGGCAGCCTCGGGCAGCGCGGAGGCCGGGCTGCAGCACTGGGCGCAGTGCACGGAGCTGTACGCCGCGCTGGCGCAGGCGCAGCGCGCCCGACCTCGGGCGGGGGTGGGATGTCTGGGCCGCTGGTGGGGCTCCCTCGCCGTCGCTGGACCCGCCTCGAAGCGCCCTGGACGGTCGGCTCCGAGAGGCGAGAGGGCACCGGTTTCAAAGTACAGAGTTCGTGGGCGAGATGCTCGCAGGCGAGCGGAAGGGGCGAGGGGAGAGGAGGGAGGAGGGAGCTGGGGCAGGGGGCACAGTGTCGGCAGGTGGCAGTGGACGGCAGAGAGCGCGATACGTAGCTGCATCTGCGGGCAATCAGCGTTTCGCAGTATTGACGAGCGCTGACCAACGCAAGTGGCGGTGAGCAAAGCCATACCATGCCAACGCAGGCCGATGACGGGGGAAAGTGCGCAGGTGACGCTTGTCAGTTTCTTCATATAAGAACACGCGCTTTCATGCCCGAACGTTGTTAAGCACCCGCAGACGGCACTCACCACCATGCTTGGCCATGTCCATCCCGTGCACTGGGACGGTGTATAGACCCTCCTGGCCTCGGTCAGGGTGCAGCGCCCGCTTCGTCACCCTCCTAGGCGTGGTTGGTCTAGAGTCTAGAGTCGACCGCAGAGGAAGGATACCCTGGCATCCTTCTCCCCTGGCCCATCCTTGGCCGCTCTCGCTGGCCGTGCGGCACGAGTTTGACCCTCATCGCACCTGCAGGGGCGATGCCACGATCGCGACTCAAGAAAAAATGCCACTTCGTCATAAGGGCAGCGTCGACGTCGTAACGGCGGCGTCGGCGGGGTCGGTGTCGTATCGACGAAGGGGCGTCAGTAAGAGGCCCAGAAAGATGAGTGGTCCAGTAATCACGGAAATCGTCCGATGACTGAGCTTCGAACTCACAGCAAGGACGCGAGAGGTCGACGGGCACGGCGGCATCCATTTTCGAAACATTGTGATGCCGACTGCAACTGGATGCCCGCTCTGCCCGAGTAGCATGTCGGCGAGCAACGCGCACGTTGCTGAACGACATGCGGCAGTACGGGCAATGATTGGTGATGATGAGTTGATTGACCGATTTGTGCTAGTCGTGCACGTGGCGTTGATGTAATTGCAAACCAGCACGACTAGAGAAAGTAGCTCCACACGCCTCGCCCGAAGGTAACACAACGTCGCACGCGTGGAGCTCTTCAGCAGAAGGAGCCGGCCCAGCCGCAGGTGACGCCCACATCGATGGCGGGATCGTCACAGACAGGAAAACGGACCGCAGCACAAGAAAGTCGCATTGCAGAACATTCCCACGCAGATGCTCTTGAAACAATAGTAATGGTTGCCGATCACAGTCTTCAGCAACGATCGTCGTATTATCATTGTCGCGGTGATTCACACATGGACCATAAGTTGCTAGAGCCAAGGATGGGCATTTGCACGAGGTCGCCCTTCGTCTCCCAGAGGGCTCCTCGACTCACAACCCAATGCTAAAACAATGCAGCGGTATAGGGGACAAGATCCGAGGGTTGCGATACCACCCGCGTCCAAAATTCAAGACGTCGCATTCGCAATTCAGTCTCCGCATCAGCGAATCCAAGTGATCGCCAGATTTTTGGATTTGGCAGAGCCTGGTGCTTGAGGGTACCATCAGCTTGTTCCACCGCTGTGCATGGTCTACCTCGCATATGTTTGCGGGCCAAGTTTTGAATGGGGGTCGATCGAAAGCTTTAAAATCAGGACTAAATGGCACATGGGCGTCCATGCCAGACCAGAGCGTTTCCACGACTTGGCCGCGACAAACTGCACGACTCGAGCGCAACGACACGGGCGACGACCAGTATCCCTGGAATGTTTTCCAGGCTTCACGAGCACTTTGCAATCGTCGAAGGCGTTCGGGGTGGGCCGCCGGCGCACTGCGACTTACCTCCGAGATATTTGGCGCGAGGAACAATGTTGCCAGGTATGGCAGTGCCGTTCCGTCCTAACAGCCATGAAGACCACTTCGAGCACGGCGGCCACTCCAGAGAACCACGCGCTCTTCTTTGCCTCGATCCTGCTCGACGCCGTTTTTCTGCAGGGCCAGGTCGAGGGCGTCGTTTCGTCTATCTGTCTCGTCCGCCAACGTCGGAATGGTGTCGAACGCAATTTGCTGCGCGAGGTCGTCGCCATGCGCGGCAGTGGCGAGATCGACGCACAGATGACAGAGGTTCCCAGACCACGAGAGCATCACCGTGAAGACGTAGATGCGCGTGGGCAATCCAGCTGTAAATAGCAGGGTGGTACAATCCGATGAGCTTGTCCGCCGCAATCGCATCGCCAGGTAAAGCGCCAGAGCCAGGGCAGATGCCCACTACGCCGTCGCGGGCATCGACGCGCACGCAGGCGCGGCGATGATTTTTTCGCGGGAGTTTCCTGTCCATGTTGTTGGCAACCTCAGAAAGCGAGTTCCAGGGGGGAATGATTTTGGCTGGGGAATGCACTGCGAAAGCCCATGCAATGAGCCGAAGGGCTTTGCCCAGCATGGCAAAGCCGGGCAGAAATACACATTGGAATCGCCATGGCAGGAATACACATTGGAATCGCCAAGTGCACGCGGCCGCGCGTTCCGCGGGGCATCGCGAGCCCATAAGCTGCGATACGAAGTCTTGCCCAAGAGGCAAAGTGAATGCACCAAGCGTGTAGATTCACATCCTTCTTGCCCGCTGCGCTCGTCGAGCTCGCTGGCTTTGTTGCGGCGCCAGCGCAATGGAGCAGCATTCGCGCTCCGTATCTTCTCGAACATGCGACGGAGAGGAGTCCAGAAATCCGCCATGTCCAGCATGCGACGAAGTGGAGTCTCGAACATGCGACGAAGAAGAATAGCCCCAACGCACCGCCGGCGCAACATCCTCGCTTGTAGGGGCCACAATGCCACGCCCCACAACTCGGCAGGGGCGCGCCATGGCGGCACGCCTCGACACGTGGCTGCCAATCGAAAGCATGCACGAGCGAAGTCACGACGACCTTCTTGAACGAGCGCAGGTCGTATTGGAGCAGGCTTGGCATTGAGATTGTCGACAGTCACGATGCGAGGCAGCAGCAAAAGCAGGCAGTGCAGGCGCGGCCCGGCCAGCGCCTCTGCGCGCCCCTGGCGGGGCACGCGCTCCCCGCCTGGCGGCCGGCAACCTCCGCAGCTTCGAGGGCGCCGCAGCGCGCGGCGCGGCGGCGCAGCTAGTGCTGGGCGCCATACCACACAAGCTGGGCTGGGCTGCGGAGCTGCAGACGTCGGCGTCGACTGTCGGGATGTGGGTCGCTGGCAATACCATAAAGTCAGATCGCTGGAACTCCTTGAAGATATCTGCGTCACGTCCTGTCTGTCGCAAGGATATTGAATAGCACTTCGTGATGCTCCAGTTGCGGAACGTAGAACGTGACAATCGCCAATGAACAAGTATCGAAAGACGTCAAACATGTGTTGGAGCGGTCAGCAGCGATAATTCAAGGTAGAGAGCAGGGGGTCGAGCATGCGAGTAGCAATCTACGGATAGTTACCTGTTGGCAGCAATACTGCTTGAAGGGCTGAGGAGGACGAGGAGGAGGAGGAGGAGGAGGCGGAACAGGAGACGGAGGAGGAGGAGGACGACGAGGACGACGAGGACGACGAGGACGAGGACGAGGAGGAGGTGCGCCCGGCCCTTCGGGCGTGGCAAGATCGACCCAACACGTGCGCGACGCGACGCGAGCCTGGACCCGAGACGTGTGCGCCGCGGCGGGGCCCGTCGCGACGCCCGTGCGAGGCCGGCCTCCTCGCCGAGGAGGACGCGGCCGCCCTTGCCGGCTTCTTGGAGGCGAGCCCCCCGGCCGTGCGCCCATTGATCGGAGGAGGGGCCCCATGCCTCGAAGAGCAATCACGCCATAAACATAAATGTTGCGCTCCTCGCGGATTTGTTGGATCCGCTCTGGGCCCCCCCGGCGGCGCCTCCGGCGGCGCCCCTGGCGCGCTTCGCCCGCCAGGGAGGGGGGCCCAGCGCGTATCCAAGAATTCTGTGCGGAGCGCCAAAAGTTTATGTTTTTAGCGTTTTTCTCCGAATTCTAATCCAGAGCAGTCAAGCAGTGGCGAAGCGTCCTTGCTCGCCTATAGGTCCACCAGAGAATGTTCTAAGAACCTTTTTGTGTTTCGCACGACACTTTCTCAGAACAGTTCTGGTTTTACCACGTCGGGTTTACGGTATAAGAATAATTATTGCTTCTGTTATTAATGCCTTTTTGGGTTGTAGAAACATTTCGTGGTAGGCATATGGGATTGCCAGGACCATCGGTCCCTGCTCAAAGCAGGTACCCATACCGCTACCCGTCGCCCGTTTTCCCCCCTCGTGGGCCTCCTGGGAGGCCTTCGTCGCCAGCGCTGGATTCGCCTCGAACTCCCGGTCAGAGCGCACCCCGGGGAGAGGCCTAGAAGAGTAGCGGTATCGGCACTTTGTGGTCCCCCCGAAATGTTCCCCCAACGCGCGAGACGGGGGGGACCACAGGGAAGAGGGCATGGGGCCCCTTCCCCCTGATCCTGCGCCGCCTCCTGTTCGTCCTTTTCCTCGTCCTCCTCCTCCTCCTCTTCCTCCTCCTTCTCCATTCCTCCTCCTCCCCCATTCCTTCTCCCTATAAATAACTTTACCCTGTCGCACCCCGAGGCCAGTCTTTAGGGCGGGCCAGGTGTTTCGCCTGAGACTTCCTCAGCACTTCTGACTCGGAAGCTAAAACATTACCAACATTTTCACAGATGGAGGGCGGGTCGGTTTCAAAAGTTGGCTCTCGCCTTGGCGCCGCTTGCATTCCTCTTAAAGTGTTGCAAGAGTTTCACTGATTGAGGGCGAGTGGTTTTCGAAGTGTGGTTCTCGCCTTAGCGCCGCGCGCATTCGTCTCAACGGCTGCAAGAGTTTCACGGAACGGGGGCGGCTCCTTTTGCAAATTGTGGTTCTCGCTTTAGCGCCGCGCGCATTCGTTTAAGAAGTTTGCTAGAGTTTCACGGATTGAGGACGAGTGGTTTTCAACATGTGCGTCTCGCCTTAGCGCCGCACACATTCGTCACAAACATTTGCAAGAACTTCATTGGTTGAGGGCGAGTGGTCTTCAAAACGTGGTTCTCGCCTTAGCGCCGCGCGCATTCGTCTCAAAGAGTTGCAAGAGTTTCACGGAATGGGGGCGGCTCCTTTTCAACCTGTGGATCTCGCTTTGGTGCCGCGCATATTCGTTTTAAATATTTGCCAAATTTCCGCGGATTCCCATGATCAGCGTACCAAAAATGGAGTTTTGAAAGGATTCCGGTTTATGAGGGTGCAGAACTTACCTTGATTCGCGGTGTTCAAGTCCCAGGAATGGCGTTCTGGCACGATTCGGGATCGCCAAGACGCAATAGTCAGGTTGATCCGTGACGTTGGAATCCCGAGAACAATGTTTTGGCATGTTTTATGGCCTTCGAAGAGTTAACTTTCAACGAGGCAGTTCCCTCAGTAAGAGTGAGCCGTTGTAGGGGCTTATGAAGAGGCTGCTTGGAGGGAGGTTTTTCTCAACATCGTTGATGCCTCTTGGGTTTACACTTGTCCTCCTCCCCCCCCTCCACCTCCGCCGCCCCCTGCTCCTCCGCCTCGTTCTCTGCGTCCTCCTCTGCCGTGGCTCAGTGTCGTGCGCTGCTGGCCTGCCACCGCCGTCATGACTCGGGGGCGGCGATCGGGGCGAATAGGCCGAGCGGGAGCGCGAATAGGCCGAGCGGGAGCGCTACATGTGCGGCAGGTTCGCGTCGTGTCGACTGGCGGCGACCCCGCCGCCCGCGTTCAACGTTGAACGCCTCTGGCCTGGCGACCCAGAATCGATCGATCTTGCACGATCGGACGTTTCAGAAACGGCGGATCGTTCAAGGCTGAACGGTCCTTGCGGCATCTGGAACCAGCGCCAGGGTCGACTCGACACGAGCCTGCCGTAATTATCCAGCGGCGCCACTGGTCCATGCCTTCGGCGAGGCTTCCAGGCGACGATGTGTAATTCATGCCCGCCCCTGCGCTATTCGCCCCCCTCGTCGCCACTGGCGGATGCCACGTGCCCGACGGACGCCGCGCAGGGTTGGAGGCGGCGCATGGTGCCCTCCTAGCGTTAAATCGGGCGTGCCCCTCTACAGGAGGAATATTCAAAAATAGCCCAAACAATAGCATGCGTGCGTTTTTTGTAGAATTTTTGAGCATTTTCAATGCCTGATCCCAGCGGTCTACATCGCCATCGGCCTCGCAGCAGGGCGCTCCCGCCAGGGGGCGCGCCGGCCGCTCGCGGCCAGGGGTCTGCTGCGCGCCAGGGGCGGCCGAGCGGGCTGCCCCTCTCGCGGCGCAGCCCGCCGTGGCTCGCCGTGGGGGCAGCTCAGCCACGCGCAGAGGGGGGTGGGGGGGGGGAGGTGGGAGGGCTTCGTAGAACAAGGGCTCCCTCGAGGGCGCGAAGTTATTCGCGCTTCGCGCTTCGCGGTCCTCGTTCCTTCTCCCCCTCCTCCTCGTCCTCCTATTCTCCCTTTGGGAGGGCGGCGCGAGAGCGCGAAGTTATTCGCGCTTCGCGCAGCGCGAAGCGCGAAGTTGGGAGCCCTAGTAGAAGCACCCCTGCTTCTCAGGAGGCGCGGGCGTTCCAGTGAGTGGAACGGGGTGGGACTAAGCCAGGTCCCACTGAACCCAGTCTTGCCAACGCCCGATCAAGAGCCGGGGTCAATTCAAACGGGGGTCAGCCAGAGCGCTGAAGCTTGCAGGATCCTGCAGGGTCAGGTCGCATTGACCCGGGCTTGGGCGCAGGATCCCGCGGGAGGTTGCAGGATCTTGCAAGGCCTGACTGGCCCGAGTCTGGATTGACCCGGGCCAGCAGATCCCCGAGCTCCGAGGTCTAGACTTCCTAGGGTGGAAGTCGGAGGCCAAGGGATCGCGTCGCATCGCCGATGCATCGACGATGCGGCTCGATGCGGCGCCCGATTTTCTCCGCGCCGACGCCGCCGATATGTCGCCGACGTCGGCGATGCATCGACGGTGCGTCGCCGATGCATTGGCGATGCGGCGCGATCCTCCCACCACTCCTCCTCCTCCTCCTCCTCCTCCTCGTCCTCCTCCTCCTCCTCCTCCTCCTCCTCCCACCTTCTCCTCCTCCTCCTCCTCCTCCTCCTCCTCCTCCTCCTCCTCCTCCTCCTCCTCCTCCTCCTCCTCCTCCCCCCATCCAGGAGGCCTCGATGAGGTTTTCTGCCGTCCTCGGGGCTCCCGGGGCCCTCGGCGGGCACCCGGACTGGCACGACCCGGCGCCTTCCCCGGGGGAAGGCCCCGGGGCCCCGGGCCCGGTTCCCTCGGGATCTGCTCTTGCCCCCGTGCCGGCCGCCGTGGTGGCGGGCGCGGGTCCGCCCCGTCTGCGGTGCGGCGCAGGCCTCGCGGCCCCAGAGGAAGGTTGGGAATCTTTCTAGGAGTGCTCCGGACTCCCTACGAAACCATATGGGATCCCTAAGAGTCCATCATATAGGAATCCGTATGCGTCCTGACGAAGCTCCAGCAATCCTTAGGACTCCTTAGGCTACAGTCATATGGTGCCACCATGCGGCACGCTCCGTGAGGAACCAGGGGGCGGTTCTTGCCACGGCGGGCCTGGGCCGCGAGCAGGCTCCACGCCAGCAGTCCAAGGAGCGGCGCGAAGACCAGAGCCCCTCGTGAGCCTAAGGCAATCTTTTCGGATGGGAAAGAAACGCACAGACACAATTAATCGTCCACTCCCAGGAAGATATAGGAAAATATGGGAAGTGGGGGGGAAGACAAAAACCCAGAAAATAAGTGAAAATATAGGGAATCCTTTTATTTGTGTGCATTTATTTGTGTCCCAGGGCCCCTTCATCCTTCTTGCAGCGGCTTGGCTGCATCGGCCCAGGCATCGTCGAGAAGCGCGTCCGCGTCTGCCGCCACGGCCGCGTCCGCGCAGATATCCGGCCACCGCCGCGCAGGAGCCCGAGGCCGCCTCGATCAGGCCCTGCCCGTGAGGTGGGGAAACCGGAAGGTAACAATACCGCTAGCTCCACGGCCCTCTCCTGGGGTGCGCTCTGTCCGGGATGTCATGGCGAGTCCAGCGGCCGCAGTGTCAGTCCTCAGCAGAGGAGTGGGCTGCCCCGGCCTGGAGGGGGAGTGGCGGCGGCCAGGCGGGTCCAGCGGCCGCAGTGCCAGCCCTCGGCAGAGGAGTCGGCTGCCCCTGCCCGGAGGGGGGGAGCGGCGGCGGCCAGGCGGGCACGCGGCGGCGACCCTCTCGCCATGAGCTCGAGGCGGCGGTGCCGAGCCCCAGGGGACGTGCCCGCGGCGGCGGGCGTGCCCGCGGCGGCGGGTCGAGGCACTGGGCCGTGCTTTTGGGGCTGCCCCCACCTGCGGGGCCCGACGCTGGGCAAGTGTTAAGTCGGGCCTGTCCCCCATGCGGGGGGATGCTCGACGAAGAATAAAAGATACCCCCAAAATTGCCCAAAAATATTCAAACAGAAATAGTCCGGGGACTATTTTTTGAGTATGGTCTGACCTTTTTGGGGCATTTTGGAGGTAGTTTTGATTTTTCGTCGAAAATCCCCCTGTAGGGGGGCACGCCCGACATAAGACAAGCTCGGGGGCACCCAACGTGGACAGGCGCGGAGGTGGTTGCCTACTGGTTCGTGATGCTGCCCCTCGGCATTGGCGCGGTCGCGGCGGGCCCCTCGCTGTCGGCCGACGCCCCAATCGATGCGGGGTGCGAAGCACCGAACAGTCCGCCTCGGCCCTCAAACGGCCAGAAACGGCACCCTGCTGGCCCGGACCAAGGAGCGCGGGGAGGCATCTCCCCACGAGGATCAAGCAAGCCTGCTCTCGACCACAGAGGCAGGACACCGCCACCGAAGCTGGCTGGGGGATCCAGCGAGCGGTCGGCTTCCAACGACTCAAAACGAGGACGCTCGAGTAGGCCTGCGGCAACGCGTGTGCCCTGGCGGCCAAAGCAACCGCCCTCGCGGTCACCGTTCGCTATCACGCGCCTCTGTCCATCCAGGGGGAACGGAGGGGCGCGGAACGCGGGGGGAAGGCAATCAGGGGCGTGTGCTTTTGCGACGGCGAAGACTGCGGCTAAGCACTCCGATGGATCGCCCCCCCTGTGGCGGGGAGAGCTGTCCCACAGATATCTCAATCCACTGGCGGAAAAGCCTGCTGCGAAGCGTTCGCCGAGGTACGTCTCCCTGCTGCGGCGGGGAAACCTGCTGCTGAGCGTCTACCGATCTCGTCGCCACCGCTGGAGTCGCCTCGAAATCCCAGTAGGCCTCTCTGCACTGTGGCGGCGAAGGTTGACGCGAAGGGTTCCGCTGGATCGTTTCCCGTTGCTGCGGCGAAAGTTGTTGCGAAGCGTTCGCCGAGGTTTTCGTTCCATTGCGGCGTAGGAACCTGCTGCAAAGTGCTCCCCGAACTTTGTTCCCGCTGCAGCGGGGAAATCTGCGGCCGAAGTACCTGCGGCAGGGACACCCGACGCTATGGCGAGTCAGTTTGCTGTGGCGCGCCGCGATGTTCGCACAACACTGCGCCCGTACCGACACCCGGTGTTCTCATGGCGTTGTATGTTTTTGTTTCTGGGGTTGGCGCGTGGGCCGGAGGTGCTGTGAGGTGTGCGGTTTTGCGACTCGTGGTAAGTCTCAGTAGCGCAGTTGTTGGCGTTATTTTTCGTAGTGCTGCGTACAGCCTGTTCGCATTGCGTTTCAGGAGTCCTAGACCCGGCGGACGCGCGGGTTGCATCGGCGTCCGACTCAGGATCGAGACCCCGGCAGCCTATGTGAGGTCTTGTCGCGCCCGTTCCTGCAGAGGCGCCGCCCGCGGGGTCCTTACGAAGGCAAGGCAGGCAGTCTTAGCCTTACGAACTACAATACAGAGTGCGGACATCGTAAGATTGTTTCATTTTGCGTCGGAGAAAAATGATGTCGGGGGTTGGTTTCTGCACATATCGAGATCCTTGGTTTCTTCTCGGATGTTTCTCTTTGCATCGCATGTTTCGTGCTTGTTCCCTGTGTCTTCTCATTATGTCGCGTTTCTCGTTTTTTGTTACGGATGGATTCGCCGACATGCTGTTTGTTTGTCAATTTTCCTTTGTTGGGTCATGGTCATCGTTATTTGGGGTACACATTTGCCTTGCTCCACTTCTACACGTACTCCTGGCTGCGGATGTCTTACCAATGGAACGGTTTCCGCGGAAGGACTACAACCCCGTGCGTGAGTCGTGAGGTCATTGCCATCCTTGCAAAGATCAGGATTGGGAGCTTCTTAGAGCCGCCTTCGGGCGCGGCCGCCCCGCCTTCGGGCGGGGCGTCTTTGGGTGTCCTCCCTTTCACCCAGAATGTTTAGCCAGTTTTCGTGTTTGTGTCCTGGGCGTTTCTTTCCCCCGAGGGGGGGTGGGGACCTTTCGGGTGAGCTTGCCCTACGAGCGCCCGACTTGGGGTTCTCAGGCGGGGGGCGTCTGCGACCCATCGTCTTCAGCGCGTGTTTATTTTCCGTCGGTATCCCTGTCAGGGTTCCGGGGGGGGGCCCTGTTGTGCACTGGGCCCTCCCCCCTCCGTCCTTCCTCCGCCCTCCCCCTGCCATTGTTTTTGCTTCGCGTTCGGGCGCATCGGGACGGAGGGCGAGTGGCACTTGAGCCTCGCGCGACAGGCCAAAATTGGCGACGCCCGCGCGTCGCGTCGCGCCGAGTCGAACTGCTGATCGTTTTGCTTTTTGGAAGAAATCCCTAGAACAATTGACAGAAGACAAGGAAACAAACATTGACAACATGATGTGAGAAGCATATACATTGATTACTTAGGGAAAATAATAAAACCCTGTCTCGGGACGACCTCGCGCGCCGCGGCAGGGCGCGAGCTCGAAGCACTGACGGGGGCCCGCCCGCAAGCCAGGGCCCAAGCCCGGCAAGGTCTCGGTGCCGAGGAGCAGGGGTCGGGGGTGGACAGAAGCCCCAACAGAGACACGTCGATTCGTGAATTGTCCGGTTTCGGTTTTCGAGAGGGCGCCGTGGCCGTTATTTTCCAGGCTTGCGCCTGCCAGGTTTGGGCCTCAGGTCGCTTTCACTAAACCGCGTTTTACTAAAGGGGGGTCTGTCCACCCCCGAAGGGGGCGGTTTGGCCCATGGGCCAGTCCATCCCAACACAAGGGGGGGAGCTCCCCGCCCCCCCCTTGTGACCTCCGTGCCCATCTGGACTCTGGACATTTCCCGCGACGCGTCCTGGCCGGGATCACGAGGCGGCCCGGCCCCGCGATCGACGACCCACGGCATGCAGTGTTGCCCGCCGGCCTCTCCTTACCAACGCCAGACGAGTCGTGCCGCCCTGGGGCGTAGGAGGAAATGAAGAGGAGAACCGACCAGCCACAACTGGGGGAGCTGTGGTTCTTACCCCCCCTGGGGGACCCATCGATTTCGACACCCCTCTCGAGAGATCGTCGAAATCGATGGGCCCCCCAGGGGGGTAAGGACCACAGCTCCCCCAAGTGTGGCTGGCCTGGAGAAGGCAGTGTCAGGGAAGGGAGGGGAGGGAAAGGAAGAGGGCCGCCCACCTACACTACCTCGTAGGCCGCTGCCGATCGAGCTGACGCCCGTGGACTGCGGCCCTTCGTGCGCCCCTGCCCGCGTGCCGCAGGGGTTCGGTGGCCGGGCGCCCTGCAGCGTTGGCGTGCGCGCTCCGGGTCTTCGGCGGGGGGCCCCAAGAGTCGGGGCGTGGTGAGTCCACGGGGATCCGGCGTCACCGCATGGCTTCGGGTCTGGGGCCGTTTTCCGTGCACGTCCCGGGGGCCGGGGGGGTTCCGAGATCCCAAAGCCGCGCGACGCAGGATGGCACATCGATTTCGTTGAGCACCCGAGGTCACCGCGCGGTCCGTCGCCACATGCTTTTGGAGGCCCAGAGGGAAGGCCACTGACGTCAGATTCGTCCCTCACCTTGAGTATGTGTTCGATCATGGACACCTTGTTAACCGCAACTGCCCAGTTCTGGCGCCGAAGACCATTGGACACCGCCACAGGAGGGTCAAAACCGCCGAAGACCGTCATCAGACCGCAGAAGACAAACGAACACCGCCGAATACCGCCTGAAGCCCGCCAGAGACCGCCGCAGACCACCCAGGGCTGGTAGGCAACATGGGGCCCATCGTCGGAGACGTAACCCACCCCATCCTCTTGCTCCCTCCTTGCTTGCGTCACGTGAAGCCCCGCCCTTTCTCATTCCTTGCCTTACGCTTCCGGCCTTGCGTCCCGCCCCCCCCCCTCTACCCCGCCACTTCGCCGCGAATTAGTTCGAGACGCAGGGAGTACGTTCTTGCTGCTGGCGTATCACTGCCAGGACTTGTCCCCCGCGCCCCGACCAGCCAGATCCCTTCCCACCCCCCCACCCCACTTCGCTGGGCCCACTTCCCGCATTAGACAGGAGTGGCGCTGTCCACGACGACTAGGGAGGACGAAAGACATCAAATTCCTCTCCTCGTGCTTCCGCCCTCCCACGGTCCAACGGCCAACGAAGACGGCCGTGGGGAAGGGTGCCGACGTACCTCCACCACCCTTACTTCCATACCTGAAAGCACGAATCGCCACCATCCTGTGTTTTTCCCGTGTTCCTTTCCCCCCTGTTGTCGTCGTCGTCGTCGTTGTTCGCGTCGCTGCGCTCGTTGGTCTGTCGTCGCGATCGTCTCAACGTCGTGCCGTTTGTCCTCGCCGTGGTGTCGTGCGTCCTCGCCGCCGGCGTCGTCGGAGGCCGCCTTTCTGTCTTCTGCCTGGCCCTCGTGCTGCTGCGCGGGCGCGCGCGAGGCCAACCCATGATCTTAAGTCGGGCCTGTCCCCCTACAGGGGGATTTTCGACGAAAAATAAAAGATGCCCAAGAAATAGGCAAAACGCAGTCCAGGGACTATGTTTGGGGTACTTTTTGGCCATTGTGGGGCATTTTTATTTTTCATTTTTCGTCGAAAATCCCCCTGTAGGGGGGACACGCCCGACATAACCATGATCCCAGAGTCTCAGAACAGGGCTCGAGCTAAGTGGCGTGCTGGCGACAGCGTGGGCCGCGTTCGCTCCGTGCTCGCCTTGGTGGCAGGGGGCAGAAGCAAGGCAGCGCGCGGGAGAGCGAGAACAGCACGAGCACGAAGAAGACCGTTTCTCGCTCGAGCCCTGGGCCAACCCAGGATCCTTCCCCCCCCCCGCCTCGCCGGGCCCCATCCCCCAGGGGCTCGGGCGGGTGGTAATGGGGGGTTGGCCCAAATGAGGGGTGAAGAACAAGGCCCTGAAAGGGGCCCTTTAGGGCCCCTTTGGGGCACCAGCTGGCTCTCAAAGGGGCTGTAAAACTCCCCGTCCGGGCCCTTCCTCTCCTCCTCCTCTTCTTCCTCCTCCATTCCTTTTCCTCATACATAAGTTCTCCCTGTCGCACCCCGAAGCGAGTTTTTCAGGCCGGTCCGGGCGTTTCGCCTAAGACTTCCTCTCACCATTTATGATCCTGAAGCTTAAACTTTGGCTACCGTTTCACAGACGGAGGGCGGGTCGTGTTTAACATGTGGTTCTCGCATTAGCGCGGCGCACAGTTGCTTAAAACAAATTCAAGAGTTTCACGGATTGCGGGTGGTTCCTTTGCAAAACGTGGTTCTCGCTTTAGCGCGGCGCACATTCGTTTGAATCATGGCCAAGAGTTTCACGGATTCAGGGCGATTCTTTTCCAACATGTGGTTCTCGCCTTAGCGCGGCGCACATTCACTTCACACATTTGCAAGAGTTTCACGGATTGAGGGCGATTCGTTTTCAACATGTGGTTCTCGCTTTAGTGCGGCGCGCATTCGTTTTACCAAAAACCAGAGTTTAAAAGTGGTTATCGTTTTAGCGCGGCGCACATTCGTATTAAGGATGCGCAAGAGTTTCACGGGTTGAGGGCGTTTTTTTTCAAAGTGTGGTTCCCGCTTTAGCGCGGTGCACATCCGCATTCGTTTCAACATTTGCAAGAGTTTCATTGATGGAGGGCGGTTCCGCTTCAACATGTCGTTCTCGCCATAGCGCGGCGCACACTCGTTCAACAAATTGCGGGATTTTCGCGGATTGAGGGTGGGTAGTTTTCAAAGTGTGGTTCTCGCTTGAGCGCCGCGCACATTTGTTTTTACACATTACTGGAGTTCCATGGATTCCCATCACAAACGTACCAGACATTGCGTTCGGAAGAATTCAGGATTATGCGGGTGCAGCAATTACGTGATTCCCTGTGTTGAGGTCCTAGGAATGGCGTTCTGGCACGGTTCAGGATCGTCAAGACGCAACTGTCAGGTCGGTCCGTGGCGTTGGAAGTATCAGAACAACGTTTTGGCATGGTTCAGGGTCTTCATTTGGGCGTCTTCCAATGAGGCAGTTCCATCAATGGGAATGAGCCGTTATAGAGGCCTGTGAAGATTGAGCTTGGAGGGAGGGGTTACTCCAGCATCGTGGATGACTTGGGTTTACCCTGGGGTCCACCTCCTCCTCCTTCTCCTTCTCCTCCTCCTCCTCTCCCTCCTCCCCCTCCTCTCCCTCCTCCTCCTCCTCCTCCTCCTCCTCCGCCTCCTCCTCCTCTCCTCCTCCTCCTCCTCCTCCTCCTCCTCCTCCTCCGCCTCCTCCTCCTCCTCCTCCTCCTCCTCCTCCTCCTCCTCCTCCTCCTCCTCCTCCTCCTCCTCCTCCTCCTCCTCCTCCTCCTCTCCCTCCTCCTCCTCCCTCCTCCTCTCCCTCCTCCTCCCCCTCACCCCCCCGGTTGGGCCACCCCCCACTGCCGCCCGCCAGGGAGTCGCGCGCCGGCCGCGCCGCGCCCGCGCTCCACGCCGCCCCCCGCCCCGCGCCCGCCCCCCCCCGAGAGGTCGAGCTGCGGGCCCGGCTGCGGGGCTGCTCCGCCGAGCAGCTGGGCGGGTGCGCCGAGGCCCGGGCTCCGAGGAGGCAAAGGGGGTGATGACTAGGGGGGGTGATGACTAGGGGGGGGGTGATGACTAGGGGGGGGGGCGACTAGGGGGGGTGATGACTAGGGGGGGTGATGACTAGGGGGGGTGATGACCAGGGGGGGGGGATATCATAGCGCGGGCCACGATTTTTCCCCGGACTTCAGGGCGCCCCTGCTTATTTTTCATTGCGTCCAGGGCCCCCCCGCTGGGCCGCGCACGTGCAGCCGGTCATGATTTGCACCCTCTTGGACACCCCCCTCTTGGCCGCTCCCGAGAGGAGGCAAGGGTGCCCATCGGTCGTCGAAAGCAAGGAGTCAGGAGGGGAGAAAAACACACAGACGCAAATCATCGTCGACTCCCAGGAAAAAATATGGGAAACCACGGGCAGCGGGGGGGACGACGAAAACCGAGAAAAGATTGGAACATAATGATGGGGAATCATGTTATTTGTGTCTATTTACTTGTGTGTCCCAGGGCCCCTCCAGGTATGTCTGGAGTCCCAGATTCCAGTCTACTTTTAGCGCCTTCCTGCTTCAGTGATCGAGCGGCTTCGCCTGTTCCGTCCTCCTGAGGGGGAGGGATAAAACCCAATCTGTTTTCAGCGCCTTTTCTACGTCATGATTCTACCTGCTTCTTCCGACCGATGGGTACCCATACCGCTCCTGTCAGGGGCAACGCGAGTCGAAGAAGGGGCAACAGCATAAACATAGACTTCTGGCGCTCCGCGCGAGTTTCTTGGATCCGCGCTGGGCCCCCCCCGGCGGCGCCTCCGGCGGCGCCCTTGGCGCGCCCCGGCACGCCAGGGAGGGGGGTCCAGCGCAGATCCAAGAAATCCACGCGATGCGCCCACCGTGTGTGCTGATGCCGTTATTCCCTGTTCTAGAGAGGGGGGATAGGCAGAGGGGGAGATGTATCGATCCCCAAGCGCCCATTGATCGCCGATAGGGGCCCGCTGCCCCAACTTGCCCAGGAACGTGCGGATTCACCATCGGGGCCCTATCGCCTATCCATCGGCGGTGCAACGCCGATTCCAAGTCGATGTGTCCCCCGCTATGCCAGTCCCCCCCATATCGTTGTCCCTCATCCTTGTGGCTCGTTTTCCCCATGTTTGGCCTGTGAGGCCCTCGTCGCCACCGCTGGATTGGCCTCGACCTTCAGGTGAGAACGCGCAGAGAGAGAGAGTTCCAGGGAGCAGCGGCAGCGGTACCTTTTGGCTTCCCCACGCTCGCCCCCCGCTTGGAGGAGTCTTGGGCTCCTCGGGGTTGCCTCACGAGAGGCGCAGCAGCACAGCACCAGAACCTACCATCATCATCGTCACCACCAGCACCATCATCGTGAAGGGTATGTCCCTTGTTGTCCTGCCCCTCTGCTTCTTCATCCTGCTCTGCTCGTCCCGCTCCTTCCGCTTCCCTTCCCCTCCCCTTCGCTCCTCCGCTCATTCTCCCGCGTTCTCTTTCCCCTCGCCCTGCGTCGTCATCGCCCTCCCTCGTGGTCCTCGTCCATCGCGCTCATTCTCTCCCGCTGTCCTCCCCATCATTTCTCAAGTGCTTACTCCTCCCCCCACACCCCTCCTCTTCCCACCCCCCTTTCTCAGACCGCCACACCAGCAGCACCCTCCTGTTACAGTGGAGATCCATGCCAAGAAACACCCTGCTTGCCTCCTGATTGCCCTGGGTTTCGGAGGTCTCGATGATTCTGCTGTGGCGAGCATCACGCTCCCACTGCACCAAAGACCAGTGGACGTCCTGGGGTCTCGGGGTTGGGCCTCTTCTGGAAGGTTGCTCGTGGACTGGCCTCCGCTGTGCTGCTCCTCCCCCCACCCCCGCTGCCCAGCAGCGGCGGCGGCCGGCGGCTGTGGAGGGGGCGCCCCCCTTTGGGGCACGCGCGCGGCAGGCCCTCGCGCGTGGCGCCGCCCGCCTCTGCCGCGGCCCCGCCGCACAGGGAGGCGGGCGCGCGCCGCCGTCGTCGTCGTCGCCGTCGCCGCCGTCGCCGTCGCCGTCGCCGTCGCCGTCGCCGTCGCCGTCGCCGTCGCCGTCGCCGTCGCCGTCGCCGTCGTCGTCGTCGTCGTCGTCGTCGTCGTCGTCGTCGTCGTCGTCGTCCTCGTCGTCGTCCTCGTCGTCGTCGTCGTCGTCGTCGTTCTCGCCGTCGTCGTCGTCGTCGTGGCGTCGCCTTCGTGGTCCGCGGCGGAGGCAGGGAAAGGGGGAGGAGCATCCGTTTGCCAGGAGGAGAAGCGAGGAGGGAGGGAGGGAAATGCACCCTCGAGGTGGGGCGAGGACGAAAAGAGGGGGACGAATTTGAGCAGAGAGGGCGGAGGAAAAGCACGAGGATCTCGTGGTGGCGATGGGGAGGAGGGACGGGGCAGCGGGTGGCAGCTGGAATAGGGACGGAGGGAGGGAGGGACGGAGGATGGAGGTGGATGGAAGGGGAGAGAGCAAGAGGTGGTTGGATGGAGGGGAGAGGCGGAGGAGGAGGAGGAGGTGGAGGTGGAGGAGGAGAAGGAGGCGGAGGAGAGGAGGAGGAAGGGAGGAGGAGGAGGGGGAGGGTAGCGGAGGGAAGGGGAGGGAGGGACGAAGGACCCCAGAACCAGTCCCCCCCGAGCGCCCGACCAGAGATGCGGAGGTTGAGGGGGTGTGGCACCGACCCAATGCAATTCTGCTTCATGTCTTCGTCTCAGTGTGGGACCATAATTAGTTGGTTCGCTTGGTTGTCGCCCCCCTGGAAAGGTCGGGTCTCGCAGCGCGTCCGAGGGAACCGTGGTTTGGCGATCCGGCGTCTGCTGGCGACAGCACGGTTGATTGCGAAAGTCAGCGCATCACCCGAGTTTGTCGCCATTTGAAGATGACGTGGAGGGGCAGGGGAAGGAAGAATGACGAGTAGGAGAGCGGAAATGATGAAGAATGGGGAAGGAGGAGAGGAGGGGGTATATGAAGAGAGGGAGGAGGATAATGAGAAGGGGGATGACGACGACAAGTGAGGGACGAAGCAGGGGGGGAACGAGCTCGAGGGCAAAGAGGGGTAGGTTGGCGGGATCTCACTTTGGAGCTCTCTTGGGACTTCACATCCGGGGAAAGATGAGTGCGCGTGGGTGGGGAACAGAAGAAGAACAAAAAACGAAGAAGGAACACAAAACCATAATAAACACCCACTAGGACTGGCTCCAGCTCCGCCCTCAGGCCGTCGGCGCGCCATCCTGGTCAGGCTGGGCCCAGGCCCCCCGTTCAGCCACGAATGGGAGGGGATGGAGGAGAGAGAGCCCCCAGCAAAAGGGGGGAGGCATGGAGCAAGAGCGGTCCAAGAGGGCAATCGAGGGTGGGCCAGGGCCGTCTCCGCGCATCCACCATCGTTCCTGGCCCGACGCCTCCGCCCGTGCGGCGGCTAGCGCAGTCCAGGCGGGACTCGGCCAGTCGGAGGGAGAATGGGAGGAGGTGGGTTTGCGTCGAAGGTTTCTCCTCGTACGGGTTTGATTCCAGGATTCCTCCCGACTCTCTTCCCATTCCTTCGGCCACGTCGCGCGCGCGCCTGGCCGCTGCCGCTCGGAAGCCTTCACCCTGGCCTCTCACGTGTGAATTTGCAGCCCGGATAGCAGCGCACGATTTGCAGCGCAGGAGGCGCTTCTCAGGAGCTGCTTACGAGCTGCGCACGAGCCCCGG
Organism: Prorocentrum cordatum; assembly: GCA_963575745.1. Lineage (NCBI taxonomy): Eukaryota > Dinophyceae > Prorocentrales > Prorocentraceae > Prorocentrum > Prorocentrum cordatum. The sequence continues at coordinate 179,136 of CAUYUJ010017588.1, forward strand.
AATCGCTACCTGGGAGATGCCTAGGCACCTAGGAAGCGCTGCCTCGGAGGTGCCTCGGTGTTGCCGAGAGCCTTGGAAGCACTGCCTAGGAGCTGCGCTCGAGCTAAATGGGCGCTGCAAACTGCGCAAGTTATTCTGGCCCACATGTTGGGGACGACGAGTCGGAAAGCGCTTGCGGGACATGCTGCGGTTTCCAGTGAGCCGCTGTGGGGATGCTTGACCCGACAGGAAACTGGCCTGGACCGGCCTGCTGGCGTTTTCTCTAAAGCCCGTCCTCTCTCTCAAGGAGTTCTCCTGGCGCAGGATCTGGGGGCCACAGCCAGCACCGAGGCGACGCAGAGGAGGGGGAGCCAGGATGAGAAGCAGGGGATGGGAGGCGGGGGAGGGATAATCGGGCGTGCAGGAAGAGGAGGGGTGGCAGGAGGAGAGGGGAAGCTGGAATAGCCCAGCATAGTGTGGCATGGACCCCTCGCGTCGCGAATCGGATTGGGATGGGGGAGAAGGGAAGCGGGCGGCCGATGATAGGGAAACGAACAATGACATAAACATGAAAACTCTGAGGTCCGCGCGGAATTCTCGGAGTCGCGCTGGACCCCCTCCCGTGGCGCGCAGAGCGCGCCAGAGGCGCCGCCAGGGGGTCTTGGATTCGAGAAATTCGCGCGGACCTCCGAGCTGTTGTGTTAATGTCATTCCCAAATCAGTGCTTGCACTAAAGGGGGCCTAGCAGAAGTTGAAAGATTTGGCGAAAGTTCCCGCCGATTTTGGTAGCAGTCTGGGTTCCCGGGTTCCGGGTTCCCGGGTTTCCGATTATTGGTTCCGGGCCGATTCCGGTGGGTTTTGGGTTCCCAGGCTCCCGGGTTCCTTGTCGATCACCTCAGGGAAAACCATCCATTCATTGGGTTTTTTCCTGGTGTAATTTGTTCTTCTAGGGAATGAGGCGTAGGGGCGGAGGACGAGGGAGGAGGAGGAGAGGGAGGAGGAGGAGGAGGAGGAGGAGGAGGAGGAAACACAGGAAAAGGAGGAAAAGGAAAAGGAGGATGGGGAGGAGGTGGAGGAGGAGGAGGAGGAGGAGGGGATCCGGCGGGGGAGCGGGCAGCAGGGGCCAGCTCGGAGGGTGGCCCCGCCCGGCCCGGCGCACGCCCCCCCTCTGGCCACCTGGAAGCCCGAGGCCGCCAACCAAGCAGCGTGCTGCGCCCCCGTGCCCCGCCCTCGCCCCCCCCTGGGGGGCGGGGGTCAAGGCAAGCGGGGGTCGGCCAGCGCGCCAGATCTCGCAGGATCCTGCAGCTCCAGGGTCGCATTGGCCCGGGCTGGGGCGCAGGATCCTGCAGGGTCTTGCAGGATCCTTCGCATCGACCCGGCTTTGGGCGCCGGATCTTGCAGGATTCTGCAAGGCCTGACTGACCCGGGTCTGGATTGACCCTGGTCAGAAGAACCCCGACGGGTTCGGGGGTGGACAGACCTCCTACCCTGACACGTCGATTAAGGAATTGGCCGTCCTCGGTTCGCGAGAGGGCGTCGCGGCCGTCATTTTTGCGGGTCCAGGTCCGTCGGTTTCGGTCCCGGGCCGTTTTCACTAAGGGGAGGTCTACTAAAGGGCAGTTTGTCCACCGCCGAGGAGAATGCAGTCGGCCCTGATTAGTAGGGGCGGCCCTGCCAAATCGAGGGCACCCTTACGTCGGACATGGCCCTCTACAGGAGGAAATTTCAGAAATAGTCCAGAAATAGTGTGGGGACGATGTTTTGCCTATTTGTTGATTCTGTAGGCTTGCGCCACATCCGCTGATCCCTGTATACATTCTGCGGCTCCAGGGCTGAATTTCACGAGGCTCGTCCGAATCATGGCACGGCGCTCGACATTGCTTCTGTTGCTTCGTTGTTGTTCTCATACCCCTTGGTACTCTTTTGTGCCCTTCTGGTGCCATCTTGGCCAGTTTGCAGGCCATATCTGGCCGCCTCGAGGCATCTTGGGCCATCTTGGTTGCCTTGATTGCTTGCCTGGGCTGTCTTGGAAGCTCGGGACGCGGTCGCACAAACTTCCAGCGAGGGATCGTGGCCTCGCAAGCGCGGCTCCCATGTTGACAACATGCGAGGGCTCGTGGCCTCGGGGACAGCGGGCATGCAGTGGCTACTGTGGTAGCAGAGGTGGGGGGAGGGTCCGAATTATAGAACGCGCTGCAGAGCAGCACTTGGCATTCTGACACGCCCACGTCGTGCAGGCACGATGGCGGATTTGTCGTAGGGCCTGGTTCTTATGTTGAGTCGTTGTTTGGCGGTACCGGGGCTTGTCGAGGGCCCCAAATGGCCGAACATCGTCGCACACGTACGTCTCTTTCGTTCCTGAGGGCGCACCCGTCAGATGTTCACCGTGTCTGGGCTTGCAAATCTTAGGGATAAGGATACGCTCAAGGGTTGTTACTACAGGGCGAGTTGAGACAGCGGTAGTTGGCCTTCGGGAGCCTCTCTCGTCGCCACGGCTGGACGCAGAGCGGCAACTGTGTCGACTCCATGAGGTATATTGGAATTGATTTTGAGCTGCCGTTCTCTGAACTCACCTTGCTTCGAGTCATCGGCGTCGCTGTCGCCGTCATCGCCGCCGTCACCGTCATCCAGAGAACGAACAAATACCAATACCGCTGCTCGTCCTGGGGAACCCTCGTTGCGACGGCTCGACTCTCTATGTGGACAGAACGCACCCCAGGAGAGGTCCGTGGAGTAACGGTGTCGGTACCGCTTCTGCCTCCATGTTTGTGGGTTGGTGCGCTAGAGCTTCGGTTGTACAGTGGTGCGCGGGGACTGCAGCAAGCATGGCAGAACATCGCAGGGAGTACTCAATAAGTCGAAGCGCATTCAGCGACTGCTGACGTGTGCGTCTTGCTAGAAAGAGTTCGCCTGGTAGGAGCACATCAGCGACGACCAAGTGAGTTATCATGCCACAAGGAAGAGTAAGGTTGTATGCGCTGATTGCATTACCGATGGGCTCACGGTGCGCAGTTGGCAAGTTTACCAGTGCAGTGGCACATGCCAAAAGAAGCTGCCGAAGTCGGCCTTCGCCGAGGACGGTAACAGCGTCGCTCGCGACGCAGAGAAACGCATCGGCAAATGCAAGTCCTGCAAATGATATTATTTATTCAGCGCCAGCGTCATCACGAATAGCGGCCCAAAGAGGCTCCCGCGGTGGAATGTAGGGGCGTTTCGTGGAGGGTTTCGTGGCGTGGGGTGCTTCGGTGGGTATCCCGTGTGGTGTATCGTGGGGTGTTTGGTGGGGCGCTTCGTGTAATGCTGGTTGATGTGTCTTGTGTTGTGTTACGCGTGGTGTTTCGCTGGGTGTTTCGCGCGGTGCTGGTGCTCCGCGTGGCGTGGGCCCTTGGCCCGTGGATTGCGGGCTAGAGTGGCACGCCTCCACTTGAGGCAGACCTGCCGAAACCGAGAGGGAAGAGGTTCGGATAATGAGAACGAGGGGGGGCACGGGGAGGAGGACGAGGAGGAGGAGGGCGATGAGTAGGATATGGGGTGGAGACACCGACGACGGCGACGACGAGGATAGAGGGCTCATGGATGTTGATCGGGATCTCGTGGTTGGCCTCCCGGGGGCCTCCTGGATCCAGGTTCGAGGCCTCGTGGTCGCCGTTTTGGAGCCTCTTGGGACCTCTTTTCGGCCTCTTGTGGGCTTCCCCGGGCCTCTTTTAGACCTCTTGGGGGCCTCCTGGGGACCCCGTGGGGCCTTTTGGTGGCTTTTTGGGTCTTCCTGGCGACCTCGTGCGGCAAAGCGCGGAAGTTTTCGGCTCGCGGTTCCCCTCCAGGCTCTCTGTAGGGCCCGTCATGTGAGTCTCTTGGGCCGTCTCGGGCGCCTCTTGGGAGCCTCTTGGGCCGTCTTGGAGCGCATTTGGGGGCCTCCTGGGCAGTCCTGGGGCGGTTTTGGGGGGTTGTTGAGTCGTTTTCGATCGTCGGGTGGCCGAAAAAGTGAAGTTGTTAAACATGCACGTTTTTCGAGAAGGGATCAGATCATTTTCTGCGTCGGGGGACCCTCTTGGAACGCATGTCCGGGGCCTCTTGGAACGTCTTGGAAACTCCGGAGGCCGTCTGGGGACCATCGTCGGCGTTTTGGAACGGTGTTTCGACCACCCGTGACCCTGTTGGACCGTCTGGGAGTCGTTTTGGTGCCCTCCTGGACCGTTTTGCCCCTCCCCCCCCGCCCCTGACGCGCATTGTCCAGGACCTTCAGCGGCCGGGGGGTGGGTCAAATTGCTGATTTGGGGCCCCCAAGGGGGGATTAAGGGAGGGGACGATCTCACACTCCTAGAGACCCACAAGGGGTCGGCGGATTATCGTTTGACTCTTTTTCACGTTTCTTACGAAATCCGCCTGTAGACGGACATGCCCGACCTGAGGGTACTCTTGCGCCCCGTGTCTCGCGACATCTTTTGGGGTGGGGCACCTTCGGCCGAAGCCGTTGGAACAGTCCGCCCCCTGGCCTCGCTGCCTCCTGCATTCCTGTGGCAGGGCGGCCCTAGCACGGGCCACGCTGCCTCAGGAGTGCTGCAGGCCACGCTTTTCCGAGCTCGGAAGGGCCGCGACAGGACGCGATGCCCTTCCGAGCTCGGAAGGGCCTCGTGTGGTTTCTTGCCTTCCCCCGCCAGTCGAATCCGACTGTAGGCCTGGAGCGCCCGGCCCCCTTTTCGGGGGTGGACAGACCTCCTACCCTGACACGTCGATTCAGGAATTGGCCGTCCTCGGTTCGCGAGAGGGCGTCGCGGCCATCATTTTTGCGGGTCCAGGTCCGTCGGTTTCGGTCCCCGGCCGTTTTCACTAAGGGGAGGTCTACTAAAGGCAGGTTTGTCCACCGCCGACCTTTCCGCGCGCGCAGGCTCCTGGCAGGGAGCGCCTGGCGGCGTCGGGGCGGCCCTGGTTTTTAGTCGGGCCTGGTCTTTTACAGGGGTAATTCCCCCAAATAGTAAAACAGAATGTCCGGGGGCGGTTTTTCGGCCATGTTTTTGATGATCTTGGGACATGGCCAGAGTGAGGGGCTGAACGGTCATTCATTGTTTCTGGGTGCGGGGTGAAGATTATGCTTGTTGCGTTGTCGTTGTTGTTGTTGTTGAACATTATTTATTCTAAAGAATAATTATTGTTGGGCCCCCTGGTGCGCGCCCCCCCTGCGCCGCCTAGGCCGCAGCTACATTTTCATCATTTTCGTGAGGAAGCCTCAGAAAAGAGGGTGTGTACAGGATCCGGTTGTTTTGTTGTAATCCGCTTTCCCTTGCAAAAAACAATAGAAAATGACATTTCTTGTTCTAATATAATCAAATTTCAAGAATCCCTTGCAAAAAATAAGGTAAAGTGGACATTCGCGCGCGCAAGACGAAATCCTTCCAAAACCTTAGTGTTCGCAGCGATTTTAACATAAAAACATCAAAAAACCAATGGTTTTTCAACAAAAAAATGTCAAAATCTCATCCCGCGCGCTCTTGCGGATTCGTAGGAAACCCAACACTTTTTAAACATTTCTGTCAAACGGGCTTTTGCGAGCAACTTTTTCGAACTTCTGCGACAACGGTTGCGCACCTGCCAGGGCCATCATCCCTGTCAAATAATACCATGCGGGACACATTCGTTTTTTCTTCGCGCGCGCACGCCGAAATCTCCAAAAACCATGGGGCTTCTTAAGAATTTTAGCACCGCGCATCATAAAATCACACGAATCGCACCGTAGGTCCTCGAAGGACAACCATCGGGACAACCATCGAGACAACCATCCGGACAACCATATCCTCTCTCTCTTGTGTATTCCCACATCCCTCAGGAATTTGCCCTAAAGATGTGATCAACTATCTTGTGAGTACGTATCATGTGTATCATGTGTATCATGTACCATATGCATCATATGCAACAGATGTTCTGTGGAAGGCTTAACAACTTCTGTGGGTTAACAAGGCTTAACAACTTCTGTGGGTGTACGAACGTAGGCTTAACAACTTCTGTGGGTGTGTACTCCACGCCAGTGTAGTAGCCACGGTCGTCCGCAGGCCACGAAGTGAAGTGTCCGAACGTCATAGGGCGGGAAGCTGGGTGTGGGTGGTGGCGAAGAGTCGTGTGGATATTTGGTAGAGCTTGCACTGCCCCCCCACAAAGTGGGGGTATTGGCTGGCGTCGCATGAAAACCCTGGCACTGGTGAGAACACTGAGCGTTCGGGTAAAGTGATTGTTGTTGTTGTTGTTGGTGGTGGTGGTGGTGGTGGTGTTGGTGTTGTTGTTGTTGTTGTTGTTGTTGTGCTTGTTGTGCTTGTTGTTGTTGTTGTTGTTGCTGTTGCTGTTGTTGTTGCTGTTGTTTGTTGTCGTCGTCCCCCCCGCGACCCACCCCGCGACCCACCCCGCGACCCACCCCACCCGCGACCCACCCGCGATCCACGCGCGACCGATCCACATTGGTTTTAAGAAAAATCGGCGACTGTGGCAGGCTCGTTGCATAATTTGTGAAACTTTGGCGCCTGCGGCGGGCTTCTCCACTCTGATCCGCATTTGCGGGGTGCTACGTTTAGCTATTTCTAATGTTTCGTGAAATCCGCCTGTAGGGGAACATGCCCGACCTAAGGGCAGCGCCTGGCAGGGCCGTGTCGCGCAACCCAGGACGGTCGAGCGGGTGGCAATAGGGGGTGACCCTGAAGGGGGTGGAGAAGAGGGCCCCTTCACGGCCCTTCTTCCCCCACCCCTTGAGGCAACCCCCCATTGATATTGGGACGATCGACATTTGTACGGAAAGAATGCGTACGATGCCCAACAGCAGTTCTTGATCATTTTGAACCGGACTCGCTGTCCGCGCCGCGCGGAGGTTGCCCTTTGAAGTAGAAAGCCGCTTGCCCAACAGCGGCTGCTGTCGGTTTTGGGCAACATTTACTGTTGGGCATTGTACCCATTTTTTGTACCCGTTTCGGGCGTCCAGATAATACCCACCCGAGGCGGCCACGTGGTGGCCCAGGCCCTCAGGCCCGAGTCAGCCGGGAGGGCTCGCAGGAACTTGGGCCGCCGTTGGTGTTGACCACCGCCACTGGAGCGGCGCAGAAAAGCGCGCCGACATTCGCGCGCAAGCTGCCCGCGTGAGGCCGCGCGTTGGCGCCCTCGTCTCCAATGTGGCGTGCCGCGCGCCTGCCGTCCGTATATGCCACCAAGTCGGAAGCTTTGAGACAGGGGGTCAATGCAAACGGGGGTGAGCCATGGCACCGGATCCTGCAGGATCCCGCGAAGACCCCCTCTGGCTGACCCGGGTCAGCGAGGCGTTCGTGGCCGCGAGGCGGCCGCGCATATCGGCTGACCCGGGTTTGTGAATCCCTCCGTTGCAGCTTTGTTTTCCTGCATGTCAGTTTCTTTGGTTTCCTGCTGACCGGGTCTGATTGACCCGGGTTGGCAAATCCCCGACCAAGCAAGGTTTTTATGTCATCTCGCGTAAGGCCATTTCTGTTTGTTCGCCCAGTTGGCCTCGGATGAGTCTGATGCGGGGTTGTATCCATAAGTGCCGCCTAGGAGGATCGTTCCCCCACCAATGGTTACGAACAAATCTGCGTCACGCAGATAGACCCACGACGACGAGAACGAAATCGACGGCGACGACGACGACGACGCCGATGCTGACAACAACGCCGACGCCGACGACAACGCCGACGCCGACGACAACGCCGACGACAACGCCGACGACGACACCGCCGACGCCGACGCCGACGCCAACGCCGACGCCGACGTCGACGCCGACGCCGACGCCGCCGACGACGACGCCGACGACGACGACGACGACGACGCTCGCCTGTGCCCTGGCCCAAAACGCCCTCCGAGGGGGCCTTAGGCCCGCTCGGCCTGGCGCGCCTGCCCCCCCCCCGCGCGCGCCCGCCCCCGGCGGGGCGGCCCCGGCGGGGGCGGGCGCGCGCCGCCGCCCATGGGCTGCGGGGAGAGCCCGCCGCCGCCGCCATCGTCGCGGGTCGCGGGCGTCGGCGGTGGCGGCATCGACGTCGTCGTTGATGTCGTCGTTGTCGTCGGCGGCGGCGGCGGCGTCATCGTCGTCGACGTGGTCGGCGGCGGCAGCGTCGGCGGCATCGTCGTGTCGATTGCGTCGTCGTCGGTCGGAAGTTGGCGTCGGCCGTCTTCGTCGGTGTCGCCGTAGCAGGCATCGTCGCCGTCGTCGACCGTGGTGGTAATGGTCGTCGTCGGCTGCGGGGAGTTCACGTTTCACGGCGGAAGTTTACAAGCGTACTCCAGAGGTGAGTTGTTTTGGGGGGGAGTGTTGTTTTAAGGGGAGCGGAGGGTGGGTGGCCCAGCCCTCTCAATTTGTTCCTTTGGGAGGGGGCTGGGGGCTACGTGAAGCATTTTTCCCCGTAGAAGCACCAACTCATGTTCTTTCTCCCGTTTCTGCTGCTGCTCCTTACTCGTTTATCTTGGTCCAGCTTCCTTCCAAAGACTTTCATATTTATCGTCATCCCTTCTCTCCTCTTCCTCCTTTTCATGTTCAACGCTGACAAGTTATCTTTCTCATTGCCCTCCCTCCCTCATGCTCCCTGTCCTCCTCCCTTCCCTCTCCCTCCATCTATCGCTCCTCCCTTCCCCTTTCCCCTCCCGCTCCCCTCCCCCTCGCAGTCCCTCCCTCCCCCCGTCCCTTCCCCCGTCCCTCGAGCTCCCCTCGCCCTCCTTGCCCCCCGCGAGGAGATATGAGCGACGCGCAGGAGCCCGAGGGTGGCGAGGGGGGCAGCGCCCAGGAGCGCCCAGCGCGCGGCGGCGGGGGCCGTCCCCGTGGCCCGTGCGGGGGGGGGGGGCGGGGGGAAACGGGGGGCGCATGGAGGGTGGTGGTCGCGGGGGGGGGGGGCGGGGCTTTCTGCTCGACGACGGCTTGGCGCATGGCGTGCGCGGTGCCGCTCCGTCTGTCGGGAACTGCGGCTGCCGCTGCCGCGGCCCGAGACCGGGCCTGTGCAGCCAGAGAACGAGGCGGGGAAACGATCCAAAAGGAAGGTCTGCCCCCTCGCTCCGTGTCCTCGCAGGGCGGGGAGCGAGGAGGGCGGGGGCGGGGGTGGGGAGGGCGAAGCGGGGACGGGAGGCGAACGAGGGCGGAGGTTCGCGGGCGCTGTGGGCCCTCGCCCGGCCCCTTCTGGTCCAGAGCCAGCGTAGGGAAAACCAGCGGCGCCTCCGCGTCTTGCCGGGGAGGAGGAGGAGGAGGAGGAGGAGGAGGAGAAGGAGGAAGGAGGAGGAGGAGGAGGAGAGGAGGAGGAGGAGCGGAGGAGAGGAGGAGGAGGCGGAGGCGGAGGCGGAGGCGGAGGCGAGGCGGAGGCGGAGGCGAGGCGGAGGCGGAGGCGGAGGCGGAGGCGGAGGCGGAGGCGGAGGCGGAGGCGGAGGCGGAGGCGGAGGCGGAGGCGGAGGCGGAGGCGGAGGAGGAGGAGAGGAGGAGGAGGAGGAGGAGGAGGAGGAGGATGAGGAGAGGAGGAGGAGGCGGAGGAGGAGGAGGAGGAGGGGGGGAGGGGAGGGGAGGAGGAGGAGGAGGAGGAGGAGGAGGAGAGGAGGGGAGGAGGAGGAGGAGGAGGAGGAGAGAGGAGGAGAGGAAGAGGAGGAGGAGGAGAGGAGGAGGAGGAGGAGGAGGAAAGAGCAGAAGGAGGAGGAGGGAGGAGGAGGAGGAGGAGGAGGAGGAGGAGGAGGAGGAGGAGGGGGAGGGCAGGAGGAGGAGGAGGAGGAGGAGGGGAGGAGGAGGAGGAGGAGGAGGAAGAAAAAGAAGGAGGAAGAAGAAGAAGGATAATCAAACTAATACTGAGAAGAATAGTAATAGTTATATGAAGAAGAAGAAAAAGGAGGAGAGGAGGAGGAGGAGGAGGAGGAAAAGGAGAGGAGGAGGCGGAGGAGGAGGAGGAGGAGGAGGCGGAGCGGAGGAGGAGGAGGCGGAGAAGGAGAAGGAGAAGGAAAAGGAGAAGAAGAAGGAGAAGGAGAAGGAGACGAGGAGGAGAAGGAGAGGAGAAGGAGGAAGAAAGGAGAAGAGAAGGAGAAGGAGAAGGAGAAGGAGAAGGAGAAGGAGAGGAGAGGGAGGAGGAGGAGGAGGAGGAAGGAGGAGGAGGAGGAGGAGGAGAGGAGGAGGAGGAGGAGGAGGGAGGAGGAGGAGGAGGAGGAGGAGGAGGAGGAGGACGACGACGACGACGACGACGACGACGACGACGACGAGGGCGGCGCGCCAACCCAGTGGAACAAGGGCCACCTGTTCTGGGAAGAGGGTCGGTGTTTGGGCGATGTCCCCTGTAGGGCCCAGAAGTAGACCTCAGCCGGACTGCGCGGGGGGAGACATGGTATCACTATTGGAGGCCCCTGGCAGCAAGGCTTCGATGGCAGACTTCTTCCCGAGTCACTTCTCGATATCTCCGGGGCCAGGAAGCGGCCCCCAGGCGCCGGACGCTTGGCGTTGGCGCGATGTTCTCGAGCCGCAAGAGACAGGTAGGGGCGCACTGCAGGCAGGCTAGCGCGCGCCAGGGGGGGAGCGCGCGGGGGTCGCCCGTCGATGGGGCGCGGTCGGGTCGCGTCGTGTCGACCGGAGGCGACCACGCCGCTGGCGTGGAGCGCCGCTGGCGACTCGGAGTCGGTCGATGCTGAACGATCTGACGTATCGGAAGCGGACGATGGTACTAGTCGTGGGCGTCGTCCAGGCGTCGTTCAGGCGTCGCCCAGGCGTCGTCTGGGCGTCGTCTGGGGTGTCGCCTGGGGTGTCGCCTAGGGCGTCGTCTGGGCGTTGTCTGCGGTGTCGTCTGGGGCGTCGTCTGCGCGCCCTCTGGGACAAAGACATTGACGGCCCCCGCGGTGGCGGCAGCCAGCGCCGAGGCCGGCACGGCACGAGCCCGCCGCAGCCGGGCCGCAGGGGGGGGCGCGGCTTCGGATCGAACGCGAAAACACCGAGGGGCCACATGCGAACCCTTCCCCCGCCCCCCACGATTTCTGAGGGGGAGGGTGGGGTTCACTTCGTTCGGGAGCTCGCGAGCGAAGTGAGCCCCACCCTCCCCCTCAAAAATCGTGGGGGGCGAGGGAAGGGTTCGCATGTGGCCCCCAAAACAAGCGCTACGAACATCAACTGTTGGCGCTCCGCGCGGAGTTCTTGGATCCGCGCTGGGGCCCTCCTGCGCCTCTGGCGCCGCCCCGGGCGCGCTCCGCGCGCCCAGGAGGGGGTCCGGCGCAGGTCCAAGCAGCCCGCGCGGAGCGTCAAGTGTGTGATGCTGTGCCGTGTTTCGTTGCTTCGTCTTGAGGCGTGGGGGCCCTCCGCCGCTGCGGGCGGGCGCCGCCGGCCGCCAGGAGGCCCCGGAGGTGGCGGACCTTGCGCTGGCCCTGGGCGAGCCCGAGGACGCGCTGGGCGCGGAGGGAGCGGTGGCCTGGGAGGCCCCGTCGGCGGCGCCCCCGTGCGCCCCGCCCCCGATGTCGGGGCTTCGGCAGCTGGGGCTCCGAGGGGCGGGCCCTCGTCCATCCTGAAATCGGGCCTGTCCCTCTACTCAAGCAGTGGCGAAGCGTCCCGGCGTGCCTGGAGCCCTACCAAGCAATGTTCTAAGAACCTTTTGTGGTTCTCACGAAATGTTCTTAGAACATTTACACATCGGGTTTATGTTCTAAGAACAGTGCTTTTGTTCTTAGAACTGTTGGGTTCTAAGAACTTTTCGTGGTAGGACTACAGGAATGCCGGGACGGTCGGTCCCTGTTCAATCTACATGGGGGGAGTTCAGAAATAGTCAAACATTTCGTTTGGGGACGTTTTTGTTCCAGGAGTTGTCATTACTTTCTCTGAGTCTTTTTACATTTTTCGTCCAAAATCCGCCTGTGAGGGGACATGCCCGACCCAAGTCTATCTGGGCCTCCCAGGTGGTGTCGGAGCAGATGAGGTCGGGTCGGAGGATCGCGCCCGGGGGGCTCCTTGGGGCCTCTTGGGGGCCCGTCTTTTCGGAGCCTCTCGGGGGCCTCGTGGGGCCTGCGGGGGGCCTCCTATAGGCTTTTTGGGGGGCCTCCTGGGGGGGGGGCCCTCGGGGCGGACGGGTCGAATCGGTGGTTCGTGTCTCCCTCCTGGGCCCCTCTGGGGGGGGGCCGTCTTGGGGCCCTCTCGGGCGATCTTTGGCGCCTCTGTGGCCGTTTTGGGGCCCTCTGCGACCGACCGTCGTGGGTCCCCCGTTGGGGGCCGTCATGGGACCGTCTCGTGGCGGCCTTGGGAGCCTCCTGGGCCATCCTGGAGCGTCGGAGGCCCGAAAACGCAAGAGAACGTGAAAGATTTAGAAACCACTCGGGGGTGGACAGAACCCCCAACAGTGACACGTCGATTAGTGATTTGTCCGTTTTCGGCTCTCGAGAGAGCGCCGCGGCCGTTATGTTCCAGGCTTGTTCCCGCCAGGTTTGGCCTCAGGTCGTTTTCACTGAACCACGTTTTACTAAAGGGAGGTCTGTCCATCCCCGGAACACATACAGAAAACATAGTAATGTTTGTTTCGGTTGGCCCTCTTTGAGGTCCTCTTGGAGCGCGTTGGGCGCTTCTTTGGAGCCGTTTTGGGCCGTTTTGGGGGCCATCTTGGGTTGTCTTGGAGCGCTATTGGGCCGTGATTCCGATTCGTGGGCACTGTTGGAGCTGCCTTGAGGTTCCTTGTGCCGCTTCTGGGGCGATCTGGAGGGCCCCGAACGCCCCCCGGGAAATTCGGGCATCCTTGAGCTGACCTTGCCGGGAGTCGGCCAGGGTGTTTTTTGTCTGGGACCCCCCAGCGGCCGCCCCGCGCGCGCGAATTATACATATAACGGCGCACCGGGTCCGGGGGCCCGGGGCCGGGACCTCGACCACAAATGTGGGCCCCGGGGGGCCCGGAGGCTCGTCGGACCGCCGGACGCCGTCCAAGATCGTTCGCAGGCGGCTTCGGAACGCGCTCCGATGGCTCCTTAGGGGTGTTGAAACCAGCGCCCCGCCTGAGACATCCTCACAATCTGCTCTGAAAGTCAAGGGTTTGGGGGATGAAAACGAGCAAACCGCTTGAGACATCCCCACATACTGGCCGCGAACGGGCCCGTGAAAACACCCCTGGCGGCTCCCCTTGCGAGTCTGAGTATGACTAGGTCTGAGTATGAGTAGGTCTCAGTCCGTGCGTTGAATAATTCAGACTATGAGAAGGTCTGAGTATGTGTAGGTCTGAGTATGAGTAAGTCTGTGTATGAGCAGGTCTGGGAACGAGTCTGGGTATGAGTAAGTCTGGGTATGAAGGAGTCCTAGCATGAGTTAGTCTGAGTATGAGTAGGCCTGCATGTTGTGCGCTGAGTAACTCAGGCCATGATAAGGTATGAGTATGAGTAGGTCTGAGTATGAGTAAGTCTGTGTATGAGTAGGTGTGTTCTCTCTGGAGTCGGCGGCGTCCGAGTAATAATTACCCGGCGCGGGGCTCCCCAAATGTGCATCTCATTATTTTTGTACGTCTTTCTCTTGATATCTGTCAATGAGCGCCTGTGTGCGAGGGCGAACCGCTCGCTCGAGACATTCCCACAATCTGCAAGCATGAGTGCGACCAATAGCAAATCTGAGAGCGACTGATTCTGAATGTGAGTTAATCTGGGTGCGATTGAGCCTGGGTGCGAGTAAATATGGGTGCGATTGAGCCTGGGTTTGAGTGGGTATGCGTGTGAGTAAATATGAGCGCGAGTGCGTCTGTGTGCGAGTGGGTCTGAGTATGGACGAATCTGAGTGTGCGCCAGTCTGTGATTGAGCGGATCGTAGCATGATGAGTCTGAGCATGAGTGAGTCTGGGCTTGAGTGGGTCTGAGTGTGAGAAAAAGTGTGTGTTAATGAATATGAGTGCGAGTGAGCCGAGTGTGATTGGGTATGGATGTGAGGCAGTCTGAGTGTGAGTCGGTCTGCGTTTGAGCGGACCGAAGGATGATGAGTCTGAGCAGGAGCGAGTCTGCGTATGAGTGGTTCCGAGCGAGAGTCTGAGTGTGAGTAAGTTTCGGTATGGATATGAGCGAGTCTAAGTGCGAGTGAGCTTGCGTGTGACTGAGTCTGAGTATGAGTGAGTATGAATGCAGAAGAGTGAAGGAGAGCGGAGAGCGAAGGAGAGTGAGGCGGAAGCGTTTGAGTAAAACCTCAAGCTTTGGAACATCGAACCTCGATCGTCTGGCCCTGGCTACTCGAGTTTCCCACGTCCTCCTCCTCCTCCTCCTCCCCCTCCTCCTCCTCCTCCTCATCATCATCATCAAAGGCCGCCGCGCGCTCAGGCCATTGATGGAGCAGCGGCCTCCAGCCACCGCCCCCTTGCCATGCCCAAAATGCAGGGGGCCGCTTGACGACACCCCGCACACCGCCAGGCCGCCATGGCCGTGCTCCGGAGCGCGGGCGCCGCGCACCTGCCGAGCACAGGACTCGCTACGCTGACCCTGAACTACTGGACGTTGAGCTTCAACTTCGACATCATCACGGACACAGAGGGCCAGCACAGGCACACCAAGCGGCCCATGAATTGCCACAAGTGGAACAATTGCACGCTGAACGTGACTGGCCACATGGACTACCCCACCCAGATTGCGAAGGACTACTGGACACTGAAAATCAACTCCAACATCATCACGAACATAGAGGGCCAGCACATGCAGGATTACAACACGCTGACCCTGAACGACTGGACGCTGAACTTCAAATTCAACATCCTCACTAACACAGAGGGCCAGTACGTGCAGGACTGGACGCTGAGCTTCAAGTTCAACATCTTCACGAACACAGAGTGCCAGCACAGGCAGGACTACGACACGCTGACCCCGAACTACTGGACGCTGAGCTTCAATTTCAACATCCTCACGAACACAGAGGGCCAACACATGCAGAACTACACCACGCGGCCCCTGAATTGCCACCAGTGGAACGATAGCACGCTGAACGTGACTTGCCACATGCTGCTTCAGACGACGCACAAGACCAGGCTGAATGGCAGCAACAATACGGACACCTACACGATGAGGAAAGAGCTCCCAGGGATCATAGCCATCACGCAGGAGATCGAAGGCTACAAGTACACCCTGGACTCCCCCCTCAGGAAGAGCGACACCCCAGATGACAAGAAACGCCTGCAGGAGATAGGGTCGCCAGCGCCCCCCTTCGCGCTGGCGATCTTGGAAGGACTGTACAAGTGTGACGTGGGCGGCTCCATGGAGGGTGCCATTCGGAACCGCCTGCACCGAGCGGAGACCGAGGACATCGAGGCAGAACACAGAGGGCCAGCACATGCAGGATCACACCACGCGGCTCCTGAATTACTACCAGTGGAACAATTGCACGCCGAACGTGACTTGCCACCTGGGCCACTACATCCACACCCAGCTCGCGAAGGACTACTGGATGTCTCAGGGCATCTCGACCACATCTCCGACACATGCCGTGCACATCAGACTATGATGTACGCAGGCATTAAGATCCGCCAGTGCACTACCGACGCCCCGCGTCATTTCGAGGACCGCCGCTATCATACATGGGTCCATTTCGGAGGGGGGCGCGGGGCACGCACGAGCAGCTCAGTAAGCCGCAGCATCGCAGTATCCAAGCGCCAAAGCAGCAAGATAGATATCGACAAGGCACGGCACTCCCCACAATCTGACCCACGGGGCGCGGGCGCCGTCGAGCTTCATCGAGGCCAGCTCCGCTCTAGACCCGCTGCTGCGCATTCCCCACCGCGGCCGAACGGAGCAAGTCATTACCAACGCTGGAAAGCAGGATGCCGCCGACCATGGAGCTGGGTACCGCAGGCACATACCGATATCCCTACTCGCGTCATGCCCATCCTGTTCACGGACCTCAACCAAGGGCCAGGACGACGATCACGACCGCGCCGCACCGACAACGCAATCGGCAGCCACCAACCCAGCGACGAGACCGAGCTCGGACGCTTGATTCACGACAAGTTCCTGACGCACCAGCTGACAGCCATCAACATGCACATCGACGTCAGCAATACCTACTACGGGCACAACAAAGCCAGATCAAGCATCAACTACTTCAGCGGCCACGACAACTTCATGGAAATCGTGAAGCACGTGAAGCTGATGGAAGATCCACTCCACGCTAAGTAGCCTACTACATGATGCCGACCACATCCCCATGATTATGCAGATCAAGATGCCTGTCAGCGGCGCCAACATCACGAACAACAACACCTGCTGGGACTATGGCCTACTTGCTGCTGGGCTCCAGACGGGCGCCCACCGTGCGTCTTCTCTCAACGACGCCTACGCCGAGATTAGCAAATCCAAGGAGGCCCTCCGAGTTGTCAAGATGGATCAGTGGGCTCCCCCCGAGGCCAGCGCGAGCACCTCTTCCCTCCTCTCGGCGACAACGCACGACGGGACGGACACCGACGACGAGACAAACCCCACCTTCGAGTGCAACATCGGGTCGCGCCAGAAACGGATTACCACGCGCTCGGCCACTCCAAGTGCTCCCCCGCCGCGCCCTGCGCCATCCAGATGCCGCCCCTCGCCCGCCATCGAGGACGCCCCTGATGCAAGCGCGTCCAACTGCCAGTCGGTGGAACACATCGCGGGCAGCGACCCACGCAGCAGACCTACACATCGACCACTTCGACGGCTACAAGCAGCACAGCGCCCAGCAGCAGTATATGTAGCGCCCGCGCGGGCGATCCGAGTGGCTACTGTTTCCTCTGCGCCTACTCTCCCTGGACAGGGGGGCGACGCCCAAGCGGAGAGCGACGTGGCGACTCCCACTGGGCCCTTCCCAGGGCTCGAAGGGCCCGGGCACCGCTACGATGACACCGAGCAGAAGCTGGTGATCGGCGCGCCCACGTGGGAGGGCCAGGCGGTCCACCGCCGAGGCGTGGCCCCAGCGGGCTGGCCCGAGGAGGAGGTAGGCCACTGGCTAGAGACGCTCGAGCAGTGAACCCGCCTTTTTGCCAGAGCGAGCCTGTCTTTCTGCCAGGGCGAGCCTGCGCGCCACAGCGCAGGCCACAGCGCAGAGGAGGCGAGTCCACGCCGTGTCAATTTTTGTTCGAGGCTAAAGCCTCCCTGCCAGTTTCAGCACGGTCACGGTCACATCCCGCCCTCCTCCGTCGCGCCTCCCCCCCCCCCCCTGCCGTGCCAGCACATGCAGAGGAGCTGCGTGAGGTGGAGGCCCCACCCCACCCGAGTTCAATGCCGAAGACGAAGCGGCCAATATTATTCAGCTAGCATCTCGACGCCGCTCACGCGCTGCGCAGGAGGCCCCTCCGAGCAGCACCCTGGCAGTCTGGCCCAAGCGGGGCAACGCGAGACAGTCGGCTCTCTGCGACGGATCTCTCAAGTCTGGTTTCAGCGTATAGCATCTTTTGATATCAGATATTGGTCCTGACGCCGAGGAAAAATCATCATCATCATCAGCATCATCATCATCATCATCACCAGCATCCTCTTCCTGCGTTTGCCCCTACCGTGTTTATGCTGTCCCCCTTCTCCTCGTCCTCCTCCTCCTCGTCCTTTTCCTCCTCCTCCTCGCTTCCTCCTTCTCTTCCTCCTCCACCTCCTCATCCTCTTCCTCCTCCTCCTCCTCCTCATCCTCATCCTCATCCTCCTTGGGAGTGCTGAAACCAGCATCCTCCCAAAACTGCTCCGAAAACGACAGATGCCCAGCATCATAACGGCCAAACCGCCTGAGACATCCCCGCAAACTGGGCGCGAACGTCCTCCAAATCTGCTCCGAAAGCGAAACACGTTGGAAGAGACAATGGCCAAACCGCCTGAGACATCCCCACAAAATCCCGCGAAAGGGGCCAAGTGAAATACTCCCCCGCCGCTCCCCCCTAGGAGTGTTGAAACCAGCGAATCGCCTGAGACATCTTCCAAATCTGCTCCGAAAGCGAAACATGCTGGAAGAGAAAATGGCCAAACCGCCTGAGACATCCCGACAAAATCCCGCGAAAGGGGCCGAATGAAATGCACCCCCGCCGCTCCCCTTAGGAGTGCTGAAACCAGCGAATCGCCTGAGACATCCTCCAAATCTGCTCCGAAAACGAAACATGTTGGAAGAGAAAATGGCCAAACCGCTTGAGACATCCCCACAACATCCCGCGAAGGGGGCCGAGTGAAAAACTCCCCCGCCGCTCCCCTTAGGAATGCTGAAACCAGCGAATCGCTTGAGACATCCTCCAAATCTGTTCCGAAAGCGACACATGTTGGAAGAGAAAATGGCCAAACCGTTTGAGGCATCCCCACAAAATCCCGCGAAAGGGGCCGAGTGAAATACCCCCCCGCCGCTCCCCTTAGTGCTGAAGCCACAGAAACGCTTGAGACATCCTCAACATCAGTGTGTGTGTGTGAGTCATCCGATGAGTGGACCTGAGTGAGTGTAGTGAATGTATGAGTACAAGTACGAGTGAGTCTGAATGATGAGTGAGTCTGAGGGATGAGTGAGTGTGAGTGATGAGTGATGAGTCTGAGTCATGACTGAGTCCGAGTGATGAGTGAGTCTGAGTGATGAGTGAGTCTGAGTGATGAGTGGGTCTGAGTGATGAGTGAGTCTGAGTGATGAGTGAGTGGGTCTGAGTGAGAGGAGTGGTGTGTTCTCTCTCCTCCAGCGCGGTCCGCCAATTACTCGACGCGGGGCTCCCCATATGTGCATATCATTATGTTGGTACGTTTTTCTCTTGATATCTGTCAATGAGCGCCTGCGTGCGAGGGCGAACCGCTCGCTCGAGACATTCCCACAGTGTGCAAGCATGAGTGCGACCAATAGCAAATCTGAGAGCGACTGGTTCTGAGTGTGAGTTAATATGGGTGCGATTGAGCCTGGGTTTGAGTGGGTATGCGTGTGAGTAAATATGAGCGCGAGTGCGTCTGTGTGCGAGTGGGTCTGAGTATGGACGAATATGAGTGTGAGCCAGTCTGTGATTGAGCGGATCGTAGCATGATGAGCTTGAGCATGAGTGAGTCTGGGCTTGAGTGGGTCTGAGTGTGAGAAAAAGTGTGTGTTAATGAATCTGAGTGCGAGTGCGCCGAGTGTGATTGGGTATGGATGTGAGGCAGTCTGAGTGTGAGTCGGTCTGCGTTTGAGCGGACCGAAGGATGATGAGTCTGAGCAGGAGCGAGTCTGCGTATGAGCGGTTCTGAGCGAGAGTTTGAGTGTGAGTAAGTTTAAGTATGGATATGAGCGAGTCTAAGTGCGAGTGGGCCTGCGTGTGACTGAGTCTGAGTATGAGTGAGTATGAATGCAGAAGAGCGAAAGAGAGCGGAGAGCGAAGGAGCGTGAGGCGGAAGCGTTTGAGTAACACCTAAAGCTTTGGAACATCGAACCTCGATCGTCTGGCCCTGGCTACTCGAGTTGCCCACGTCCTCCTCCTCCTCCTCCTCATCATCATCATCATCATCAGCAGCATCCTCTTCCTGCGTTTGCTCCTACCGTGTTCATGCTGTCTTCCTCCTCCTCTTCCTCCTCCTCCTCCTCGTCCTCTTCCTCCTCCTCGTTTCCTTTTTCTCTTCCTCCTCCTCCTCCTCCTTCTCCTCCTCCTCCTCCTCCTCCTCCTCCTCCTCCTCCTCCTTGGGAGCGCTGAAACCAGCAAATCGCCTGAGACATCCTCCCACAACTGCTCCGAAAACGACAGATGCCCAGCATCACAACGGCCATACCGCCTGAGACATCCCCGCCAACTGGGCGCGAACGTCCTCCAAATCTGCTCCGAAAGCGAAAGATGCTGGATGAGAAAATGGCCAAACCGCCTGAGACATCCCCACAAAATCCCGCGAAAGGGGCCGAGTGAAATACCCCCACGCCGCTCCTCTGAGAGTGCTGAAACCAGCGAATCGCGTGAGACATCCTCCAAATCTGCTCCGAAAGCGAAACATGTTGGAAGAGAAAAAGGCCAAACTGCCTGAGACATCCCCACAAAATCCAACGAAAGGGGCCGAGTGAAATACCCCCCCGCCGCTTCCCTTAGAGTGCTGAAACCAGCGAATCGCCCGAGACATCCTCCAAATCTGCTCCGAAAGCGAAAGATGTTGGAAGAGAAAATTGCCAAACCGCCTGAGACATCCCCACAAAATCCCGCAACAGGGGCCGAGTGAAATACCCCCCCGCCGCTCCCTTTAGGAGTGCTGAAACCAGCGAATCGCCTGAGACATCCTCGCAAACTGCTCCGAAAACGAAACATGTTGGAAGAGAAAATGGCCAAACCGCTTGAGACATCCTCACACAAATCCGCGAAAGGGGCCGAGGGAAATACCCCCCCGCCGCTCCCCTTAGGAGTGCTGAAGCCACAGAATCGCCTGACACATCCTCAACATCAGTGTGTGTGTGTGTCATCCGATGAGTGGACCTGAGTGAGTGTAGTGAATGTATGGGTACAAATACGAGTGAGTCTGAGTGATGAGTGAGTCTGAGTGATGAGTGAGTCTGAGTGATGAGTGAGTCTGAGTGATGAGTGATGAGTCTGAGTCATGACTGAGTCCGAGTGATGAGTGGGTCTGAGTGGTGAGTGAGTCTGAGTGATGAGTGGGTCTGAGTGATGAGTGAGTCTGAGTGACTGACTGAGTCTGATTGATGAGGGAGTCTGAGTGGTGACTGAGTCTGAGTGGGTCTGAGTGAGAGGAGGTGAGTGGTGTTCTGTTCTCTCTCTGTTCCTCCGGCGCGGTCCGCCAATAACAAGAACCCCATCTCTTTGGATATGGGGAATAACAAGAAACCCATATGTAGGATATGGGGAACAAGAACCCCAGCTTAGGATATGTGGGAAACTATAAAAATATCCCGGCAAAGCAACCTAACAGCGATCTGTAGGAACATATCTGGAAGCATTCCCCTTGGGATTCAGATGAGAATCCAGTTGTAGAATTCTTCTGTTCTCGCAGTCGTAGTCGCATTCGCGATGACAGTCGCAGTGGCAACGGCAGTCGCAGTCACAGCCTCAGCCTCAGCCTGACTCAGCCTCAGCCTCAGCCCGCCTCAGCCTCAGCCTGCTTCAGCCTCAGCCTCAGTCTGCCTGCAGCCTCGGCCTCAGCCTCAGCCTGCCTCAGCCTCAGCCTCAGCCTCAGCCTGCCTCCGCCTCAGCCTGCCTCAGCCTCAGCCTCAGCCTGCCTCAGCCTCAGCCTCAGCCTGCTTCAGCCTCAGCCTCAGTCTGCCTTCAGCCTCGGCCTCATCCTCAGCCTGCCTCAGCCTCAGCCTGCATCAGCCTCAGCCTCAGCCTCAGCCTGCCTCAGCATCAGCCTGCCTCAGCCTCAGCCTCAGCCTGCCTCAGCCTCAGCCTCAGCCCTGCTTCAGTCTCTGCCTCAGTCTGCCTCAGCCTGCCTCAGCCTCAGCCTGCCTCAGCCTCAGCATCAGCCTGCCTCAGCATTCAAAATGTGGCCCGGGAATGGAGTTCTGGGAACTCGAAGAACACGAAGTGGCCTACAGTTGGCTCCGGGCATTCAAAATCATGCCCAGGAATGGAGTTCTGGGAACTCGAAGACCACGAAGTGGCCTACAGTTGGCTCCGGGCATTCAAAATCATGCCCAGGAATGGAGTTCTGGGAACTCGAAGACCACGAAGTGGCCTACAGTTGGCTCCGGGCATTCAAAATCATGCCCAGGAATGGAGTTTTGGGAACTCGAAGACCACGAAGTGGCCTACAGTTGGCTCCGGGCATTCAAAATCATGCCCAGGAATGAGTTCTGGGAGCTCGAAGACCACGAAGTGCGTTACTGTTGGCTAACGAGGGAGTCCCCGGTTTCCCGGGGCAACCCGTCCGGATCTCGCCCAGACCCCCCTGGGGTGTCAAGATGCTCTCTTTTGACCCTACTAGAAACCTATCAGTCTTCGCTGTTAGGTAAAAATGGTCAGGGTACGATTTTTTGATTATTTTTGTTGGCTATGTCTGCACATTGTTTTTGGCTATTTCTGGGTTTTCCTTCGGCGATGTTTCCTGAATTTCGGCCTCCAGGGCCCGTAATCGGGCCCGGGGGTCATCAAACATGGATCCAGGACGGAGAAAAGAGCACCCCTGGGAAAGGGGTGGGGACCTCTGGGGCCGCGGATTGACAAAATCATATCGGCGGATGTCTGGGTGAGACGGGGGTCAGTGCAATCGGGGGTCAGCCAGAAGGCTGAATCTTGCAGGATCCTGCAGGGCCAAGGGCGCAATGAGCAGGGCTAAGGCGCAGGATCCTGCAGGATCTCGCGGAATTCTGCAAAGCTTGGCTGACCCAGGCTTGCATTGACCCAGGTTTGCATTGACCCGGGTGTGAATTGACCCAGGCAAATCTTAGCCTCCCAGCTGGTGTTGGAGTAGATGGGGTCGGAGGATCTCGCCGCATCGCCGATGCGTCGTCAATGCGGCTCGGAGCCTGATTCTCTCCACGCCGATGGCGCAGATGCATCGCCGACGTCTCCGATGCATCGCCGATACATCGCCGATGCATCGCCGATTCATTGTCGATGCGGCTCGATCCTCCGACCCGATCTACTCGGAGCCCATCTAAGAGGCCTCTAGCACATGCGCTCTCAGCCATGCGCAGGGGGGCGAGGGGAGGGGGGAGGGCTTCTTAGAAGCACCCCTGCTTCTGAGAAGGCGCGGGCCTTCTCTGCAGATGTAGGGCCAGCGCCTGCTAAGAAGCAGCCTCCAACTAAGAAGCATTTCCCCTCCCCCTACCCCCCTTGTGCGTGCCGCATGCACTCGGCTTTGCGTGAGAGTGCCCATTTGCCGGAGGGAACTTTGGTGCGGGCCCACAGGGGTGCCCCCCTGTCCTGGAGCGGCGTACTTGCTTGAGCTTGCGCCCCCCCAAAGCAAGCGCACCAAAAAGGTCATTCTTGCTTAGAGTCACCCGTACGTGTAGCCGAGGCATATCCCAACCTCCGAAGATGTTGTTGTTGTGTTCTGGTCGGGAGCTTGCGGCCTGTTACTTTACTCGTTCGACTCAGGCAGGCTACTTGCATTGACACTTGGCCGCACCCCCCCCCCCGCCGCCTTTCCAACCAAACAGCGCTGGGCCAAGTAGACGTGCAAGTGAGTCCTGGCTTGCGTGGGGTCAGGAGGAGGAGGAGGAGGAGGAGGAGGATCAGGAGGAGGAGGAGGCGGAGGAGGAGGAGGAGGAGGAGGAGTAGGAGGAGGAGGGGAGGAGGAGGAGGGAGGAGGAGGAGGTGGAGGAGGAGGAGCAAAACAACGGCCTCTCTATTTGATCTCGGTGTCGGCCTCTGGGGCCCCGCGATCGGGCCCCGGCGCCACCAGACAGGGATGCGGGGCGACAAGCCGGCCCCCGGGGGTGGGGGTGGGACTTCCCCTGGAGCGCGGCATGGAAGGACAAACGAACGCACAGCTCGTCGCACGTCTGGGCAGGTCGGGGGCTGGGCCCCTTGGGAAGGGGGGAGGCCTCGACCCACCATCGCACCGGCCCCTCGCCCGGCGGAG
>CAUYUJ010017588.1:202590-231400 GCA_963575745.1 Prorocentrum cordatum
CTACTACTACTACTACTACTACTACTACTACTACTACTACTCCTACTACTACTTACTGCTACTACTACTTACTGCTACTACTACTACTACTACTACTACTACTACTTGCTACTACTACTACTACTACTACTACTACTACTACTACTACTACTACTACTACTACTACTACTACTACTACTACTACTACTACAGTCCTCGTAGCTTGCGAGAGGTCCTCAGTCCTCGTAGCTTGCGGGAGGTCCTCAGTGGGGGGAGGGAGAGGGAGCGAGGGGGGAGGACGGGGGGAGGGGGGGGGGAGGACGGGGGGGCGCGGAGTTTTATTCCCCGGAGAGAGAACCAGGGGGGGGGGGGGGGGGCCCTTTTCTAAAGACCCTACCGGGTTTACAAGAGCCTCTGGCGGCCGTTCAGGACGGTCTGGACACCCCAGAACGCTCTCGGCGAGGCGCAGCTGCTGGAGCGCGTCCCGAGTCTGGAAAGCCACCAACCAACGCAAACGTCCGAGAACCTCGAACCTCGAGTTTTTGCCACAACGTCGACTTCCAGAGGTGTCGACCCATTCCTAAGCACAGGCTTTTCGTCCCAGGCCGTTTTTGACGATCCCGGGGCCCAGCGAAGGCCCGCAGATACCGAAAATAGCGAAAAGCGTCCCGTCGTGATCATTTCGCGACGCGAGGGGGTCTGGGAACGCGAACCTGGGGGGGAGTGAGAAGGAGAAGGCCTTCTCAGTCCCCCGGCCTCGCTTTCTAAGCCTTCCCCGAAGATGCAGAAAATTTCTCAGAAGGCGCGAGGTCTTCTGAGAAGTCACGCCGCCTTCCGAGCAGGCCTTCTCATTCTCACTGCCCCCCCTCGCTCGCCGCCGAATTTGGTTTTTGGATCATAGCTCGGGTCTCCGGCGGCCGTTCGGGACGATCCGGGCACCCCCGGAACGCCCTCGGCGAGGCGCAGCTGCTAGCAAGCATGCCGAGGCTGGAAAACCGCCGAGAACTGACGAAAACGTCCGAAAACCTCGAGCCTCGAGCCCGAAACTCCCCCCCTCGCTCGCCGCCAGACAACGGCCAGAACAGGGACAGGAAGCAGGCGGAGGGAGCCGAGGCCTGCCGCAGGCGCGTGCGTCTCCGCTCGGGGCCCCGCCGGCCCGCGGGGAGAGGCCGAGGTCGCCAGCGGCGGGCCAGGCAGGGGGAGCGGAGGAGGAGAGGAGGCGGGAGGGAGGAACGACACGAAGGCAGAGCACGCCCCCGAGCGTCGCACGGCCGCGAGGATTGCACGATCCCGTGGCCCCCGGTGGCCGCCGCCGACCGATCGCTCCTCCTCCTCCTCCTCCTCCTCCTCCTCCTCCTCCTCCTCCTCCTCCACCCCCCTCCTCATCCTCCTCCTCCCTCCTCCTCCTCCTCCTCCTCCTCCTCCTCCTCCTCCTCCTCTCCTCCTCCTCCTCCTCCTCCCTCCTCCCTCCTCCCTCCTCCCTCCTCCTCCCTCGGCGTCCTCCATCCACGAGGCGGTGCCGCGCGGCTGCTGCAGCGTGCCGCGCGCCGCCGGGCTGCCGCGCGCGGGCGTGGGCGCCCTGGCGGCGGGCACGCCCGCCTGCCCCTGCTGGGCCCGCAGCTGGGAGGAGAGGCCCACCGTCCTCTCCAGGTACTCGTCCTCGGCAGGAGGGCGCCAGCACCAGGCAAACCAGGCAGTGGCAGACCCAGACCCCCTCGAGTAATGAAAAAATCATGACGGGAGGTTTTTCCTAATTTTCGGCCTCCGGCGGCCCTCGCCGGGACTCGGGAGCGTCAAAAAACGACTCAGGATGCAAAGCCGGTCATGGGGAAAGGGTCGGGACCTCTGGGGGTCGACGTAATGAAAAAATCATTACGTCGGGGGTCTGGGGAGAGGGTAGGGCCTGGATGTTTTTAGAAAACTGCACATGCGAGCGACCTTTCACCCGATGCTTCGGTGCAGTGCCACTTCGGCTGGAGAGCCCCTGGAGGGCGAAAGCTACCTGCGCTTGGCACACAAAACACATCAGCATCCGAGCAGGCTTGATAGTCCAGGTACTCGTCCTCGGCAGGAGGGGTGCCTGCCAGCTCAGCAGCTCTTCTGCAGCTCGAGTTGAGTTGAGAAAACCGGCAGCACCTGCCAAGATGACACGAAACAGCCGATCCCGCCGTGATGCTTTTTTGGGCAGTGATATGTACCCGATCGACCTGAGATTGAGATGGCGAGCGGGAATAAGATCGAATATGAGGAGAAAAAATACTAAGCACTGGAGTCGACCCGTGCAGTCGAGCTGGACTGGGGAGGACACGCGAGAGGGCACACGACCCTTCCGAGGGCCGCAGTGCCACAAGAGTGTAGAAGGCATGGGTCGCGAAGCACAGGACACAGGGGTACCCTTGATTTGGCGGGGTCGACCTACAGATCAAACTCGGCTGTATGGGAAAGCAGCCAAGGATGGGCCGAAGGGGAAGGCTGCAAGGGAAGCCTGGGAAAGCCGCTCCTCCTTACGATGTGCGGGTCGACTGCACCCACCACCTCCTCGCGCCGTGGAAGAGCCAGGACGGGAGGCCTGGGGCCATCTTCGGCCTGCGGGCCCCAGGAACGTCAACGAAGCAGCTCGGGATGAAACAGACCGGTCCCTGGGTCGGGGTTCTACTGACCTGGGTCAACGCATAACCCGGGGTAGGCAGGCTCTGCAAGATCCTGCGAGATCCTGCGGGATCCTGCGCGCCAGCCCGGGTCCATGCAACCCTGGCTTTGCAGGATCCTGCAAGATCCGGAGCTCTGGCTGACCACCGTTTGCATGGACCTCCGTGGCTGGTTCGCGTCCCGGTGTCGCGGCCTCCGGTTTCAGGCACCGCGTGGATCGTTCAGCCTTGAACGATCGTGGCCCTCCGATACGGCAGATCGCTCGACATCGGCCGGTTCTGAGCCACCGGCGGCGTCCAGCCTTGCACGCCCACGCCGAGATCGCCGCGGCGTCCACGCGGCGCAAACCTCCCAGCAACGCGGCTGGGGCAGGGGTCAGGGGGTGCGGGCCTCCCTGGGCCCCCGCTGCGAGAAAGCACGGCGTCGGAGTTCCTGGCAGACAGCCACAGCCATCCCGCCCTTGGCCTGTCTCTGGGCCCCGGGATCGGCGCCTACAGTGAATAACGCCCTCCTGGCTGGCGGGCAGGAGGGCACGTGCACCGATCCTGGGCCCAGGATCGGCCTTGGCCAGGACCGCTGTGGCCTCCGGGTCCTCGGCCTTCTCCCACACGCCCGCGGCGCGCTCGCTCCAGGCCGCCTTCCGGGCGAAGAACTGGCGCACGTGGAACTGCAGGCGCCGCAGGCGCCGCATGAGCGAGTTGACGCCCTGGGCCAGGTTGTTCATCTGCGCCAGGTGCCGGCAGAAGTGCTGCACCGTGTCCGCCGCCTAGCCATGGGGGACAGCGGAAGCTGCTCAAAAGCAGAGGCGCTCGGAGGTCCGCGCGGACGCCGTGGATCGGCGCAGGACCCCACCACGGCAGAGCCTCCGGCGCCGCCCAAGGGCGCGCTCCGCGCGCCAGGGAGTGGGCCCCGCGCAGGTCCAAGGGATCCGCGCGGACCCTCGGAAGCTTCTGCTTGCGCACATGTTTGCTGCCTCGACGCCTGGCGCCGCTCCCGGACCACGTTGAGAAGGGAGGCGAGGAAGAAGACCCCGCGGGTCGCCAGCCCGAGCCTGCGAAAGGCCTCCCAAGCGGGGTCCGAGCAAATGGGGACGAAGAATCGCGCCGCATCGCCGAGGCATCGCCGATGCCTCGGCGATGCCTCAGCGACGCTGGCGCTGCAGCGGCGCCGCCGGCGAAGAGAAGATTGGGCTCCACATCGAACCGCACCGCCGATGTATCGGCGAGGCGGCGCAGTCCTTCGCCCCATCCGCTCGGACCCCACCCCAGACCCTCGACGTCATGTTGTTTTCGTGACGTCGACCCCCAGAGGTCTGGACCCCTTCCCCCGGGACCAGCTCTTCGTCCTGGGCCGTTCTGTGACAGCCCCGAGGCCTGGTAAAGGGCCCCCATGGGGCCGAAAGTGGCGAAGGAGCTCCCGTCGTGATTTTTGCCATGGCTCGAGGGGGGTCTGTGACTTGGGAGGTCCACAGACCTGCCCAGCCGGCCCGGGTTCCGGTGCTCCGCGCGCGTCTCGAGCCGGCCGACGGCGCTCGCCCTGCGCCTGCCACGACCGTGGTGGGGCGAGCCGCCCCCGGAGCTCGCCACCGAGCCGCGGCGCGAGGAGCCCAGCGCGCTGGCCAGCGAGCCGCGCCGCTGGGCGCTGGGGAGGCTGGCGAGGGAGCTGCGGCGCGACGGCCGCCGCGCTGGGTGGAGGAGCTCCGCGGCGAGGGGCGCGGAGGCGGACGACCGCCTCTCGGGCGGGTGGCCATATATGGGGGGGTGACCTCCATGGGGGGGTGGGGGGGGAACGGGCCCCCGGGGGGCCCTCTGGGGTCCCTTTGGCGCTCCCGCTGCCTCCAAAGGGGCCCTCGAAAGGGCCCCACGCAGGGCCCTGTCCTCCCACCCCGCATCTCAATCATCCCCCATGGCCACCCGCTCGAGCCTCGACGCTTGCTCTGGGATGACCGGGGCGTCCGAGAGCAGCCTGCCGGGCCCGGCGTCCTGGCGGGCTTGCGGGCTGGCGTCCCGGGCCGGCGAGAGCCCACGCCCAGTGCTCTCCGTCGGAGCGACCCTCGAGAGCGACGTCGCCTTCAGCTGGCTCTGGACCTCCTGGATCGCCCTCCTCCTCCTCCGCTCCGACGCCTCCCCCTGCATGGCCTTCGCCCTCCCGGCCATCTCGCCGATGCGATCGCTCCTCGCCTTCTTGATGCTGCCCTCCGCTCTGTTCAGGGCCACGTGGTCGACCGCCCTGCGGCCCGTCTCCCTGGCCCGGGCCTCCCAGCGCCTCTCCTGCGAGCGCTGCCGCAGGATCCGGTCCACCTGGCCGCCCGTGGAGCCCGCGCCGAGGCAGAGGCAGCGGCCCTGCAGCGCGGTCACGTTGACGACCTCCACGTGCTCGGCGCGGCCCCCGGCGGCCGCGGCGCCGCGGAAGCCCTGCATCGGGATCGTCAGGCCCGACATCTCGAGGTCCCAGCCGCTCTCGGTCAGCTCCTTCACCTGGGCATCGTTCGGCCGACCCCCATCCCCGCTGGCCTGGCCTCTTGGCCCCGCTGGCCGACTCGAGCCCCTGGATGGGGATATGGGCGGTTCCCTTCGGGCTTCGAGGGGCCGATCCCCAACTGGGAGGGGTGGTGGGAGGGTGGGGCCGAGATACCGTGGCACGGTGGGGATGGTCGCCGCCGAGATTGGTCTTCGGGTTCTAACGTGGGTCTCTGGCGGCCGTTCGGGACGACCCGGGCACGTCGATGTCCATAAAAACGCTGGGGGGTTGTTCTTTCGTCTTCAAGTTCAACGACTTTGTTTCGGCTTTCGGGGCCGTTTTTTGTTTGTTCTGGATTGCCGTCTCGCCGTGTTCGGTTCGTTTAGCGCTACGTTGTTCAAACATTGTTTTCTAACTGCCGTGCATGTTCTGTTCTCCGTTTATGTAATTTGCTCTCTGTTTTGGGTTGCCGTTTTCCTTTTCTGTTTTGGGTTGTCGTTGTCCGCTCGCTTTGGGCCCGGCGGGTGTCGTCTTTGTTCTGTTGTGGATTGCCTTTGGTGTTTCTGCTTTGGCCGACCGCAACACGAAATGTTGGAAACGGAAAACAAGCGCCCCCAGCGCTTGTTAAGAACAACGAAGCCCAGACACTCCCAGAACGCTGTCGGCGAGGCGCAGCTGCTGGAGAGCATCCCGAGGCTGGAAAACCTCTAGGAACCAGCGAAAACGCTGGAAAACACCATATTCCCCCTTGACACCCGAACACCCGACGACATGACTTTCTCACAACGTCGACATCCAGGTCTCGACCCTTTCCCCGGGACTGGCTTTTCATCCCGAGTCCTTCTTCGACGGCCCTGGGGCCCTGCGAAGGCCCCTGGAGGCTGAGAGTATATAGAACAGCCCTCCGGGGTGAGTCTGCCAGGCCGCGAAGGGGGTCCCAGCACTGATCGCCCGCATGTCCACGCGCTTCTTCGGCGTCATGGCGTTGCGCAGCTTCTCCACCAGCTGCTTCTTGCGCTCCTCCTGCTGGCGCCTCCTCTCGGCCTCCTGCCGCCGCTGCTCGGCCTCCTGTCAGGGAGGAGGAGGAGGAGGAGGAGGAGGAGGAGGAGGAGGAGAAGAAGGAGGTGGAGGAGGAGGAGGAGGAGGAGGAGCAGGCACCCACACAGATCGACACACGCCTTCCAGGAAGCCCCCTCTGTTCCCCTGCTTCCTGGATCTCTTCCTCCTCCCCTCCGTCTCCCCTGTATCCCGCTACCTCCGTGAGGATCAGCGTTTCTTTGTGTCTGGGCCTCTCGTTCCCCTCCTGAGAGGACATCTGCCGATACCGCCCGTCCCAGGGCCTCTTCCGGGGCTGCGTCCTGGGCCGCATCTCGAGGCGAAGCCGGCCGGCCGTGGCGGCGAGAGAGGGCCTCCCCCCGAGGGCTCGCCGAGGCAAGGGCATAGCAGCATCGGCACCCGAGCGACGAAGAGAAAGGGGTCTTACGCGAGATGTGCACAGCAAGCTTACGCGGTGGCTTACGCGGGCCGCCGGCGCGGCACGCGACATTGGAGACGAGGTCGCTCACGCGCGACCTTACGCGAGCAACTTACGCCCGCATGTCGGCGCCGCAGTGGAACCCGCAACTTTTCGTCGCTCACCTCTTGTGGGGGCAACGGCTCTTCCAGGAGCATCGGCACCTCGTCCTGGTATGGCAGTATCGGCGCCTTGGGGGTCTGGGTGCTGAACAAATAACGACGTCGGGGGTCTGGGACCCCTGGGACACAAGCGTCGCGACGTTTCGTGCGCTGGGCGTTTCCGCAAGTTTGCGGGCCATGTGGGGGGTCTAGGGCTCGGGTCGTGATTTTCCGCGACGCTGCAGTTTCTCGCAACGTCGGACCTCAGGTTCGAGACAACAGCAACTCAAAACCGCCCCCCCGACCCCTCCCCGTGGTCCAAGGGTCCAAGGGCCAAACGCACCAGTTTTCCAGGGCGCGTCCAGCCTTGGCGACGAGCGCCGTCCACCCCCCCGCCGAAGGCCGGCTGCCGTTGTGTCACCGACGACCCGCAGAACTTGTGTGTTCGCCAACGTGTGGATCCACCGAAGCCCTTCAGTACGACGCAGGTCCGCCGGAAAACACACACATATCTGTATATGTATACATACATACATACATACAGACATACAGACATACAGACATACATACATACATACATACATACATACATACATACATGCATACATACATACATACATACAGACAGACAGACAGACAGACAGACAGACAGACATACATACATATACAGACATACATACATACATACACACATGCATCCATCCATACATATATACATACATACATACATGCACATATATATATATGTGTGTGTATACAACCATATGTATATATATACATATCCGCCGACCCTGTCGGCGTGTGTGAGGGGCTTCTCCGTTCGACTCGTCGTCTCCGTCGTCTCCGTTCTCCCCCTCCCAGGGCTCTCCTCCTCAAGCGCGCTATCCAAAGCGAAATTAAACGACGTCGTAGTGGAGTCGAAGGGAAGCCCCTTCCCTTTGATCCCTTCCCCGCAGGGGGGGGGGGGGAGGGGGCCCGGGGCAGATACGACGCCCGCCGGGGCGCACTTTCCTCGAGCGGGCACGCACGGGATGCACTTCCTCCTCCTCCTGGTCCTCCTCCTCCTCCTTTTCCTCCTCCTCCTCCTCCTCCTGCTCCTCTCCTCCTTCTCCTCCTCCTCCTCCTCCTCCTCCTCCTCCTCCTCCCGCAGAGGCGTCCCGGGAGCGGGCCCCGAGTCAAAATACCACCCCCCTAGGGCGCATTTTCCTCGAGCGGGCACGCCCGAGATGCACTTCTTCCTCTTCCGGGAGCACGTCCCAAGTCAGAATATCACACTCCCGGGGCGCACTTTCTTCGAGCGGGCACACAAAGGATGCACTTCCTCCTCCTCCTCCTCCTCCTCCTTCTCCTCCTCCTCCTCCTCCTGCTCCTCCTCCTCCTTCTCCTCCTCCTCCTCCTCCTCGTCCTCCTCCTCCTCCTCCGCTTCCTCCCCCCACTCCTAGCCCTTTCGATCCGGGTCGGCGGCACCGGCCGTCAGGCCTCTCCTATATATATATATATATATATACACTATATCCGAACAGCCCTTGGGTTGGGCGAGGGTCCTGGTCGTGGGTTTGGTATACAAAGCACCCTCCCCGGGGCTAGGTTTTTGTATACAAAACGTGGCCCCGGGCGGTGGAATCCGCTTGACGCGGGAAGGATGCCGTATACAACGAAAACTGGAGGAGAGAGAGCGGTGCAGTGAGGGCCGGCACGGGCTGCGTGCGATCGGCGGAGCGGAGCGGGATAGCACCCTCTCATCGGGCCAGCACGCTCTTCCCCCGAGCGTTCCGCCCTCCACGGGGGGGGAGTGGCAGCCGGAACCCGACTGGAAAAGATGGTCGTCGGGACTCAGAGGTCAGAGGCCCAGACAACCTCTGCCGACGTCGCCGTCCCGCCGAGAAGGCGCCAGAGCACACGTCGAAGCGCACGTGCGCGCAGGCTGGCCATGGAAGGCAAGCTACGGGCGTCGGGCGAACTGCAGGCAAGTGAAACACTGGAACGAGGAGGAGGAGGAGGAGGAGGAGGAGGAGGAGGAGGAGGAGGAGGAGGAGGAGGAGGAGGAGGAGGAGGGAGCAAGACGTCTAGCTCACGGCGAAGAATACCAACGATCTCAATTCGCCCTTCTCTGATCCTCCTGTTCCTCGAGGTCCGGGTGCTTCAGCGGAGGAGGGAGAGGACGAGGAGGAGGAGGAGGTGGAGGAGGAGGAGGAGGTGGAGGAGGAGCAGGAGGAAGACGACGACGAAGAGGAAGAAGAGGAGGGCGAGGAGGAGGAGGAGGAGGAGGAGGAGGAGCAAGAGGAGGAGAAAGGCCCGCTCACGGCGGACGATCCCAACTCTCGCTCCCCTCTGCTCCTCCTGGTTCTCGAGGCTCAGGTGGTCCAGCAGCAGCCGCCGCCGAAGCTCCACGGCCGCGGCCTCGAAGGCCCGCAGGTCGTCCTCGAAGCTGGGCCCCTGCGGCGGCGCCGCGGCGCCCGCCAGCGGGAGCGTTGCGTCGCCCGGCCGCCGCTGCACCGGCGGCGACTGCTGCATCGCCGCCTATAGGGGGGGGACCAAAGCCCTGAAACCCCAGACCCCCATAGCGCCCTGCAAGAATCGCGACGGGATGATTTCTGCTGTTTTCGGACTCTGGGGGCCCTCCCTAGAGGCCCTCGCTGAGTCCCGGGGCCCTCGCTGGGCCCCGGGACTCAGGAGGAACAACGGGTCCCAGTGAAAGGGCGAAGACCTCTGGGGGTCCACATTCAGAAAAAACATGACGCCGGGGCGTCTCACAATGTCTTCGGGCTGGGCATTCTCGCCTCGCTTCGGGCCCTGGGACCCTCGCAGATCCATCCAGCTCGAGGAATGGCGCAGGCAGACGAGGTCTGCAGCGAGGCTCTGGCCGTGATTGCCCGGACCTCTCGCGGGCTGCGTTTTGATCAGCACTTCGAGGCGACTCCGGCCGTGGCGGCGACAGTGCCTCCCCGTGACGACGGGGGCGCCACCGCCGGGCTCGACGAAGTGGAAACGCCAGGAGCCCAGGGTCGGTTCCCTGAAGCCCTCCCCTGACCTCCTCCTCCTCCTCCTCCTCCTCCTCCTCCTGCTGCTCCTCCTCCTCCCCCTCCTCCTCCTCCTCCTCCTCCTCCTCCTCCTCCTCCTCCTCCTCCTCCCCCTCCCATTCCCCCTCCCCCTCCTCCTCGCCCTCGTCCTCCTCCCTGAGGTCCTCGATCTGCGTGGAGCGCTGCTCCGACAGCAGGTTGGCTTGGAACGTGGCCGAGGCGGGCGTGCCGAGCAGCAGGCCGCCGCCGGGCAGCTCCAGCGGGCCGCCGCCGCCCGCCGCCGCGGCGCTGCGCAGGCGGGAGGTCGCGGAAGGCGACCCGGGCGTGCCGGAGAGCTCGAAGCTGGCCTTCAGTCGGGGGCGCGCACACATGGATCCCAGACCCCCTCGAGGTATGGAAACATCACGACGGGAAGCTTTTCACTATTCTTGGCCTTTGGGGGCCCTTACCGGCCCTCGGGACCGTCAAAAAACGACTCAGGACGAAAAACCGGTCCCGGGGAATGGGTCGAGACCTCGGGGGGTCGACGTCATGAAAAAATCATGACGTCGGGGGTCTGGGATTAGCGATCCATGGATTCGGCGCGCGGTCGCCAAATCCATGGATCGGGGGAGGTGCCCTCCCCAAAAACGCGGCCGGTGCCGCCTCGCTCGGCGGCGGGGAAGTCCGCGACTTACCGTGGAAGCGGAGACCGTCGCTCATCCACGCCCCCTTGGTCCATGCTTTATGGGATGGACAGACCCGCCGCTAGCAAAACGTGGTTTAGTGAAAACGACCTCGGGCCCAAACCTGGCGGGCGCAAGCCTGGAAAATATCGGCCGCGGCGCCCTCTCGAGAACCGAGAACGGACAATTCACTAATCGACGTGCCAGGGTGGGGGTTCTGTCCACCCCCGATGTTTGCGATCGCCTGATTCAGGGGCGTATTCCCACAGAGCCGACGCTCCAAAAGTTGGAGCGGGCGGTGTTGGGCCGCCGAGGGCCCCCGGGAGCCCTTGCGGGGCCCGGGGGCCGTCCAAGAACACGGCCGAGGGCGAACGAGCGGCCCCTGGGAAGTGGTCCAGGCTCCTGGGGCCCGCGCATCGAAAAAATCGGAGCGGCCGGATGGCTGCAGCAGGAGTGTATGTGATCCAGGGCTCCGCCCCCGCCGACTCCCACTGCTGGTGGGATCGCGCCCCCGGGCCCCCCGCTGGGTAGGTATTACGGCCGTGAGCCTCGCGACGGCCTCGCGAATGGGATCGCCCCGCCCCCCCCCTGTGGGCGTGGCGTGGTAGAGTGTCGACGAACGTCGTCGTCGTCGTCGTCGTCGTCGTCGTCGTCGTCGTCGTCGTCGTCGTCGTCGTCGTCGTCGTCGTCGTCGTCGTCGTCGTCGTCGTCGTCGTCGTCGTCGTCGTCGTCGTCGTCATCGCCCCCGCCCTTTCCCCCATCCCATCTGGGGGGGGAGCTGTGCACCCTCGACCCTGGATCACACATAGCCCGGACCACCTCGGGTCACGAACAAAATCACGACGGGAGGATTTTGGTAAGTTCCGGCCCCTCGGGACCCTCACGATGCCCTGGGCCCGTCAAAACACGGCTCGGGATGAGAAGCCGGCCCCAGGGAAGGGGTCCAGACCTTTCGGGGTCCAGGGCCAGGGGGGTCGGAGCTTGAGGGAAGGGGTCCAGACCTTTCGGGGTCCAGACCTTATGAGAAAATCATGACGCCGGGGGTCTGGAAGCTCAGGGGGGGGGGAGGCGGCGCATCGACCCCCAATCGCCCGTTCATCGCCGACAGGGGCCTGATGGCCCACCCCGCCCAGGAACAAGCCAATCCGGGATCCCCAAACCCCGACGCCATGAGATCTTGGTGGCGTGACCCCAAGGAGGTATGGACCTCTCTCTGGGGACCAACTTTTCGTCCCGAATCTTGATCTGGACGGTCCTGGGGCCCGGTGAGGCCTCCCGGACGCCCCAGATGGCGAAGAACCTTCCGGCATGATCTTTCCCCGGCGCGAGGGGCTCTGGGTCGGGGGCCCATCGTCGCTCCATCGGCGGCGCATCGCCGATTCGGTCGGGGTCGCCGTGTCCCACCCCGAGCCGTTCCCCCCACGTTCCCCTTCGGTGGCAACTCCTGGGAGCCTCCCGTATTACCATCTTGTCGGCTCCCGCGAGTCGACGCTGATCGACGCCAGATCGATGCTAGTCGACGCGAAGTCCACGCTAATCGAGGCTGACCGACGCTACATCGGCGCTGTCTCGTCGACTCCAGACACTAGTCGACGCTGCTCGACGCTAAAGACGGAATTGGAAAGGTATACCAGGCTCCCACGATTTGCCCCCGAATTCCCCCCCAGGCCTGGTCCCACGCGGAGACGGCTGCGGGGGAGAGGAAGTCCAGGGAGACCTGAGGCGGAGCCAAGACCCGGATCACGAGTGGACCCGGACAAGTCGGGGATCTTCGGCATTCCGCGCTTCGAGCCTCGAACCCCTCTCGTCGTGCACAAAATCACAAGGGATGATTTTTGGGCTATTTTGGGTGTCCGCGGGCCCTGACCAGGCCTCGGGACAATCGAAAAACGACTCAGGATGAAAAGCTGGTCACCGGGAAAGCGTCCAGACCTCAGGGGGTCCACGTTGTCAAAAATTATCCTGGCGAAGGACCCAACCATATGCAGTTGTGAATGCCGCAATTGTGAATGCCATCTTCGCCTGCGCTCCCTATGTGGCCACGGCTTCCCGCCGGAGCCCGACATGCTCAGGGACACGTTCGTGGCCGTCTTCGCGGGCGCCGACGACGACAAGGACGGCGTCCCTCTCACCGAGGAGCAGAAGCAGGAGAAGGCCTTGAGAGCCATGAGGGAGGAGGTGGCGTTGCACGTCGACAAGGCGGAGTACGACGCCCATGCGCGGTTGTTGAAGCAGCGCAACTATGGGGCCACGATCCTCGTGAGGGATGTGCCGCTATGGCCCGGGGCCGCCATGCGAACCCTGCCACTGGCGCCTTCGGTGGAGCTCCAGTGGGGCCACGGTCCTCGTGAGCCGAAATGGCCCGAGGCCGCCATGCGAACCCTGCCACTGGGGCCTTCGGTGGAGCTCCCTATGGGGCCACGATCCTCGTGAGGGGTGTGCCGAAATGGCCCGAGGCCGCCATGCGAACCCTGCCACTGGCGCCTTCGGTGGAGCTCCCTATGGGGCCACGATCCTCGTGAGGGGTGTGCCGAAATGGCCCGAGGCCGCCATGCGAACCCTGCCACTGGCGCCTTCGGTGGAGCTCCCTATGGGGCCACGATCCTCGTGAGGGGTGTGCCGAAATGGCCCGAGGCCGCCATGCGAACCCTGCCACTGGGGGCCTTCGGTGGAGCTCCCTATGGGGCCACGATCCTCGTGAGGGGTGTGCCGAAATGGCCCGAGGCCGCCATGCGAACCCTGCCACTGGCGCCTTCGTGGAGCTCCCTATGGGGCCACGATCCTCGTGAGGGGTGTGCCGAAATGGCCCGAGGCCGCCATGCGAACCCTGCCACTGGAGCCTTCGGTGGAGCTCCCTATGGGGCCACGATCCTCGTGAGGGTGTGCCGAAATGGCCCGAGGCCGCCATGCGAACCCTGCCACTGGCGCCTTCGGTGGAGCTCCCTATGGGGCCACGATCCTCGTGAGGGGTGTGCCGAATCCGCATGCGTTCGGTGGAGCTCCCTATGGGGCCACGATCCTGTGAGGGGTGTGCCGAAATGGCCCGAGGCCGCATGCGAACCCTGCGGAAGCTCCCTATGGGTCGTGAGGGGTGTGCCGAAATGGCCCATTGCCCGCCATGCGAACCCTGCCACTGGCGCCTTCGGTGGAGCTCCCTATGGGGCCACGATCCTCGTGAGGGGTGTGCCGAAATGGCCCGAGGCCGCCATGCGAACCCTGCCACTGGCGCCTTCGGTGGAGCTCCCTATGGGGCCACGATCCTCGTGAGGGGTGTGCCGAAATGGCCCGAGGCCGCCATGCGAACCCTGCCACTGGGGGCCTTCGGTGGAGCTCCCTATGGGCCACGATCCTCGTGAGGGTGTGCCGAAATGGCCCGAGGCCGCCATGCGAACCCTGCCACTGGCGCCTTCGGCGGGGCTCCCTATGGGGCCACGATCCTCGTGAGGGGTGTGCCGAAATGGCCCGAGGCCGCCATGCGAACCCTGCCACTGGGCCTTCGGTGGAGCTCCCTATGGGGCCACGATCCTCGTGAGGGGTGTGCCGAAATGGCCCGAGGCCGCCATGCGAACCCTGCCACTGGAGCCTTCGGTGGAGCTCCCTATGGGGCCACGATCTTCGTGAGGGGTGTGCCGAAATGGCCCGAGGCCGCCATGCGAACCCTGCCAGTGGGGCCTTCGGTGGAGCTCCCTATGGGGCCACGAAGCGGTGGGTGAAACGCAGGGATGAAGAGGAGGAAGGGGGCAGCGGGAGGAGTGGACGCGGGGCGCTGTCTCTTCAAAACGAGGACCCAACACCACAGGATGGTTGGGAACAATCATGACGTCGGGGGTCTGGGAATGGCGGATGTGTCGGGCGCCGCGGCCGCTGGAGCGCCCTAGAAGGCGTTGGGAGCGTTCCGGAGCGCTCCGGAACGATTCCTCCCGATCCTCCATGAGATCCGACGCTGCGAACAAAAACTGCAACACTGCGAAAAATCACCACTGGAGCCCCCGACCCCGTCTTTCGGAGCAACCTCTTCGAGCGGGATCGATCGGTGATGGCCCCGGGGCCCGATCAGGAGGGCGAAGGCACCTGTGGTGAACAAAAAATTGCAACGCCCAGATCTCTAAACAAAAAAAAAGGTACCGATATTACCCCTGCTCCCCACGCCTCCCCTCTGGGCCCGCCGTCGGGCGAAACCGCCCAGCTCGAAGAAACCCGGAGGCCAAGACCTCAGGGATGGTCGGAGGCCTCGGCTTTCGGGCCTTCCACTTGGGCCTCTGGCGGCCGTTCGGGGCGATGTTGCTCCCATCGCACTTCAAGACCACATCCCATAAATGATTTCGAGCACCCGGAAAAGTGTCGACAGAGTGTCGACATGGTGTCGAAACAATGCCGGAACAGTGCCTCCCAGGGCCCGACACGTGAAAACCCCAGAGTTTGGGGGTACTTATCTGGCGCTCGACATTCTTTCTGGCGATCACAGCTAAAACAGGTTGGAACGTCATAACCCTGGAACGCTCTCGACGAGGCGGAGCTGCTGGGAAGCACCCCGATCGAGGCGAACCAAGCTTCCAGGACGCCAGGATCTCAGAAGGGGGGCTCGGGGCCAGATCTGGCACCCCTGGAACGCTCTCGACGAGGCGGAGCTGCTGGGAAGCACCCCGATCGAGGCGAACAAGCTTCCAGGACGCCAGGATCTCAGAAGGGGGGCTCGGGGCCAGATCTGGCACCCCTGGAACGCCTCCAGGACGCCGGGACCTCAGAAGGGGGGCCCGCCCGACGACCTCCTTCTGCGGCGCGCGCGCCGCCCTGGACCGGCTGCTCGGGCGGCTGAGCTCGCTCGCCAGCACGGAGGACTGCGACGCCGCCAGGCACGGCGGCGCGCGCCGCGCGCGGCTGCGGCAGGCGCTGCTGCCAGGGCGCGGCGGGAGCAGCTGTCGGAGCAGGGCGACCGAAGGCAACGGCACCCCCAGGCCCCCTCGCGTCGCAAGAAAAAAGAGTTGCGCCAGAGAGGACCCCCGATCAGAGGATGGTCTGGCAATTCGTGAGCTGGATATTGGGATCGTTTGTGAGATCGGCAGTGGGATCGAGGGTGCGGACGTGAGATCGATTGTGCGATCGATCATGAGATCGATCGAGAGGTGGGTAATGAGATCGGTGGTAAGACCGACCGATAAGGAACCTGGGAACCTGGAAGCCAGGAAACCCCGCCGCCCACCGAAATCGGCCCAGAACCAGCAATTGGAACCCGGGAACCGGGCCTCACACCGAAATCGGCCGCCAACTTTCGCCAAATCCTTCAAGATCCGCTAGAGACCTCTTCAGTGCACGCACTGTTTGGGGAATCAAGCGGGGATTTTTTCGCTAGTTGGGGCGTCCAGGGGCCCTTACCGGGCCTCGGGGCCGTCAAAAGACAACTCAGGATAAAAAACTGGACCCCGAAGTCTTGGACCCATCCCAGCGTCGCAACTTCTCGTGCACCGGGCGCTTCCGCACGGTCGCGGGCACTGGGGCCATCACGGATCCATCCATGGCTCGACAGATGCAGCAGACAGGTGGGGTCTAGGGCTCGGGTCGCGACTGCGCGCGCTCCCGCAGCTTTCTCGCGACGCCGCGCCCC
The DNA here is from genome assembly GCA_963575745.1 of Prorocentrum cordatum. Taxonomy (NCBI): domain Eukaryota; class Dinophyceae; order Prorocentrales; family Prorocentraceae; genus Prorocentrum; species Prorocentrum cordatum. The sequence continues at coordinate 218,580 of CAUYUJ010017588.1, forward strand.
TCGGGGCTGAGGACCACGGCAGCTCGCAGTGGGCCCCCTGGACCCCTCCTGGGGGGCCCCAGCGCACCAGCTCTCCGCGCTGCGCCCCGCCGTGGCGGCAGCGCTCCCGCTCTCCGAGCTGCGCCCGGCCGTGGCGGCGAGGCGGCCCCCCGAAGGCCAGCTAGACTCTGACCGTGGCCCGGTCCCCGGAGCCGGTGTCGCCGAGCTGCGCCCGGCCGTGGCGGCGAGGACAGGCCCCTCCGAGGGCCGACCGGCGCCGCTGCCTCGGCTCGCCCTCCTCTGCTGCGGGGCCCCGGGCGCCTGCCGAGGAGGCGATCGGCTGCAGAGCGCATATGTGCCCCAGCAGTGGAGATGTCCGTCGGCTCTGCAAAGGGCATGCGCAGAGAAAGACTCGCAGGCCCCGGCCTTCGTTGCACCGATGCGCCACACGCAGCAAGTAGCGTATACTGATACGGAGCTCGACACGTAGGCTGACAACGTAGCTCCGACGCGATGCGTCCGCCAAAACGTGATCCGATACGCGGAGCCAACACGCAACGTATCGACACGGACCTCTTGAGCACGAGCACGGTGCGTGTTGCGTATCACAACGTGCGTGTCGAGGCAGCGAAGGTCCCCGCAAAGCTCTACACGTGGTACCGCGCCGCTTGCTCACGCGCGCGCCCGAGAAGAAGAGCGCCGGCACCTCGGCAGCCCCCGCGGCGAGCCCGGCGCCCGAGGCGGGTCCTGCCCCGGGGGGCCGAGGCGCCCTCCGCGAGACGCGAGGCCGCGCGTGGGAGCAAACGGCGCGGCGGCATGCTTTCCCAACCATCCTGTGGTGTCGGATCCTCGTTTGGAAGAGACAGCGCCCCGCGTCTCACCTCCTCCCCCGCTGCTGCCCCCTCCTCCTCCTCCTCCTCCTCCTCCTCCTCCTCCTCCTCCTCCTCCTCCTCCTCCTCCTCCTCCTCCTCCTCCTCCCTCCTCCCTTTCCTGCTTCTGCTCGCCGCATGTCCGCCATGTCGGCACACCCCTCACGAGGATCGTGGCCCCATTGGGAGCTCCACCGAAGGCCCCAGCGGCAGGGTTTGCATGCGCCCCCCGGCCCATTTCGATACACCCCTCGCGAGGATCGTGGCCCCATAGGGGGGTTCCACCGAGAGCGGTACCCGCAACGCGGCACTCACAGCTGCATGTGGCTGGGCCCTTCGCCAGGATGGGTTTTGGTCCTACACAAATGTGGACTCTGGGGCAAATCAACCCCGCAGTCGATCTCCCACGCGAGCCTTGGGGGGCTGCGGGGCCGTGCTCGGCCGCAGGTCGCCCGCGGGCGCCCGCCCCGCCGGCACGCTGCGCTGCGGCTGCAGGCGGAAGCCGCTGGGCGCGGCGCTCTCGCGCCTCTCGGCGAGCGCGGGGCACGTGGCGCTCCTCGCCACGACCATGGCCGCGCCGCGGGCGCGCCGGCGCGGCGCGGCCAGGGCAGGGCGGGCGCGGCCGGACGGCTGCGGCCACCGGAGGGCGGGAGCGAGGACGCTCGAGGGCGCAGTCTTCCGGCCGCGGCGAGCCCCGGCCACGAGGAGGCTCCACAGGGCGCGATGATATCGCGCCGTGGAGAGACCATGGCAGATAGCCTCTGGCCTCTGTCTCGGCCTCCGGGGGCCCTCGCCGGGCCCCGGGGCCGTCGTCCAACGACTCGGGATGGGCGGGGCTTCCGTGGGCCGCCCGCGCAGCCAGAGATCAGGGCGTCGCAGGGCTGGGCCCCCCGAGCTGGATCGGCGGGGGAGGAGGAGGAGGAGGAGGAGGAGGAGGAGGAGGAGGAGGAGGAGGAGGAGGAGGAGGAGGAGGAGGGAGGGAGGAGGAGGGGGTAGGAGGATGAGGAGGGAGGAGGAGGAGGGAGGGAAGTGGCGGGCCTCGAGAGCTGGAGCCCCTCCTTCCCGCAGAGGAGCTACAATGTCAGGGGTGCCGCCATGTCGGCGCCCGGGCTGTCGAGCGGAGGGGGCGGAGGGGTGCAGCAACGCCTGGGCCAATCGGGGCAGAGTCTGCCCGTGGCCCGCCGAGCGCCAGTGCGGGGCGCTCGCAGGCCGACGGGGCGGGCGCCGTGTGCGAGGCAGCCAGCGGTGAGGTCCGATCTGACGGGCAGGCACGGGGAGCTGAACGACAGCCTTGCGCCGGCAGGCCCTCGACAGCTTTGCACAATCACGACGGGGGCAGCGATGGGGGCCACGACAGGGGGCCACGATTGGGGGGGCGGGATGGGGATAGAGATCGGGGCGGAGATATAGGGCAAGGGATGTAAGAACTGGTGTTTGGGGAGAGGGGTATAGGGGTAGGGACGGGGATATAGGACAGGGGTTAAAGTGATAGGGGTAAAAAAGGATAGGGATAGGGGCAGAGGGACAGGGACGAGGACGGCAATGGGAGGCCACTGGAGGCAACGCCGCCCGACACATTCCAGATCCGGCAACGCACTAAATAATTTCTTTGAGGCTATATATATATATATATATATTATGCACACCTATATATGTGCGTATCACAGAAGAAACCCTGACAGACAAGCTCTTTAGGGGAAGAAGAAGAAGAAGCCTGAAGCATGACGTTCCCGCACAACCTGCCACTGCCGAAGGACGGCTCATCAAAGGGCAGATTTCAAAAGGATCGACGGCCATGCGGGTTAAAGGCGGGCCGAATTTCCATCATCAATACCTCAAGCGTCACCTTAACGTCGCAATGTTAGTCCGCGCGCGCGGGCGATATTATCGTTGGAAGTAGCTGAATCGGAAGTCCTGTCTAGATGGCCCGCTCCGGAAACTCTTACTCACAAATGTTGGGGTAGACATCTCTACATCAACGGGCCACCCATTTTTTATGCGGGCTTCCGCCAGCTAATCCGCCCCCGCTTCGCTTCCGCCGGCATTACGTCACCCTCCGCCGAAGAAGAAAAAACGGCTCCTCGATCCCTCGACTGCGAGGCCCTGTCTGGTGTGCGCCCCAGGCATACCGTGGAAGCGCTCCGGGGTGCACTGGAAACCGGCGTGACAACAAACCGGATATAAAGCAGCCTGCACTCGGAGCTCCCGGCGTGCACTCGGAATCTCGGGATTAAGGCAGTCTAGTCTGCACTCGGATGAAAGCGTCGTCCACCCGAAATCCCTAGATTGACGGAACCTACACTCGGCTCCTCCGGGTTAAGCCTCGTGCGGGGGGGGGTTCTGTCCTTGGGCCATTCTTGCCTTTGCCTTTGTCGCTGGCCTGTTTGGTGCTGCACAGAACTGGGCGCCGTCGCTTCCATGCAGCTCTTGGTGCTCTCGCCTGCTTGGCTCCACACCGCGACGCCGCGCGCGAAGTCGCCGAGAAAAAGTTAGCCTGGCGAAGGACCCAACCATATGGATTTGCGAATAACGACGGACACGACCTTCTCATCACGGGCAGCGCGCCGCGAAAGGGACGGAGCACGGGGCAACGCGGATGGGAACCTCGAAACGTGTGCGGGGTGTGCCGAAGTGGGCTGGGGGACGCACGCGGGCGCTGCCACTGGGGCCTTCGGCGGAGCTCCCTATGAGCCACGAAACACGTGACGGGTTTGTCAAAATAGGCAGAGGAAGGCATACGAACCCTGCCACTGGAGCCTTCGGTGGAGCTCGAGATGGGGCCGCGAGGCGTGTGAGGGGTGTGCCGGAATTGAGGCGGGGTCGCCATACGAACCCTGCCGCGGAGGCCTGCCTTGGAGCTCCCTATGGGGCCACGCAAAGTATGAGGGATGTGCCGAAATGGGGCCGGGCGGCCATGCGAACCCTGCTAATGCGGCCTTCGGTGGAGCTTCCTATGGGGCCACGAAGCGTGCAAAGGGTGTGCCGGAATGGGACGGCGCCGCCATGCGAACCCTGCCACTGACTGGGGCCTTCGATGGAGCTCCCTGTGGGGCCACGACACGAGCGGGGGGGCCGAAATGGGGCTGGGCCGCCATGCGAACCCTGCCACTGCGGCCTTCGGTGGAGCTCCCTGTGGGGCCACGAACCGTGTGAGGGGTGTGCCGAAATGGGGCGGGGCCGCCATGCGAACCCTGCCACTGGGCCTTCGGTGGAGCTCCCTATGGGGCCACGAAGCGTGTGAGGGGTGTGCCGAAATGGGACGGGGCCGCCATGCAAACCCTGCCAATGCGGCCTTCGGTGGAGCTCCCTATGAGGCCACGAACCGTGTGAGGGGTGTGCCGAAATGGGCGGGGAACCGCATGCGAGCTTTGCCAAGGAGGCCTTCGGTGCAGCTCCCTATGGGGCCACGAAGCGTATGAAGGGTGTGCTGAAATGGGCGGGGAACCACATGCGAACTTTGCCACTGAAGCCTTCGGTGGAGTTCCCTATGGGGCCACGAACCGTGCGAGGGGTGCGCCGAAAGGGGCGGGGAACCGCATGCGAACTTTGAGGGTGTGCCCAAAAGGGGAACCGCGTGCGAACTTTGCCACTGAAGCCTTCGGTGGAATTCCCTATGGGGCCACGAACCGTGTGAGGGGTGTGCCGAAATGGGCAGGGAACCGCATGCGAACGTTACCACTGAGGCCGTCGGTGGAGCTCCCTATGCAGCCACGGACAATGTGAGAGGTGTGCCGTAATAGACATGCGGAGGGCAGAGGCACGCAGAGAGCTCTACCGAAGGTCCCAGTGGCGGAAGTCGCACGCGGTTCCTGCGCCCAGCACAGCGTTTGCCGGTCCCATATAGGGAACTCCACCGAAGACCCCAGGAGCTCCAGCAAAGGTCCCAGTGGCGGAATTCGCTTGCGAGTCCTGCACCCAGCACAGCGCTTCGTGGCCCCGTAGCGAGCTCCACCGAAGGGCCCAGTGGCGGAAATGTCACGCGGTTGCTGCGCCGAGTACAGCGCTTCGTGGCCCCATTGCGAGCTCCAGCGGAACTCGCATGCGGTTCCCGCGCCCAATACAGCGATTCGTGGCCCCACTGCGAGCCCCGCCGAAAGTCCCAACGGCGGACCTCGCACGCGGTTCCTGCGCCCAGCACAGCGCGTCGTGGCCCCATGGGGGGCACACCTTCCACACGCTTCGTGGCCCCGTAGATTGGGCGCGAGCGGTCCGCAGCCAGACCTTTTCGCTGCCATGTAGACTCTCGCCCTGGGCCGTCGGCTGTCCAGCGCGCAGCTCTGTCGGCCGAGGTCGCCTAGGCGCGATCCTGGAATGCGGCTGCCACGAAGTCGGGAACGGCAAGAAGGAGAATAATGACTGGCGGCTGGAGCTCTACGCGCTGCTCTCGCGCGCCACGCGCCACGAGGACCTCCTGCTCACGCGGGCGCCGCGGATCGAGTTCTTCCTGGCAGGGCCACCAAAGGAATGGCGGAAGCAGCTGGAACAGTTTGCGGCGCGCGCGAAGCGGTGCCAGAGGAACACGACGGGCCTCGCCAAGGAGCTGGGCTTCACCGAGTTTACCCGCGAGGCCTGACCAGGAGAGCAGCCCGCCCGAGCCTCGCCTTCTCTTGACGGTCTGACTGTTTGGCCCCGCGCCGCGGACGATCCGCGCGCGTCGCTGGGACCCTCTCGGAGCGACCAGCGCGCGCTGCGGGAACTCCATGCTGCGCTCTGCCCAGCGCCTCGCTCGCCTGTCGTCGCTTTGCCCAGCAGCCAGAGCCTTGCCCGCAATCGGCCAGCAAGCTAGCTTTCCTTGCTCCGCGCAGCGGACGACCCGCGCGGGTCGCTGGGACCCTTTCGGGGCGACCGGCGCGCGTCGCGGGAACTCCGCGCTGCGCTGCGCCCGCAGCCTTGGGCTTTGGAGCGCGTGGTCACAGAGGGAGAAAAAGAAGGGATGGACAACCTTGGACGGTCTTGCTTTTCTCGCTATCCCCCATCAAACATATAGATCACGGACAGAAGGAGCCACCCCGAAGGCCCGATAGGGAATTCCACGGAAGGCCCCAGTGGCAGCGCCCGCGTGCCGCCGCGATTCCACTTTGGCACACCGCTCACACTGTTCGAGCCCCCATAAGGAGCTCCCCACCGAAGACGATATTCGCAGATGCGGTACTCACAGCTGCATATGGTTGGGACCTTCGCCAGGCTAATTTTCGTAAAGGACCCACCCTCCATCCTTCCATTCTTTTCATTGAAGGACCCACCAGAAGGAATAATGATAAACGCACGAGGATGTCTAGCGATGGCCTTCTCCTCCTCCTCCTCCTCCTGCTCCTCCTTCTCCCACTCCTCCTCCTCCTCGTCCTCCTCCTCCTCGTCCTCCTCCTCACCACCACCACCATCATCCTCATCATCATCACCATCATCATCAGCAGCAGCATCATCATCATCACCATCATCATCACCATCACCATCACCATCACCATCACCATCACCATCATCATCATCATCATCATCATCATCATCATCATCATCACCATCAGCATCATCATCAGCATCATAATTAGCAAGCAGCACCATCAGTCAGCATCAGCGTCAGCATCGGCATCATCTCATCATCCATCAGGATCAGCTCAGCTATCAGCCCAGCATCATCATATCATCCATCATCATCTCATCATCATCATCACATCATCATCATCCATCATCATCATCAACATCATCAGCATCATCCATCATCTCATCCTCCATCATCATCATCATTCAGCATCATCAGCATCATCAGCAACATCAGCAACATCATCATCATCATCATCATCATCATCATCATCATCATCATCATCATCATCATCATCATCATCATCGTCCTCATCCTCGTCCTCATCCTCGGCCTCATCCTCGTTCTCATCCTCCTCCTTCATGATCCTGCTCATCCTGCTTCCTGCTTCCTGCTCATCCTTCTCCTCCTCCTCCTCGTCCTCCTCCTTCTCCTCCGTCTCCTCCTCCGCCTCCTCCCCATCCTCCCCATCCTCCCTCCTCCCTCCTCCCTCCTCGCTCCTCCCTCACCCTCCTCCCGCCTCCCGCCTCCCACCTCCCGCCTCCCGCCTCCCGCCTCCCTCCTCCCGTTAGTCGTTATTCGTCCGTTGTCGGCGTCGAGGTCGTCATCGTCGTCGTAGTCGTCGCCATCGTCGTCGTGCCAACCACCAGCATCCGGAGCGCCCCAGATCGGCGGCACTGACCAGAGGCCATTCAATAATGATAAAACGCACGAGAATGTCTAGCGATGGCCCCGTTTTGAAAAGGATGTGCCTTCCATCGAGGCATTTGTTGCACACTGAAGGTTCTTCGCATTACAGGCGCGAACGTTTCAAGCGAGAACCTCATGGTGAAAACGATCCAACATCCATCCGTGTAGCTGTTGCACAATGTGGAACTTGCGGTCACAAATCGTGAGGACGTTTCCAGCGAGAACGGCACACCAAAAACTCTCTGCACTCCATCCTTGCGACCGCTACAAGGGTCTAATGAGAATGCGCGTGTCGCTGAAGAGAGAGCCCCATTTTGAGAACAAGCGGCCCTCCACCAATGAAGCTTTCATGAACTTTGAAGGCGTATGCGCGCGGCGCTTAGGCGAGAGCCGCATTTTGAAAACGCCCGGCCCTCCCTCCGTGCACCTGCCTGGATGCTCCTCCGCGCCAGGGCGGCAAGCTGCAAGGATGCCTCGAGCGGCGACACGCCTGGCCTGGCCCACGGACACGTCCGGCGTGAGGGTGCCCGCTGCTGCCCCCGAGGCCCGTGGACTTCCCTCTGGTGCTGCGGCTCCGGAGGGGCGCAGCCGAGCCTCGGCAGAGGTGCATCGGCTCGGGCCTACACTGCCCGAGGGCGGCCGCCGGGGCCGCCGGCGGAACGCAGCAGCCAGAGGCGAGGGTACAGAGACGCGCAGCGCAGGAGGGAGAAGAAGGGAGCCCAGACAGGCGACGTCCCGAGTGAGGCAGGACGCGGCCCCTGGAAGCCCCGACCCCTGTCCAATAGGGGCCGCTTTTCACATCCGGAGCCTCTTTGCTGAGGGCCCTCGCGGGGGCCTCCCGAGGCCGCAAGCGGCGAGCACAAAACTCCCCGCCGGTGGCGTTTTGGCGACGCGGCGCCCCGTCGACGGAGGGCCGCCGCGCCGCAGAGGCGCCGGTCGGAGGGCCGGTCGGGGGGCGCCTGGCCGGCCGGCGACTCGATGCCGCCCGGGTCCAGGGGCAGCACGCCCACGCCCAGCCGGTGGCCCGCCTGGCGCGATCGGGCGGGCGCCCCGGGCAGCGCTGGCGCGCCCCGGTCGTGCGGCCCCGAGAGGCCAAGAGCTGGCCCACACGCTGCGCTCTCCCGCCCTGGCTTCGCACGGCGCCAGGGGCCCCGAGAGCGGGGTCGCGGCCCCGAGGTCCTGGCGTATACCTCCGGCACCGCAGGCCCGGCGAGCTCGCCCGATGTCGGGCCACGGGGCCCGCTCCGGATGCATCCGGCTCGCAACGCGCGGCAGGAAGATGGGGTCTGGGGCTCGGGTCGTGGCTCTCTGCGGTGCTCCATTTTTTTCGCGCCGTCGGATCGCAAGGGGTGTCCAATTTTTTTGTCCGTGCAGGGCCCGCGGAAGCCCCAAGCCTTTGCCCCGGGGCCGGCGTCTCATCGCGAGTCGGTTGTCGACGGTCCCGAGGCCCGGCGAGGGCCCTCGGAGGCCGAAAGCAGTGCAAAGCCTCCCCTCCGCTGATGCTCTCACGACGCGAGCGCGCCTGGGACCAATCCCCGCCTCGACGCCGCCGTCGCCACCGCCCTCCCCACCGCCCTCGCTCCGCCGTCGCTCCGCCCTGCGGAGCCCATCGGACCCAGACATGACCGCGTCGTGAAAAGGCAAAACGTAGCTTGTTCGCGACGTCTCCGGCCTCTGGAGGCCCTCGCTGCGCCCTGGGACCTTCCAGAAAACGGCTCGGGATGAAAAACCGGCCCTGGGGAAAGGGTCGGGACTTCTGGGGACCGCGCATTGCAAACATCAAGACGTCGCATGTTTTGGGGTCTCGATTATTTCGAGCCGTGCGATTTCGCCCGATTTCGGGCCCCGGAACCCTCACAGAACGATGCGGCCCGAAACATGCCGCAGGAAGATTAGGTCTGGTGCTCCGGCCGTGATGAATTACGACGTTGGCCTCTCTTTCGGGCCGTCGGATCTCAGGGTCTGGAAATCCCTTGCCGGGCCTCGGGGCCGTCAACCGAAGCGACTCGGGATGAAAAGCTGGTGCTGGGGAAGGGGTCCGGATCTCCACGGACGGGCCCAGTGCTCTGGCCCACTCGCAGCCCCTCGGTGGATGACTTCCACGGACCTGCAGGCTGCAGACCCCCTCGCGTTGTGGAAAGATCACGACGGGAGATTCTTCGCGACTTTCGGCCTCTGCAGTCCTTGCCGGGCCTCGGGGCCGTCAACAAACGACTCAGGAAGAACACCTGGTCCCAGGAACTGTGTCGAGACCTCTGCCTCTGGGGGCTGACGCTGTGAGAAAGCCGTGACGTCGGGGGTCTGGGGAGTCCGCAGCACGGCGCGCGACTCCGGTCCAGCTCTCCAGGGGCCAGAGTTGAAAGCACGGAGAAAACAGCACACGTGTCCCCCGTGATGGATTCGCACCCCTCGGAAGTTCGAGCAGAAGAGCTGCACGCGTTGCCCAGGCAGCTTCGAGGGAGCCGCACGCGCCGCTCACACGAGACGCCCGGCCACACGGTCGGGGGGCGTCGGCTGACCACACGGCCGATCCCGGCCGCGCCCCTCCATGGGCCCAGGCTCGGCGTATACGTACGCCCCCCATGGCCGAGCCAGGAGGGCACAGATACCCAGACCCCCCCCCCCCCCGACGTCGTCGTGATTTGTTCGCCGCGTGGGCCCCCCCAAGAGGTCTGGAGCCCTCCGCCGAGCCAGGAGGGCACACACAGAGATCTCCGATCTCCGGCGTCATGCGTGGCTCATCACGCGGACCCCCCCCAGAGGTCTGGAGCCCTTCTCTCCACCTCGAGCTGTTCTCTGACGGTCCCGAGGCCTGGTGTCAGGGCCTCCGGACGCCCCAACTAATCAGCGCGAAGCCTTCCGCCATGTTTTTGTTCCACGGCGCAAGGGGGTCAGGGTTTTGCGCTGGTCTTGGGCCCCGGATCGGACTGGCCACGGTGAGGCAGTCCGCTGGCGTCGCTCGTCGGGGGCGTGCGTCAGGAGGGAGCACCTTCTCCTCGCCACGGCGCGGCGAGGAGCACGAGCTCCACCCGCAGGCACTGCGGTGGCGCAGCGCGAGACGGACGGCGCGACGCGTCGTCGCCGAGCCGCGCGCGCGTCCGCAGTGTCCTTCAGGAGGGCCTGGCAGCAAAAAAAACAAGGCGGACGCGGGGCCCCGGCTGCGCGCAGGAGTGCGCCCCGAGGGCAGGCGGGCCCTGCCGCCGAGGGCCGAGGGCCCGCCCCCCCCCCCCCCGCGCGGAGGCACCCCGGGCCAGGGCGGGGGGGCCCCTCCCCGCGCGGAGGGCCGAGGGGCGCCCCCGAGCCAGGGCCGCGCTCTGCTCTTGCTGCCGCTGCTCGGCTGCCGCGGCCGTGCGCTCGGGGGACTCTTGCGGAGCGTGTCGCCGCGGCGGCCCCCGGCGACAGGCCCTGCCCTGCGAGCGGATGGCGCGTCGCTCCGCTCCGCGGGGCGGGAGGCTCAGAAAAGCTCGGCGCTCTGACGCCCCGGGGCCGCAAAATGGACAGCGCGTCGCGCTGAGGTGCGCTGGGTCAGAACCGGCGCAGTGACGCGCGCACGCCAGAGTTCCCGACCGCATCTCCGCCAGCTCCACAGGCTCCGCCCTCGAGCCCCCCCGCGCACAGTTCCGCGCACAGTTGAGAGCATGCGCTCTGGCCAAGCCGGGAGGCAACGCCTCCGCCCTTACGTGTCGCGGCGCAAGGCTCGGCGAGCGTGCAGGCGAACCGGCCTGAGCCATGGGCCGCCTTCGGAAGCCTCTGCGCTGGCCGCAGCACGCCAACTCCACCGGCCCCGGCCCTGGCCGCGCCCGTTCTGGGCCCGAGGTCGGCGCGCAGCGTGGTGGCCCCGGCCACTCTGCTAGGGAAGCGAGCTCTATACACCGACGCTTTTCCCGACCCTGCGCTGAAATTCGCACAGGAGCGCGGATTCTGGTGTATACGGGACCCTGGTGTATGCATGTTCCGACGTTTCCCTGGGAGAACGGGGGAAAAGTTTACACCACACCGCCCCGACGTCGTCCCTGCCCCTTATAAAGTCATGGGATTGAAAAACAACCAGCCGCTGGTAATGTATATATGTTCCAGTTTGCCACTCTGTGGTGTTCTCCGCGCCCCTCCCAACGGATGGGGAAGCGGCCGCAAGCGCGTTCGAGAGCTGGCGGGGCGCACCGCACGACAGGCACGCTGGTGCAGGTGAAGCCCTCCTCCTCCTCCTCCTCCTCCTCCTCCTCCTCCTCCTCCTCCTCCTCCTCCTCCCCCTCCTCCTCCTCCTCCTCCTCCTCCTCCTCCTCCTCCTCCTCCTCCTCCTCCTGCTCGTCCTGCTCCTCCTCCTCCTGATCCTGCTCCTCCTGCTGATCCCCCTGGGTACTGGGTGTTGCGGCTACACGTGGGCTGACCGCTCCAATGGCAGCGCGCAGCTGGGGGGCTGAGGGTGGGCCAAACTCCAAGCGAGCCACTTCTTCGTGGTGGCCGCCGCGACTCAACCTTGCACGGAACTGGGCCGGAGCGCCGTGCCTCCGCAGAGCCGGCTAGCCGCGCGCTGCGTCCCGCTGCCTCCCTGGAGGTGTGCCCGCGCACGTCGCCCCTGTGCTGGCTGCTCCCGCCTGGGCACGAGGGCCCAAGTCGAGGGCGCACCGCAGGCGTCCACCTTTTTTCCCCTGCAGCGGCGCGGTGGCAGCACCGTCGCGAAGCGCTACGCCGGGACACCCTTAGGCGACCTTCCGCCTGGCGCGGCAGAGAGGAGGACTCCGCCGCCATGCGCACCAACACTAGAGGGGCAGAACGCGGCAGAAACATAAACTTTCGGAGGTCCGCGCGGACCGATTGGATCTGCACTGGACACCCCTTCCACGCCAGGGGCGGCGCCGGAGGCGCCCCCGTGGGGAGCCCAGCGCAGATACAAGAAATCCGCGCCTCCTGGTGCAGGTGGAGACACCATGTCCCATTCCTCCTCCTCCTCCTCCTCCTCCTCCTCCTCGTCCTCCTCCTCCTCCTTCTCCTCCTCCTCCTACTCCTCCTCCTCCTCATCCACCTCCTCCTCCTCCTCGCGCGGCGAAGCAAGCATGTATCACAACGCCCGGCGATCCGCTGAGCTCGTCGAGCAGCCTCCCCTCCTCCCTGCTCCTCGTCTCTCGTCCTCCTACCCCCCTCCATCCTCCGCACCCGGGCACGGATTAGGGAAAGGGCCCAACCTGCTGTGCCCGCCCCCCCCCCCCCGAACCTCTCCTGAGCACAGCCCCCCCCCGAGATCGCAGACAAGTCGGGCTGGCACCCTCAAACCTTGCTGGATTCTGGGCGCGGCTTCGGCACTGCCGCTGCCGCCGCTCCCCCCCCCCCCCCCCCCTCAGGGCCAACGGCTTCGGTGCACATCGCCTCCGCGCCTCGCCCTCGCTTCGCCGCCGGTGTCGGCGTCGTCGTGGTGCGGGCTGCCCTGCTCGGGATTTCCCCCCCGCGTGCAGCGACCACCACCACCACCCTCCATCCTCCTTACCCCGTCCCTCCTCCCACTCAACTCCTCCTCCCTCCTCCTCCCTCCCCCTTCCTCCTCCCCTCCTCCTCCCTCCTCCTCCTCCTTCCCCCTTCCTCCTCCGACTCCTCCTTCGCCCGACCCTCCTCCCACTCGAGGGGGAGCCGCACCAGGCACGCGGCGGGCTTCGCGGCGCCTCGGCCATCATGCGCCCAAGCTGCCCCCCGCCGAGCACGCCCAGCGTGCGCCCATCAATGCCTGCGGCCTCCTCCTCCTCCTCCGCCTCCTC
>CAUYUJ010017589.1:0-15000 GCA_963575745.1 Prorocentrum cordatum
GAGGAGGAGGAGGAGAAGCGAGGAGAGAGGAGCGAGAAACGAGGAGAAGGAAGAAGAGGAGGAGGAGGAGGAGGAGGAGGAGGAGGAAGAGGAAGATGAGGAAGGAGGAGGAGGAGGAGGAGGAGGAGGAGGAGGAGGAGGAGGAGGAGGAGGAGGAGGAGTAGGAGGAGGGGGAGCCTCGCGCGCGCCGAGGGGCGCGACCCAGACGGCGCGCTGCTAGCCGCAAGGCTGTCGCGCCAGAGGCTCGGAAGCCCGACCGCCGCGCGCGAGCTATTGCATAGCGAGCGCCGCCCGATAGACCCGGCCCGCCATGAACATCCTCCGCTGCCAGCCACTTCGAAGTGCACCCCGCGGCGGGGGGCGGTTTTGCGCGGGCAAACCCGCCGGGGCCCTGGCCCCCGCCGTCGCCTGGATAGGCCGCGCCGGTGGTGCACGGGAGTTGTATAATCCAAGCAGTAACGACCTGACCGAGAGCATCCCACCGCAGAGTCCCGACGATTACCGATCAACACAGCAGCGACAAACTCCAGCTAGTTCTACCTGCGCCCCAAACCCTGCGACGCTCGACACTCGAGACTTCAACGTGGAATGCAGACAACAAACAATTCTGGCCCCGCGCTCGTCGCTCGAAAGAGCGCGCATGCAATGGGGTTCGCGGCGGCCCCGGTGACCCCCGAGCGCCGCGCGGAGGCGCGGGGCGCGACGCCGCGCGAGTTCTAGCCAGAAGGACCAACGCGCCTTGGGCCGCGCGCGCTCGAGAAGACGATAAAACAAGGGCGAGAAAGACAAGGAAGGAGGCGGGCGGGGGGAGGGCGAGGACGAGGAGAAGGAGGGGGAGGGAGAGGAGGAGGAGAGGAGGAGGAGGAGGAGGAGGAGGAGGAGGAGGAGGAGGGGAGGGAGGAAGAGGAGGAGAGTCCCAGGGTTCCAGTCCGCAGCGTCTGGAACTGCGATGTCAGCGGCGCGCGGCGTCGCTGCGACTGCGGCCCCCGCGGGTCACCGCAGCTTCGGCCGCGCGATTTAAGCGAGCGCAGGCGGATTCGGCGCAGCATGGCGGGGCAGGTCGCGCCCTGGCACTCGCTGTCGGGCTAGGCCAATCAACGCGAGAGGGCTGGAGCGAAGACGGAAGGTCTCACGGGGGGCGGGGCGCGGGAGATAGCGAGAGACAGGATCGGGCTGCCGGCGGCCAAGAAGGCCGCCGACGGGTCCGCAGGCGCGGGCGCGGTGGCCGACGGCGCGGTCGCCTGCCGCGGTGCTCGGGGCCGACCGCTGTCGCTAGCCAAATGCAAGCAGACCCCCCCCGCCGCTCGCCCGCCCCGACCGCCATTCGCGCTCGCGGCCCCCGAGCCTGGAGATGCCGAGGGACTGCGATTCCGAGCGAGTCTTGGGAAAGGTTGGAGAGGGTGAGTGAGGCAATGGCGCGCTGCAGCCTGCGATCCCTCCCGCGGCAGCAGCGGCTCGCGGCCCCGCGCGCCCCGCGGCGCGGGCTGCGTTCCCCTCCGCGACGGAATTGCCGCGCTGCGGGGGCGCTTCCGTCAGAGATGCGAGACGCCGGGCGACCCCCGCTGCCTGCGCGCGCCCGACAGGGCGCGCTCCACTCACCGCGGGCGGAAGCGTCAGCGCTGCCGATCCGCGCCGCTCGCTGAGCCCTGCTGCCCAGCGCAGAACGGCGAGCGCCGCGCAGCGCCGCGTGCTCGCGGCCCCGAGAAGCAAGGCGTAGCTAAGCTAAGCGCTACAAGCCCGCGCCCTGCCAAAGGAACAGCGAACGCACTCGCGAAGTGCGTTCGGCGGAATCCTTGGGGCCCCGTGGATGGAAGCTTTTCCTTGGCCAGCGCCTTGCGAACCACTGAGAAAAGGGGGCAGTAAAGCTGAGGACAGAGAGGGCAGCGCCGTCGCATAGGATAGCGCTGACGCTCGGGGGATTGTCCGCCGCGGGGACTGCAAACGCCGCCCGAGCCAGTTCCTCGGACGACCCTTCGGCGACGCCTAGATCAGAGTGAGGGGACCGAGCGGTCACTCATTGTCCCTAGGTGCGTGGCTGAAGTGGGGATCAGTGGTGGGGATTATGCTTGTTGTTGTTGTTGTTGCCGTCGCCCCCCCCGCGACCCGCCCGCGACCCTCCCCGCGACCCGCCCCACGACCCACCCCGCGACCCACCCCGCGACCCATCTCGCGACCCACCCGCGACCCACCCCGCGACTCGCCCCGCGACCCACCCGCGACCCACCCGCGACCCACCCCGCGACCCATACGCGACCCACCCGCGACCTACCCCGCGACCCGCCCCGCGACCCACCCGCGACCCACCCGCGATTCGCCCCGCGACCCGCCCCGCGACCCACCCGCGACCCACCCGCGACCCATGCGCGACCCGCCCGCGACCCATCCGCGACCCGGCCCGCGATCCACCCGCGACCCACCCGCGACCCACCCCGCGATCCACCCACATTGCTTTAATGAAAAAATCGGCGCCTGCGGCCAGTTCACTGCATAATTTGTAAAAGTTAGGCGCCTGCGGCGGGACTGACGACGCCCTCGCCGCCACCTCACTCTTATCTGTAACTGCGGGGCGCTAGATATTTGGAGCGCAGGGCGACGCTGCCCCCCAGCAATCCGGGAGCGCGCTGAGCGAGAAACGATCGAACGCGGGCGAATACGCGATCATCCAGCTGCGCCGACGGCGGCGCGCGCGCAATCTTTGCCGTTTTCGGATGGAGCTTGGCCGGTAGATCAATTCGCTGAAAGGCGAGCCAGACGCGCGCGAGATCCGAAAGTCGCGGCCGGGCAAGACCCGCATCGCCTGCGCAGCCGCTCCCCGCCCCCCCCCTGCCCCATCGAAGTCCAAGGTTGGATGGGGCGCTTGCCCCGCGAGATTCCTCAAAGTGGCGCCCGCGGCCAGGACCCAGACCGCACCCGGGAGCGGGCAGCCCTGCGTCGCCCCCGGTTGGAGGTCGACCACGACCAGGCGCGACCTCTGAAAGGGCGCGCGCAGAACTTCGGGCCGACGCGCAGAGAGTCGACGAAGCGAGCGCAGCCCTGCGGAAGCCCGCTGCGGGCCAGGGCGGCCCAGAGACAATCGCACCCTCGGCTCGCAAACGCTGCTGCAATGTCAAAGGCCACGAGCACAGGGGCGTGTTCCGCGGCATCTGGCGTGCGTTCACGCGCCGCGCTGAGCTGTCTAATCTGACGAGATTGCTAGGCAATTTGCGGCCAGGCACAAACCTTGCTGGACCTCGCGGGCCCTCTGTTGGACCAGGGTTTAAGTTTTGTGATGAGACGCGGCAGCCAAACTCGTTGAGTCCGAACTGCGAAAAGAGAGCGGCCTAACTTGGGACCGCTCCCCAATGCATTCACGCGCGTCGAGTGCCTCGGAGCCCTCGGGGGTGGGCGAGGGCGCGAACACGGGGGTCGCCCAGGTCCCTGGGGCGCGGCCTCCAAAGAAAATATGAAATATGAGCCTGCGGAGAACTTTGGGTTGGACCTCGTGCGCCATCCGTGCGCGGTGTAGAAATCGATCTGGGCCGGGCGATGAACGCCGAACCTTTGTGGGGGTCTTCCGGGGGCCCTCGGGGCTGGGGATGGGGAGTGGGGCTTCTGGTGCAGCTGGGTAAACCGCGCCCGTGTTGCAATGGGGCCCCCGGTGGTCTACTTGCTGGTGCTGAAGAACCTGCTGCCAAGAGGGACGAGAGGGCCTCTATGATCTCCTGGGGGTCTCTCGTGATGGTATGTCCTGGCTCCTCCAAGGCGTGCTCGGGGCGAATTCCTGCAAGAACCATCCTGCGGCTTTTGGGCTTCCACGTGAGAGCGCGACGCCGAACCGCTCGAAATTGACCCAAGAGACCTCAAGCAACTTGTTGTTCGCCGGTGGGCAATGCTGCATGTGCCTCACGTGCGAAAGCGGAACAGCCGTCGACATGCGTCGGCATGTTTCAAGATCACTTCGAAGAGGTACCTTTTGCCATCCTCCGTAGAAAAGATGAGAACGGCCGCAAGTTGCGAATCCTGCCTCCGAGCCGCCCCTGAAACACCGCGTAGTGATGTTTCTCCCTCCTCGCACACGTTTGCCACCTGCCCCGCAAGGAAATAATTGCAGCTCGTCCCTCGTATGGGTGGCCACCTCGAGCATGCAATTTCCCATGTGCCTCCATGGTAACACTGGTAACAACCGTTTAAGGTATCATGCCGCAATGGGACCCTCAAAAACGGCCTGGTCCAGTGCACATAGAGCGACCAATGAGATATCCTGTGCGACTTCCCCTGTGTGGGGAGCCTAGTGCGCAAAAATATACGCAGAATGGAGTGGTCATTGAGCCGCGATTGTGATATCTCGATTCGATCCAACGCAATTGAACACATGATACCACAAGCCTCACCGAACTTAAACTGACACGCCGTTCAAAATCGTGGCGCTCAGTTGAGATGAAAACTGTCCAAAATCACGCGCTTCAATGAAAGCTGTGACGGTGGTGCCGGATTTCGGACACCGCTGCGTCTGGACTACATGCCCCATGCCAACATCGAACTCGCGCCAACCACACAAACACCGAAACCAAGAGCCGTCAGCTTAAGTTTGGCGAATCTTGCAATGGTACAGTCAAAACGTATATTAAGGACGCGTGGTAAGGACGCAAGGCCCTTGGAGGCCGAAGTTGGGATTTTTGTTGGGCGGCGGCGACCAGTGAAAACGGCAAAGGACGGGCCACAGAGGCTAGGACGCAAGGGCATCCTAGATGAAGGCGTGCGTCCTTACTAGGCGCGTTGACTGTAATGACAACATGTTCTGGTCCGCGGAGAAGAGAACGCTGTCGAGCGCTGACGCCCGTGTGACGCGGCCTGCTGGAGTATGTCGGGGTATCTGCACGAATGTCTTGCGCAATATCAAACAGGCATCTCCAGAGTGCCTCCGGGGGTTGATGTGTCCTCGTCGTGCGTCGAGAAGCCTGTGCAGGACGAGGGTGTACGTAGCCGAACGGCACTCTTTTTCTCGAATGTTTGAATCGTCGGTGGCCTTCAAGGTGCGAAGAAGGGAATCTTGAATGCTCCAGTCGAGATGGCGTTGCCATGTGTTCTCGATGGCACCACATCGCTCACCCTCCGGATCTTCGCCTCCGGCTCCTGTCCACGGCGTTCCTTTTCCTGTGCAAGCTCCTCGGCACCGCCTGCACCCCGGCCCGCCCTCCGGCCGCCTGAGGCCCCGCCTGCCTGTGCCCTGTCTCCCCAATTAGAGCTGTGCGTAGCCCGCCTAGCTTTTATCGGAAGAGGTTCGCTCTCGCCCCGCAGACCAAAAAGTGTTCTCGATGGCGCGCTTGTCGCCGTTAGAAAGACTGTAGTTGTTCGCGTTCATGGCAAATGGATGCGTTCTTTAACGCGCATTTGATCTTCAGCGTGGCGACCCTGCCAGGGGCCAAGGATGAGGATGAGGAGGAGGAAAGGGAGAAGGGGGAGCAGGGGCAGAAGAGGAGGAGGACAAGAGGACGAGGAAAAGGAAGAGGCAGAAGGGGGAGGGGAGGGGGAGAAGGAGGAGCAAATGGCCCATGTTTCCTCTCTCTCTCTCTCCCTCTCTCTCCCCATCTTTCCTCTGCCCCTCTTGCCCACTTCTCCTCCTTCTCCTCCTTTTCATCCTCCTTGGCCCCTGTTTGCAAAATGCGGCTATCGCTCGAGACTTCCTCGAATTCAACGACCAGAAGGCTTGACACGAGCACGAAGTGCACGGATGGAGGGCGGCGCCTTCTCAAAACGAGGCTCTTGCGTTGGACCCCTCCCGCGTTACCTGCCAAGAGCGTGGACGTGCGCGACGGTTGCACGGATGGGGGGGGCAAGCGTTGAAAAACCGGGGCCGTCGCTGGACGCATCTTTCAGGAACGGGCCCTGGGACACACAAATAAATACGCACAAATAAAAGGATTCCCCTATATTTTCCCATATTTTCTGGGTTTTCGTCTTCCCCCCCAATTCCCATATGTTCCCGTCTTTTGGGAATCGACGATTAATTGTGTCTGTGTGTTTGTTCCCCTCCTGACTTTCAGCTTTGTGACCCTACCTCTTCGCGTTCCTGTTCAACCCACGAGAAGAATGCAACGCATTGGCTTTTCAAACAGGGGCCCCCGCCTGAACAGCAGGCTCACAGGGTGCTCGTCCTTCAGGGGCGCGCTTCTGGCAGTGAAAAGCAAGGCCTGTGCTGACATGTGAAGAGGAAGCTTGCTTGGGACGGGAGGGTGTATTGCAGTATCATTGTTGACACATCCTGGGTTTACCCTGGTCCTCCTCCCACTCCTCCTTCTCTTCCGCTTCCTCCTCCCCCTCCTCCTGCGCCTCCCTCCTTCTCGCCCCTCTTCTCGTCCTCCGCCCCCCTACTCCTCCTCGTTCTCCTCCTCCTCCTCCTCCTCCTCCTCCTCCTCCTCCACCCCCCTCCACCAGTCCCCTCTCCCTTCCAGCTCCTCCTGCGTTTCCTCCCCCTCTTACCCCTCCCTGCGGCCCCTCTGCTTACACTGCCCCTCAGTGCCGCTCCTGTTCGAGTTCCGCAGGCGCCGGCTGTGCAGGTGTGGACCCAGCCTCTGCAGGTGCGGGCCCAGCTGCATCTGCGGACTCAGCTGCATGTAGGCTGGGACCTCCCCGGCAACCTCGCGGGGCTCGGCCGGGCAGCCTCCGTCGACGTCCTCCTCCTCCTCTTCCTCCTCCTCCTCCTCCTCCTCCTCCTCTTCCTCCTCTCCTCCTCCTCCTCCTCCTCCTACTCCTCCTCCTCCTCCTCCTCCTCCTCCCAGACCTCACATGCCAAGCGAACCCTCTGTTATTCTGTGAACAACGAGCGCCGACTACATAACTAAAAGCTACTAGGCTGGGGCAACGGAGGCGGAGGGAGAGGCGGAAGAGGAGACAAAGGAAAAGAGGGGAGACAGGAGAGGGGGAAAGCTTGCCCCAGCCTGTACCTTGAGCCAGGAAGAAGCTCACGGAGGAGCTTCGACCGCTCAGACGAACGCTTTGTGTTCAAACTGGGTTCCAAAAGCTTGCCAGTGGTAACTGACGCGAACCCCTACAAAGCACACATAAGATGATAGGCACATATGTTTCCACAACCCTGGTCCAATATTGCACCGACCCAGCACCCCCGCGGAGCAAATCCGAAAGGGTGGGTCTGAGGGATTGACAAGAGGTTGTGGTTCGATCTGAGACCACCCGAAGACACTGCAGGCACCGACCCCCCCCCCCTGGCGACAGACGGGCGGTGGCTGGGACCTTGGGTCCTCACCTCTTTGGGCTTCGGCGGTCTGGACACAAACCGCTCTTCACAAGTGGGCCAAGCGTATAAATTATGTAGAGCACCTGTGACCAAGCTTCGATACTCGGCCTCACCTTGCTCGACATCTTGAAGCTCAAAAGGAGACAAAGTATGAAGCCCAGCACCTAACTTAGTTAGCTCATCCGCCTTGGTTGAGCCTGCTATGTTTAAATCATCAACATCATCGGTGGCCTCACTGAAGGCTCTGTGGGCCTTGACCTTGATGAGACCAGGCCAGGGCCCACCACCTATTCTCCGACTGACTTCTCGCCAGAAAAAACTGAAATGCGACCTCCCCGAAAGAGCCCTCGCAGGCTGCTGGGCTCCAGCAAGGAGCTCCGAGTAGTCAACCCTGACAGGCTCAGTGGGGATGTCGGCGGAAGGGCGCGTTCTACACTGCTAGTGGTTCGGCCCCTTGGGTGGCTCTTGGCTTCTAGACATGTTTACTCCTTACAAAACCCACGCCGATTTGGGCCCCGCAGCGCAAGCCGCCCGAAACGCCCGCCGTCCCCGATCCCGGCCCCCGTATCAAAGAAACAGCTGTCGACGTGAACCAAAAATTGGTGCGGCCCCTTGGTGGCCCCGCGCTCCCAGCACGAGCACTAGCAAGACCTCTAACACGACCACCAGCGCGACTGCCAGCACGACGAACCACCAGCATGACCCCCGATCACGAGCACAACCACCAGCACGACCACCAACACGACCACCCGCCGACACCACCACCATGCCCAGCAACGCGACCACCCGCACAACCACCAACACGACTTCCAGCACGCACACCAACACGACCACGAACACGTCCGTCAACGCAACTACAAACTGTGACCCGTGATCTGTGCCATGCGCAAGCCAACCGTAATCCGCCGGCCCCCTTGTGGGGCCACCAGGCTGTGGGGCTAAGGTTCGCAGTTTCCTGTACCAGTTGCAGCTTCCAGTTTCCACTGTTACAGTTCTGCTTCTTGCTGCTTACTGTTCATGGTTGCAGTTCTGCTTCTTGCTGCTTACTGTTCCTTGTTGATGGACCGCGCGAGGGGGGGAGGCCCAAAACGTGCATTTTTACTACGCCCTGAGCATGTTGTCTGAATTGCTGGGGCGGGTAAAAATTCACACCCCTCACGCAGATCGGCGGGATCAGGGTCCAAAAACACGGGGGATTTGCCACATTTCTGAAATTCGGTCACACCCCTCATGCAGATCGGCGGGGTCAGGGTCCAAAACACGAAGGATTCGCCACATTTCTGAAGTTTGCTGGCACCCCTCACGCAGATCGGCGGGGTCAGGGTCCAAAAACACACGGGATTCGCCACATTTCTGACATTCGGTGGCACCCCTCATACAAATCGGCGGGGTCAGGGTGCAAAAACAGATCGGCCGGGTCAGGGTGCAAAAAAATATATGGGATTGGCAACATTTCTGACATTCGGTGGCACCCCTCACGCAGATCGGCGGGGTCAGGGTCCAAAAACACAAGGGATTTGCCACATTTCTGAAATTCGGTCGCACCCCTCATGCAGATCGGCGGGGTCAGGGTCCAAAAACACAAAGGATTTGCCACATTTCTGAAATTCGGCAGCAACCCTTACGCAGATCGGCAGGGCCAGGGTCCAAAAACACAAAGGATTTGCCACATGTTTGAAATTCGGCGGCACCCCTCACGCAGATCGGCGGGGTCAGGGTCCAAAAACACAAGGGATTTGCCACATTTCTGAAATTTGCTGGCACCCCTCACGCGGATCGGCGGGGTCAAGTTCGAAAAACAAACAGGTCCCAACACTGCTTCACGGCGGCGCCCAGACCTCATGATTTAGCTTTTGCATCTCCCATTATCCGAGACAGGGGGCTGGCGGCATGGGGCGAAGCCCTTACGGATATGCACCCCGAAGCAACAAAATACCCCCCAACAAAAAACCGGCAAGTTCACGACATGCATGAAACCATACACCACCCTAAAACCATCAAGTTCACGAGCTCACCACTGTCGTTCATATACGGTTGCGAGAGACGACATCTGCGCTCATGCGCGAAGGGTGAAGATGATGGACAATAGGTTGTGGCGAAACGAAGCCACCCAACAAAATATCGTACACTTATGCACATACAAAATGCAAGGAGTCTCTATACCTGCGCACTTATCTTATGTGTGTGCATGCTTTTTTTATATATATATATATATATATATATATATATATATATATATATGCATGCATGCATGTTGAAGGATGCCACCCTGTCGGCCTGGGTTCAAATCGGATGTGATGCGGCCAAATGGCGAGGAACTGAGAATGAACAGATGTGGACATGGGCGACCAATAAGGATGGTAACGAAAGGAGCCTGGCCGATGTAGGCGTCTGGCGGGAGCGTGAAGGTCGAGCCGTGCATTGTGAAGCTGAGCTCCGGGAGATCCTAGAAACTTCGACAGAAACCCCAGAAACCCCGCAATCAGCCGTAACACATGAACCCACTGTGCGTTCATCTTTGTGCACATGTGCTCAAACTATTATTTTTCATGCACTCCCCACATGCACGCCATGAACACATGAGGGACACGCTGCATATGCGCGCACGTACGCGCAAAACACACACACACAAATACACACACTCGCACGCGCAAACAAACATACACACAAACGATTCACACACACGCACACGAAGGCGACACCACTGTCGCGAGTGATTGCAAGGAGCGCTTACAAGCTAATTGCACACATCGTTGTGGATGAAAAACCAGATGGGGCTGGCAACGGAAGGGGGAGACACCAACGGGCCGGCGTGCAGGCCAGATCGCTCAGAGACCGCAAAAGAGCGC
This sequence comes from Prorocentrum cordatum, assembly GCA_963575745.1. Taxonomy (NCBI): domain Eukaryota; class Dinophyceae; order Prorocentrales; family Prorocentraceae; genus Prorocentrum; species Prorocentrum cordatum. The sequence continues at coordinate 10,084 of CAUYUJ010017589.1, forward strand.
GTCGACCACTGCGGCGACGCGGGCTGCAACAGGCGGCGAGCGTGCCACCCAAGCGGCAAGCGCGCCAAGGCGAAAGGAGGCGCGCAAGCGGGCAGGCAGATGCAACCGGCTCCCGAGGGGGAGGGCCGGCTAGCAGAGACCTGCAATAGAGGAATAAACATCTTGATCAACCGAGGTAAACTTCCGGAGGTCCGCGCGGATTTCTTGGATCAGCGCTGGGCCCACGCAGAGCTCCGAATGTTTATGTCCACGCGGCCTTTGTTCTTCTGCGGTGCGGAGGAGGCAGCTGGGCGAGCCGAGGCTGAGTGAGCAGGTGGCAGGCTGGGGGTCCCCAAACCGTGTGGTGACAGACCGTGCTGTGACCTCGGAAGCCCCAAACGCCTCACTGCACGGTCCGTCACCGCACGGTTCTGGGACCCCGGAGGCCCGAGTCGCCCGAGACATCCTCGGAGAACGACCCAAATCCCAGGCCCGCGCGCGCAGGGACCCCGAATCCCCACCGATTTTCGCCCGAGACATCCTCGGAGAACGACCCAAATCCCAAGCCCGCGCGCGCGGGGACCCCGAATCCCCACCGACTTGCCACACCCGTGCGGTCACGGCACCGTCTGTGGGCCCCCAGGCAGGGCAAAGGGAGACCGGGGGCAGCCAGGCTGGGCGCGCCAGAGGCAGAGCCGAACTGCACGCACGGGCGCCCTGCGGGAGCAGAAGACCCAGACTTGTTCTTCGTCGCAGCGCGGCAAAGGCAACCCGCACGCGCGCTCTAGCTGGCCAGGAGCGGGCGAAAGACTTGTTGCCGCTGCAAGAGAGGAAAAGGGGGGCGGAGGGCGGCCGCAGAGCCCAGAGAAGGAAGGAGGGCACTCACTGCACGGATACCTTCTGTCGGGAGTGGCCAGTGCGGCCAGCTCGTGCTGAGCAGCCTGGCGGTGGTCGCGAAGCGGCATCACAGCCACACCCAGGGGCTGAGACAGAGGCTGCAGGTGCGGAAAGCGTCTCTCAAGCTGTGGCAGTACGGGAGGAGCGGCAAACGGACCCACAGCGGCGAGAGCGGGAGCCTCCGGGTGTTCCGGCGTGTAGGTAGCCGTAGGAGTAGGGGTCAGTCTTTGCTGAAAGGGCACGGCGCGAGCAGGAGGCGAGCGTCGCCAGAACGAGGGGGCTGGGTCCACTAGGCAGTGCAGCAGCATGGTGCCAGCCAGAGCGGCTGAGCAGCTGGGCTGCAGCAACTGCACTGCCGAGCGACTGCTGCAGGGCCGCAGAGGCTGCTGAGCTGCAGCGACTGACCAGCCAGCCGAGCTGTGGACAGGCAGCCCCTGCCCGAGACCCAGACCCCCAACGTCATGATTTTCCCCCCGAGGTCTCGACCCATTCCACGGGACTGGCTTTTCGTCCTTAGTCGTTTTTTGACGGTCCCGAGGGCCGGTAAGGGCCCCCAAAGGCCAACATTTTTTTTTTATTAAAAAAAAAAAAAAAAACTCCCGTCGTGATTTTTTCATGACTCGAAGGGGTCTGGGGACTGCGGGGGCCGCGAGGTGCCACCAGCAGCTGCACTGGGGCCGCTCCCCTGGAACTTGCCAGCCTGCCAAATGAGCCGCTGCACATTCGTTTTAAACATTTGCAATGATTTCCATGGTTTTCTAGTTCTCATGGTTGACGTACCAGAAATGGTGTCTGGGAGCGATATAGGACTGTCAGGGCGCAACTGTTATTCTGATTCGCGGTGTTGAAGTGGCGTTCTGGCGCGTTTCAGGATCGTCAGGGCGCAACAATAAGGCTGATTCGTGGCGTTGGAATCCCAAAAACGGCGCTCTGGTACGGTTCAGGTGGCCGCGAACCGGACCGAAAACCGAGAACCAATCCTCGAACCGAACCGGCCGAACCAGACCGCGACCCTCGACCCGAACCGGCCGAACGGGGCCGAACCGAACCGACGAACCGAAGCGGCCGAATCGGACGGGCCCGACGAACCGAGCCCGACGAACGGGGCGCGAGCCCAGCGGCCGACGACCACGGCGGCGGCGACGGCGACAGCGACGGCGACGACTATACAGCGACGAGCACGGTGACGAGGCGCCGAAACACCCCCCGTGGGACGCTGGGCCCCCCCCCCTCCCGGGAACGCTGGAACCCACCCCGTGGGACGCTGGACCCCCCCCCCCCCGTGCGACGCCGAACCCCCCCCCTGTGGGACCCCCGACCCCCCCCCCCGTGGGATGCTGGACCCTCCCTTCTCAGACCCCCGACGCCATGATTTTTTCATGACGTCGACCCCCCGAGGTCTCGACCCATTCCCCAGGACCGGCTTTTCGTCCTTAGTCGTTTTTTGACGGTCCCGAGGGCCGGTAAGGGCCCCAAAGGCCAAAAATAATGAAAAACCTCCCGTCGTAATTTTTTCATATCTCGAGGGGGTCTGGGCTCCTGTCTCTGTCTCTCTCTTTCTCCCTGCGGCACGGCGCCCTGGTCGCGGCGCGGCGCCACCCCGCGCGGGCGCGGCGTGGCCGGCCTCGTTTCCGTCGTTGTCGATGCCGTCGCCGTCGTCGACGCCGTCTAACCGAACTGGCCGAACCAGAAACTGTCGGCCGAACCGAGCCGGCCGAACCAGGCCGAAGCGAGCATCCGAACCAGGCCGGCAAAACTGGACTGGCCATTTTGGCTCGAAGCAAGCCGGCAGGATCGAACTGGACAGCGATGTGAACCAGACCGGGCGAACCGACCAGAAGGCGCGCCGAACCAGAGCGAACCGAACCGAACCGGGGCCATCCTGGGCGGCAGCCTGCCCGAGCGAAAGTCGCGGAGGCAACCCGCGGGAACCCGAAGGAGACCCGCAGAGTAGCGCCGCCTCGGTGGCCCTCCGAAGGCTCCGGGGCCTGCCAAGCGCGCCGGCCCTGAGAGTTAAAACACGCACACACACACACACGAATACAAGCGTAAGTACGCGCGCGACACAAAGCACACAATATCATCCGCTCTAATCAGCACGTGCACGGAGAACCCACCACTCGCGCATCCCTTCACCTTCAAACACACACGCACGCACACACTTCTTTTCAGATGAAGACGCACGGAACCAGCCCCACGCCTCGAGATCCTGCGACGTTCGTGACGTGAGATACTGCAACGGCGGGCAGCCCGACATTACATGCCCAAAAACGCGCCACGCAACGCACTACACACGTTTGAAAGAAAAACGGGTACACCACTTTGGCATCAAGACGAATCTTAGTCGATACCCCCGCGTCCACGGCATCACTTGCGACAGCACACCCGCGTACTGAAACAACGAAAAGGCTTTGTCGCACCCCGTTGCACGCGACAGGGGTCAAAATTGAAGCCAACGGCGTGGATGAGCAGCAAGACGCTTCAAACCGCTGATCTGCCAAAATGGCGCAAACATTTCCTGTCAACGGCAACGCCGATCACGCACTCGCCTACACACGCACACACATACACACACTTTTTTGACGTCGCATCCCCGCGAGCGGCGACGAGGCATAGAAAGTCGAGTTCAGGTAGGGGGGCGCGCACGCCTACACCCGGCCGAGCTCTCAGAGACCGCTTAGGGCCTCGCAGCCAGCAGCAGCCATAACCATCCAAAGCTGGATGGCAGGGGAGGGGCGATGAATAGACGAAACTACGGTGGAGGGTAGAAGGTGACATAAGCCAACCAGGACTGAAGGCGGGGAGACACATGCACACATGATTGCACACATGCACGCACTCACGCACCCAACCGCACCGCCCACGACGCACGCATGCAGAGCACACCCACGAGGCCAAGAGGTGCATGCCCACCACACGCTGCACAGCACGCACATGCGCACATGCGCGCACACATCTTGATGTCTCTGGCCCGTTGCGAGTACATCCAGGCGGCACAGTGCAGGATCAACCGGCACCGGATCCGGGAAGACGGATCGGATCGGACCGTGCATCGAAAATCGAACCACGCCGGCACTGAGTCGGAATCGGATCGGATCGGCCCCGCCAGGATGCACAAAAGCGCCACGCAAACGTCGGGCCAAATCTCTCGAAAGTCGGAATCCAATCGAGTCGAATCGAATCGGACCGTCTGGATCCTACCTCGAATCGCATCGATCGGACCGAAATGAACCCTGCAGTGTCGCCTAAGGCCAGGCTGTGAAGTCCGAAGGACACTGTGAGGACGCTGCGAAGCAAGCCAACGAAGCGCCGTAGCGTAAAAGGAGCTACCACGCACTGCACCTCACCACCAGTGGCGTTGGAAGGCCCGGCGGGCGGCAGAGAAAAGAGGGCGCACCTGCACGGACTCGAGACAAGACAAGGCAAGACAAGACAATCCCGCACGAAACACCTGCGCGGGTGCAGCATGGGTCGAGGTCGGTGTCGCGTGTGGTCGTGCGGAGCAGAAGTCGGAGTCAGCGACAGTGGAGCTGGAGTCGACTGGAGTCGAAGAGATGAGAGCTCGAGTCGGGCTGTACGGGGCCCAAGCGGCAGGGGAATGGGAAAGGACGCAAAGGTGCCGCGCGCCAGGGGGACGGGGAACAAAGATATGCGCGAGACCTCGCGCGCGGACGAGCGGCAAGTGCAGCAGCGATGCCAAATACGTGGCCACACAGCACGCACTCTCCGAGCGAAAACTAGTGTGGAGAAAACCAAACTGGAGGGCGGAGAAAACAACGCAGAGGTAAGCGGCACGAAACATATCAAAGAAACGGAGCAGTGGTGGAGAATGGAGAAAACGAAGCAGTGGTGGAGACATTCAGACAGGGGCAGAGTAAACAGACTGGGGGTGGAGAAAACGTGGCAAAGTTGGAGAATACGAAACAGGTATGTCGAGACCGCCAAACGTGTCAAGAACACTACACAAGAAAGCGAAGCATAGTGTGAAGGCGAATCAGGATTGAGAAACCAAATCAGGTGTGGAGTGATAGGAAAAGCGAT
>CAUYUJ010017589.1:17500-27500 GCA_963575745.1 Prorocentrum cordatum
ATCGCTTCCCAAATCAAGCGAAACCTTCAACCCACGAGCGCGCACCGAAAACAGAAGTAACAAAACATGTCCAAGAAATGTATGGAAATATCACGCTTCGCCGTCGTTCACCGCCCCTACGCCGGAGCTCTCCATGCCACGTCGACGATTTACACAACGTAGTTCTTCTGGACCCCCCCCCAGGCCCGAAACACCCACACAAAAGGAACAACCGCGCAACCGCGACGAATTGCACAACATAATTCTGTTTCGAAGGGAGCAAACGCGCAACCGAGACGAGGCCTCTGGCCCACGGCCCAGGCGCGGTAGCGGGGTGGGCTGAAGGCAGTTTTACAAACAGCCGATGCAAATTCGCGGCGGCGGCGGCGGTCCCGAACATTAGGTGCACTTTGCAAAAGACGGATTCGGCGACGGCGGCCCGCCCAGAGACTGGGTGGCGTGGAGGCTGAGTAGACCAGGTGATGAGGCCCGATGGCCCCAGGAGGGGGAATCGGCCATCGGGCCCGCCAGACTGCACGGCAGGAAAGGGACTGCACGCCAGGAGGAGGAACTGAGAACGTCGCAGATGGCAACGTCAACAGTGCAACCAGCTGATCTGACAACTTTCAAAAACGTGGCTGAAAGCGCAACAACAAATCTTTCCCAACCATCCTGTGATGTTAGGTCCCCATTTTGAAGAGACAGCGCCCTGCGTTACTCTACCTCCTCCTCTCCTCCCCCCCTCCTCACACGGCACGTGGCCCCATGAGGAGCTCCACCGAAGGCCCCAGTGCGGTTTCGCCCCCATTTTGGCACACCCCTCACACGTTTCGTGGCCCCATACAGGCCTCGGAAAAAAATAGCGAACACTCATGCCACATTCATCTGTGAACGCCTCCCCCTCCCCCCAATGCTCAAAGTTGGCGGTGGGTCTGATGAATTGCACCTCGACTGCAGTCTCCCCCCCGCGTGCCAACTTTGAGATTGGGGGGCAGGGGGGGGTGTTCAATAATTGTTTCCCTCTACCGTAATGAGCTCCACCGAAGGCCCCAGTGGCAAAGGTCGCGTGCGGTTCCGCCCTCACTTCGGTGCCACCCTCGCACGATTCATTGCCCCCCAGGGGGCTCCACCGAAAGCTCCAGGGGCAACGCCCGCATGAGGTTCCACCTTCGATCTCCGCGAATCCCTCGCACGTGTTGTGGCCCTATAGAGAGCTCCACCTAAGGCCCCAATGGCAGCGCCAGCATGGCGGTCCCGCCACATTTCGGCACACCCTTCACGCGCTGCGTGGCCCCATAAGAGGATCCATCGACGGCAACAATCACAACGACGGTACCCACAACTGCATATGGTTGGGCCCTTCGCCAGGCTATTTGTTTTAGCGTTTGTTGGGTTTCTTGTTGGGACCAAAAAAACGCGAAAAACATTATTTCCCACAAGCTAAAGTAAAAACGGCATTAAAAATACACCCTGGGCAGATTTAAGAATAACCGAGAGGATGATGATGATGATGATGATGATGATGATGATGATGATGATGATGATGATGATGATGCTGCTGATGATGATGAGGACGAGGATAATGGTGATGGTGGTGGAAAAGATGATGGTGATGATGATGCGTATGACGAGGAGGAGGGGGATGAAGATGAGAATGAAGATGAGGATGAGGGTGATGGCGATAATGATGACGGTGTTGATGATGAGGATACTCATGATGACGGTGATGATGATGGTGGCGATGATGATGGTGTTGTTGTTGATGGTGATGCTGATGTTGTTGATGATGATGTTGATGACGACGAGTATGATGATGACGATGATGGTGATGATGATGATGACGATGATGGTGACGATGATTAGTTTGTCGAACCGCGAGCGCGACCTGCGACGCTGACTGTTCCAGCTACATCAAGCGCCGGCCTGTAAAGAACGCGCACCAGGGCGCAAGGTTGGGCAGACTGCTGCCGGCGGCGGACGGGGCCTGGAAGGAGCGGGGGTGGGGTGGAGCGCGAGCGTGGGCCGATTAATAACGCAACAGGGCTAACGCCAACACTCCCAGCGCCAGCGCGGGCCACAGAGGCCGCGCGCAAGAATGAAGGCCGCGTGGGCGCCACGCAACGACTGATGATGATGAGGAGGAGGAGGAGGAGGAGGAGGAGGAGGAGGAGGAGGATGAAGATGATGAGGATGATGATGGTGGTGCTGCTGCTGATAATGATGATGGTGATGATGATGACAATGATGATACTGACGATGATGACGATGCTGATGCTGGTATTGATGCTGATGCTGATGGTGAAGATGCTGATGATGGTGATGATGATGAGGACGAAGATGAAGATCATGATGTGATGAGGAGGTAAAAAGCTACAGGTCCCTTGGGGGCGGTGTCTGATGGTCCCTGTTACTCATCTGGCCCCCTGCATGTGAAGTACGGGTAGCACGGCCACAGATCACCGCGAGCGAGCCTGGAGGAGGAGGAGGAGGAGGAGGAGGAGGAGGAGGAGGAGGAGGAGGAGGAGGTGGAGCTACAGCCACGAGGCTCAAGTTCGCCCGACGCAAAATGGTAAAGCGTGGCCAAAGAGAAGGAGGAGGAAGAAGAGGAGGAGGGGGGAGAAGGGAGGAGGACAACGAGAAGGGAGAACGAGGGAGGAACAGGAGACGAGCGGCTGCTGCTGCTGCTCTTCGATTCCCTTCCCTTATCCTTTCCCTGCCCAGGAGGGGGGGGGGAGGTGGTGTGGGGGGGGGGCGGGGGCCCGGGGTCAGAGTACCGCACCCCTCCGGAGTCCCGGCGGGTCGGAGGGGGCCGCTAGTGGGGGTCCTTGGGGAGGTCCCGCCTTCAGGGTCGGCGCTGGCCGTAAGGCCTTCGCAATACAGTCGGGGCGTTGACCTAAGGAAACCCAAATAAGGAACGAGGCCCCTTCTTCCATAAGTTAAACTTCGATTTCCGATCGAAAACCTAAGGAAAACCCGAGGCAAGCTGCGAAACAATTAAGGAACACGGAGCCCCTCCCCAACGAAGAGGGTTCCTTCTTCAGGGCCCCGACTGTAGTGGACGAGGGTGGTGGACGAGGAAGATGAGGATGGCCGTCCTCGAAGTGCCGAAGGCTGGGCGTGAGCCGGACCCCGGACAGGTCGACGGTCCACGTGTGGGCCCCGGCCACGGGCAGCCGCACGAAGCTCCGCGGGGAGTCCAGGTGGCTGCAGCAGGGCAGGGCAGGGGCGCAGTCGGTGGACAAAGTATTGTAAGTTTTTTCGAGCGCTCTGGGAAGCAGCGTGCTGAGCGGGCCTTGCCTCACGGCACAACCCTGATTTTCCAGCATTTTGCTGGGCTGCAAGTGCCTGAGCTTCCCTGGAAGTTCTCAGCTTGCCGCTGCTGCTTGGTGAGTGGGCCGGCCGGCCTGCGGCGCGTTTAGTAGCTCATTAGGCCGCTTCCGTGTCCCGGAGCGCTTCTGACTCCGCTAGCGCCTTCGCTGGCGGACGCGACTGAAAAAGCAGCGTGCTGATTTGAATCAGATTCACTCGACCTCTGAGGAGCCCCCCCACCCCCGCATTTCAACGTTGACTTGCATGATATTTTGTCCTCCGGGGCGGGGGGTGCCTCACCGACGTCGACATTGACATGTAGGGGGCAGGGGGGCTGGCGTCGAGACCTTGACGCAGTCCATGTGCAGCCGCATGCGTCCACGAACAACTTGCACTTTTTCGCCCACCCACCGGGGCACCGGCCTCTTCCTGCCCCGTCTCCTCCCCCCCCTGCAGGCGCCAGCCCTCCGCCCATTCCCGACGCCAGCTCGCGGGGGGCCGCACTGGCCCGCGGCGTCAGTCGGGGCCGCGTGCGGCCGGGGCGTGCGGGAGCACAGGGGGAGCGAGCAGGAACGAGCCAAGACAGGGCAACAAGACACGCCAGCCCTCCTCTTCCATCGACTCTCCTTGTAAATCACACCTGCTTGTCGCACCCCCAAGCGTGTCGGTAGGGCGGGCCGGACGTATGTCTGACCCTGCAGCTTGAACTTTGCAAGTGCTTCAAGGGCGAACGGCGGACGTTTTCAAGATGTGGCTCTCGCCTTACCGCCGCGCACACTCGGGTTTTCCTAAGTTCGCAGCAGCTTCAAGGATGGAGGGCGGGCTCTGTTCCAAATGTGGTCCCCGTCCTAGCGCCACGCACATTCGCCTTAACAGCGTCCAACAGCTGCAAGGATTGAGGGCGGGTCGCTTTCAAAATGTGGCTCTCGCCCTAACGCCGAGCGCATTCGCCTTAGACAGTTGCAGCAGGTTCGAGAATGGAGGGCGGGCCTTTCTGAAAATGTGGCTCTCGCCTTAGCGCCGCACCCATCAGTCTTCATTCGTTTTCCAAATTCGCATCTTCTGCAAGGATGGTGGGCGGGCCTTCTTGAGTGTGTACCTCTCGCCTTGGCGCCGCGCCCATGAATTCTCCGAACTTGCAGCTGTTTGAAAGATGGAGGGTGGGCCGTTCTCAACATGTGGTTCCTGCCTTAGGGCCGTGCACATTACTTGTCAAGCCTGCAGCAGCTTCCAGGACCGAGGGCGGGCCGTTCTCAAGATGCGGCTCTCGGCTTCCGCGCCGCGCGCATGTGACCAACGTTAGCCATATCTGTTTCAAGGACTCGTAGGGCTGAAGTCCCTGAAGCTGTGCTCTGGCACGCTTCGGGATGGCCAGGACGCAACAGTCACCTTGATGCGCGGCGTTGACGTCCAAGGGGTGGTGTCCTGGCACGAATAGGGATTGCCAGGACGCAACTGTTCACGTGGATTCGCGGCGCTGTAGCCCAAGGAATACCGTTTCGGCGAACTTTAGCCTCTCGGAAGCTTTGTCTTTCAATGGGCGCTTCCCGCGATGGCACCACATTCTTGTAGGGACCTGGGAAGTGGGAACTTGCAGGAGGGTTCATGCAATATCGTTAATGCGTCGTGGGTTTCAACTGGTCCTCCTCCTCCTTCCCCCTCCTCCCCCTTCTCCTTCCATTTTCCTCTTCCTCCTCCTCCTCTTTCACCTCCTCCTTCTCCTCTTTTCCCTTCTCTTCCTCTTCCTCCTCTTCCTCCTTCTTCCTCCTCCTCTCCCCCCTCCTCCTCCTCCTCCTCCTCCTCCTCCTCCTCCTCCTCCTCCTCCTCCTCCTCCTCCTCCCCTCCTCCTTCTCTTCTTGCTTAAGCAGGCGCCAACCATCCTCCCTTCTCCTCCCCTCCTCCCCCTCCCCCTTCCCCCCTCGTCCTTCCCAGGCCTCCAACGAATCGATAAAAATCAAGGCGGATTTCTGTTTGTGCTGTTCGGCGTCTGGAAGCCCTCGCCAAGCCCTGGGACGGCCAACACAACTATCTGGGTTGCAGAGCATGTTCCAGGAACGTGGCCCAGAGCTCAGCAGACATCTTTCGTATCAAAAAATGCTAACTTCGGAGGTCTGAGCCCTCCTTATCATTTCCTTGTTCTTGAGAGGCAATGATGCTGATGATGATGATGATGATGATGATGATGATGATGATGATGATGATGCTGATGATGATGATGATGATGGTGGTGGTGGTGGTGGTGATAATAATGATGACGATTATGATGAGGATGTTGCTGATGATGACGATGCTGATGAGGATGATGCTGAGGAGGATGACGATGATGACGATGATTAGGATGATGGTGAAGATGATGATCATGGTGGCGGTGATGATGATGATGATGATGATGATGATGATGATGATGATGATGACGATGATGATGATCATGTTGATGATGGTGGTGATGTCGAGTATGAGGATGGTGATGATGATGATGATGATGATGATGATGATGATGATGATGATGATGATGATGATGCTGGGGGAGCATCGACCAGGAATCGGCGATACACCGCGGATAGATCGGCGATGCGCACCCACGAGCGAAACCGCACCTGCCGAACGGGGTGAGCCATCGGGCCCTCTTCGGCGATCCATGGGCGATTGGGGATCGACGTGCACCCCCAATGAAATAATGCGGAATGACGATTCATAAAAAAATGGGAGCGAACGATTAAAAAAATAGTGTTCTGCTATTTCTGCACAAGTTTCTGACTGGAGGAGAACGATCAAAGAAATAGTTTTCCAGCCCGCGGCCGGTGTTTTCTAATCGTCATCCCGGGCGCCGCCGCGTGAACACGACCCCCGGTCATTTATTAATCGTCATCCTCCATTACTATCCCCCCCTGACGTTGCCCCTGGCTGGTAAAATGCCGCTCGGGCGCGACCCCCAGCAGCCTCGCTTTCTGGGCAAGGTGCTGAATGGTGGACACTCGGCCCGGAGCGGATGGGTACCGGCACTCCGCCTCACAAGCGCAACAGGCGGCGGTGACTTTTGCCGTAGGCGTCTTCACTAATCGACATGTTGCCCGAATAAGTCACCTAGACATTTAGGCATGACTACGAGACATGTTCATGGCCAACTGCATGTCTGGCGCAATTGATTTCGTATTGCGGCAATGATGAGTAGACCTGCCATGAATTTGGAACATGTAGCCCCGCTCGCAAGACCCGATAAACTCTGTCATACATTTTGATGAATGAGGTAGCGGTGCTAAACTCGCACACACGCACAACAACAAAAATTCAATGCTTGCATCACATGTGCAGTGGCAGCTCCGTCACACATAACCAATCCAAATTTATGAGGTGAGTATCTACAGATGGTCTAAATCTGAAGATATTTCAGCACACAACGTTGCTAGTCTGCGTTCAACGCGCGCTAAGCACGACTTACAATTTGACTCCCAGGTCGTGCGCTTGCTTCAACACCAACAGATAGAAAACGGGCAATGGGCAACTGTTGCCTGCGTAGCCTATTATTGGCTCAACCTGGGCACGACAACTTTATTGCGAGCCCTATGGGAGATCTTCATGGTGGAGAGCTCGGCCCCTCTGGGCAAGCCAGATAAGACGCCCCAACACGTCTCAACGAGTGTGGACAATGGAACACGGCAAGAACCAACCTGCCGTGCGCTGGCTGCACGACGACCGTGCGCCCAACGGCTGGTGTCTCTCTCCAACTCTCCAACTGCCTGCCCCCCTCCCTGTTGATGTCTCGCCTCCAACGCGCCCCTTGCGGGCACACGGTCTTTCCAAGCGAGACGAGAAGACGAACATGACAATTTCTCAACCAATGCCGCATTCGTTTTCGTACCTACTGACTTCCTACCGCGTCGCTTCGTTCTTCGCCGCCGTGTCAGAACTAACTAGCGATTTCGCGGGCGTCGCGCCTTCTCCGATTTCGAACTGGCTTGTTGGCTTGAGCTTCGCTTCCGCTTCCTAACAATTAGAGGTAGCATCGGCCTGGCACTTCAAACACGACGGATCGATCGAACACCGCGCTGCCACACAATACCCGCCTCGTGTCGTTCCAGACGAAGTAGCCGTCGGAACCAGGCTTGGAGCCGATGCAAATGGAAAAGGAGGCGACGCCGAAGTTGCGCAGGATGGTCCCTGCTCGCGAGCCCGAAGCTTTCGTGCCCTGCTGGCAGCCTGAGCAACTCCATCGTTTCATCCCCCCTGCGTCTCTCCTCTCCTCCCCTCCGCAATCCCCCGGCCAACTTTCCCCTCGTCTCCATCGCCACCCCCGTACGCATCGGAGTCGGCCGTGCCACTGCATCGTGCAGGAACACTGTACCTGCGTCCTTCTACGTGAAATAAGAGTCTGCTAGTGTTGCTGCCCGGCTGACCCCCGGGCGATCCCCAGGGGGGGGGGGGCTATTTTTCGCCACCCCTCGCGAGGATCGTGGCCTCCGAGGGGGGGGGGCGCAATCGACTACCCCCCTCCCGCCCCAAGGAGCCCCCAAGAGCCCCACAAGAGGCCCCAGGGGAGCCCAATACGCCGCCAAGGAGCCCCAAGACGCTCCCAAGAAGCCCCCAAGACGGCCCCAAGAGGCCCCAAATAGCGCTCCATGGCCGGCGGAATGAGCGAAGCGATTAAACAAGAGTCTGCTAGCGTTGCTGCACGACGCGGAGTCCCTGGGAGCCGCTTCCCTCCCGACCGCCACGCGCAGATCCAGGAGCAGTGCGCGGATCTTGCGCGGCTGGCCGAGCTGGCAACGCCAAGCGCTCCTACCTCGAAGCCCGCTTGAGCAACCCGGCAGGTATGCGACGACGCACCAGCCCGCAACTGAAATCCACGCTCCGTTCCCTCACTTTGCACGTCACAGGCTAGCTGTGAGCCACAACTCCCTCTTGATGCCAGACCGCTGCCAGAGGCGTACCAGGAGCGCTGCAGCAGGCACGTGATGCACAGGTAGATCCCTTCGATCCGAAGAGTGCAAACATATCCATGTTTCCCAACCCGACGGGCTGGGGTTGCCAAATCTTGCAAACAAAAATCCCAACCCGCCTCGTCCGCCCCACATGCCGTGGCCGCCAGGCTCCAATAATCCCGGGTGGTCCTTGGTGTCCTTCCTCGTTCGCCCTGCACGCCGTGGCACCAGGCCCCAACCATCCCGAACACGTGTCAAAAACATGCGCGCAGAGCGAGCACAACTAGCATTTTACTCCTCCTCCTCCTCCTCCTCCTCCTTCTCCACCTCCTCCTCCTCCTCCTCCTCCTCCTCCTTCTCCACCTCCTCCCCCTGCCAGGTCCAGAAATCCCACATCGGTGAGGAGGGCAGCCGAGCGGCCCCGCGACAGCCTCGTGGCGGCCCCAGGCACTCTCCAGACACCCGAAGACGCCACAAACAAGAGCCCCAAGAGGTCCTCCGAATGGCCAAACACAGTGTCTTCTCAAGGTTTATGCAGACTCGGGGGCGCATGCTTCTTCGACTTTCCCGGAGTTCGAGACGACCGAAGATGACGGGCCAACGATGCTTCAAGACGACCCAAGAAAGCCCCAAGACGGCCCAACAGGGACCCAAGGAAGCCTCAAGACAACCCAACACACACCCCAAAACACATCGAGGCCAGGGCGTTGAGGGAAACCGCGATTGCCAGCAAGATGGCCTCAAAAAGTCCCCAGAGGCTCGCGAAATGCTCCCAAAATGACTCCAGAGGCTTAAAAAAAACGCACAATGGGCCTTCGAGAAACCTTCTAGAGACCTCCCAAAGAGGAGCCGCCGCCAAAAACTCAAGAAGACGGGGCAGAAGTCACAGGGAAGGGCGAGAACGAGGAAGAGGAAGAAGTGACAGGGAGGAAGGGAGAATGAAGGAACAAAAAGAACGGCGACAACGAACACGGGGACAGCAACATACTCTTACTCTCGCTCTCTCTCTATGTTTCTCTCTGTCTCTCTCTCTCTCTCTCTCCCTTTCTCTTTGTTGTTCTCTCTCTCCCTCTCTGTATGTATGTATGTATGTATATATATATATATTTATGTATGTACACAGGGGTAACTGTTATGTTGTATGTTCTCAAGACGATCTAAGAGGCCCAGAAATCCCCCCCAAGACATTCGACAAGGCCGCCACGAGGGCACCAGGACGGCCCACGAGGGCCTCAAGACGGGCCCGAGGAAACCCCCACGAGTGCCCGAGGTGGCCCCGAGACAGGCCCAAGAAGGCGTCGGCACGGCCACAGTCGCCCGCGACGAGGGCAAGAGGGCCCCGGAACAGTCCCAAAGTGCCACAGAGCAGCCCAAGAGGGCCGCAAGAAGACCCTCAAGAGGGCCTGGGTGTTGCTACGATGTTCTCTTACGGTGTGACAAATGGCAACCGCCGAGCACCTCGGCACGAATGGTTTTGTGATACCCCGGGCCCCGCGACGGCGAGCTCCACGGCTCAAAGCTTCGTTCCGCAGGCGTTGGATAGCTGGTCATCTTGCTCTGCGCCCCTGGACGTGCTCGCTCCCTGCGAGTCCACACCCACGACGGCCCCGCGGCGCCGGCTTCCCCCGAGAGCGCCAGACGTCCCCAGTCCCAGGCCCCCGAATTCAGCCTGGCGAAAGACCCAACCATATGCAGTTGTGGGTGCCGCACTCGTGAATATCGTCTTCGGTGGAGCTCCCTATGGGGCCACGAAACATGTGAGGGGTGTGCCGAAATTGGGGGTGGAACTGCAC
>CAUYUJ010017589.1:32500-35000 GCA_963575745.1 Prorocentrum cordatum
TCTTCGGTGGAGCTCCCTGTCGGGCTACGGAACGTGTGAGGGATGTGCCATATTGCACGGGCGGCGGCTTGCGAACCATGCCACTGGGGCCTTCGGTGGAGCTCCCTATAAGGCCAACGAAACGTGTGAGTCGGGGATGGACAGACCCCCCTTTAGTAAAACGTGGTTTAGTGAAAACGACCTGAGGCCCAAACCTGGCGGGCGCAAGCCTGGAAAATAACGGCCACGGCGCCCTCTCGAGAACCGAAAACGGACAATTCACTAATCGACGTGTCACTGTTGGGGGTTCTGTCCACCCCCGAGTGAGGGGTGGACCAACATGGAGGGGGGGCGGCATGCGAAGCATGCCACCGGGGCCTTCGGTGGAGCCCCCTGTGGGGCCACGAAGCATGTAAGGGGTGTGCCAACATGGAGGGGGGGCGGCATGCGAAGCATGCCACCGGGGCCTTCGGTGGAGCCCCCTATGGGGCCACGAAGCGTGTAAGGGGAGTGCCAAAGTGGAGGGGGGGCGGCATGCGAACCATGCCACTGGAGCCTTCGGTGGAGCTCCCTATGGGACCACGAAACGTGTGAGGGGTGTGCTGAAGTGAGGGGGGTGACGGGAGGAGGGAGGGGGGGAAGGAGGAGGAGGAGGAGGAGGAGGAGGAGGAGGAGGAGGAGAAGAGAGGAGGAGGAGGAGGAGGAGGAGGAGGAGACGCGGGGACTGCCTGTTCAAAACGAGGACCCACCACCACAAGATGTTTTTTTTCTGGCACGGCAGCGAGAATATTGTACATGCTGGCGGGGAGGCACCGCTGGCCCCCGGGCAGTCTTCGCTGCCCAGGCGACGGGGAGGGAGGGAAGGAAGGAGGAGGCGGAGGCGGAGGCGGAGGAGGAGGAGGAGGAGGAGGAGAAAGGAGGGATGCTACCCGAGCATCTGCCTCGCACCACTGGGCGCGGCGTGAGACCCCTCGGCGTCGCGTGGGGTCCGCCCGTGGACTGGGCGGCGGGGAGGGAGAAGAGAAAGCGGGGGAGGGCCGAAGGAGGGGGAGGGACGAGGGAGGGGCGAGGGAGAACTCGAGGGAGGGACGAAGGAGAAATCGGGAGGAGCGAAGGGGAGACCACGCAAGAGGGAGACCAGACAGGGACGACGGAGGAGGGGGAGTCCGCCCACAGAGATGAGCAAGGCGCCACCGTTGACCCGTCACCGGTGGGAGCAAAAAAGCGCGGCAGTGGCAAAATCGTGCGATGGAGCTCACCGCTCTGTGGTTCTGGCAGGCCATCTCGAGCAACGCCGCAAATTTCGCGCCCTCTTGCTCCTGTGATTTACATTGATTCACATGGGGCTCGTACGCTTCCTGCAGCTCATGCGTGATGATAACCGCCTGCGTCCGCAATCTTACTCATGGACATGCGCGTCCACCGCATCCATATCTTGACCGAAACGGTGATGACAAAAGCCGCGGCTTCGAATGCGACGCACATCCCAAACTCACCAGGGCTCAGATTCAAAGACATCTGAACCGTAAAACCAGCGAGCCAGAAAGCACATCCGGCATACATCACCTTGTCCATACCGTCGACAACCCAACCTACCTGCTCGAAGTATCGCGCCACCCATACCTTGTCGGCTTTCGCAAAGTTCGACAGAATCGTAAAGATCATGCCCAGGACAACGATAAATACCATGCTTGCCATATAATTCAGGACGCGGTAGGCTGCCAGCATGTCCTCACTTCTGCCGCACGAGCCGTGCACATTTGAGCAAGTACATAGGGCGTCACCTTCAGCCTCACTACACAATGCAAAATCATGGATGTCGGTTGGGGTGCCGTCCAGAGCATATGTAATCGTCAGGAACAAGGCCGCGACTAAAGCCTGCACCTGTGAACGATCATTCACGTTTTCTTTCAAGCCTGACCAATCTTGCGCAGACAAGCTTTCAGAAGCCATTCGCAGTGCTCTTTATCTGTGGCTCACCTGGGATGGGACAACGACTTGAGCCAGCTTGGCTTGAGCCAAAATGGCTACGGACCCACCACCACAGGATGGGACAAATTGGTTCGGCCCCTTGGGTTGCTCTTCACTTCCAGACGCGCTTACCACGCCAATTCGGGCCCCGCGGCGCAAGCTGCCCACAGCGCCTACCATCCCCGATCCCAGGCCCTGGATCAAAGAAACAGCCGTCGACGTGAACCAAAAATTGTTGCGGCCCCCTGGTGGCCCCGCGCTCCCAGCACGACCACTAACCCGACCACTAGTACGACCACCAGCACTACCGCCAGCACGACGAACCACCAGCATGACCCCCAGCACTACCACGAGCACAACCACCAGCACCAGCAGCACAACCACCAGCGCAACCACTGGCACGACTTCCAGACCACAAACCAGCACGACCACGAACACGACCATCAACGCGACTACAATCCGTGACACATGATATGTGTTATGCGCAAGGCAACTGTCATATACCCTCAAACCACAACATACCCAACACCCCCAAATCGTCAAGATCACG
>CAUYUJ010017589.1:40000-92500 GCA_963575745.1 Prorocentrum cordatum
CATCGTCAACGCTTGTTGCAAAATTCTACGACATTCGCTCCTTCGGTCTTCCAAGCGGCCCGGACCATCGAAGAGGCCCCCCGAATCGCCCCAACACGGGCCAAAGAAGCTTCAAGACGGCCCAGAAAACCCCCAAGATCCAACGGGGCCCCAGGACGGTCCAACATGACCCCAAAACGTACCCCAGAGCACTCCACGTCGGGATCCAGTCGTGAGGGAAACCGCGGTTGCCGGCAAGATGGCCCCAAGAAGCCCCCAGAGGCTCTTGAAGAGCTCCCAGGAGGCCTCCAAAGCCCCCAAGAAGCCTTCCAAAGACCCTTTGGAAACCTCCCAAGGAGGAGAGCCTCCGCCAAGGGAAGAGATCACAGGGATGGGCGAGAACGAGGAAGAGGAAAAAGGAAGAGGAACGAAGGGATCAGCAAGAAGAAATGTAGGATCATGAAAACGGGCATTATAATTACAACATGATGTTGTTATCCATCTGTCTCTCGTTCTAACTCTCTCTCTCTCTCGCTATCTCCCTTTCTCTGTCTCAGCCACCTCTCTACCGGTGGAAAACTTGACGAACCAAGGTGCGTGGCGCGAAGCGCCAATGCAATATTGGACATCGGAGGTTGGGGGGGGTAAGATCGTAGTGGAACGGAGAACCCCCAACAAGAACATCGTTTTCGGTTTCGTGTTCGTGTCGTGCGTGCGGGCGAGGCGAAGCTGTGTGGGCGCGCGAGAGGAATGAACCGGCCGTCGCTAGGGCGATTCGGATGCAATGGACCGCCCCTCCTCCCCCGGTGGGCGGGCGGTGGCACGGGGTGTCCCGCCGTGATGTCCTGTCTGTGGTGTCCCGTTGGTGTCCCGTCGGTATTCCGTCGGCGGTGGGCGGGACGTGGCTGGGGGTGTCCCGCCGTGGTATCGATAGTGAAGTCGATCGTGAGGTCGATAGTGGGATCGCTAGAATGGGATGGATAGCGAGACGGTAGATAGAATGTGACATCGAACCAGTGCACGAGCTAGGTTTGTTTGCAGCTCGTAGCACACAGGATGTGAGATCCAAAGTGCGGATATCCTGTGCAATTCTCTGCCGCCCTGCTGCTCCATGCCACAGGTCGACAGATGCAAGGGCGCGGGCGCGCAAGGGGGATCCAACCTAGGACGCCCCATTCTGCCTACCTCGTCGGCGAGCCCCCTGGTGGTTGGATGCCTCAGCGGCTGCATTGTCTGATGCCTGGTTGGCTGCCTTGTCGGCTGCCTCGTTGGCTGCCTGATCGGCTGCCTCGTTGGTTACCTGGTGATGCGGCTCGATGGTTGCCTGCTTCGTTGCCTTGGTGGCTGCCTCGTCGGTTGCCTGGTTGGCTGGATGGCTGCCTTGTCGGCTGCCCTGTTGGCTGAATCGTCGTTTGTCTGGTCGGCCGCCTTGTTGGCTGCCTCGTTGGCTGCTTCGTCGGCTGCCTCGTTGGCTGCCTCGTGGAGTGCCTCGTTGGCCGCCTCGTCTGCCGCCTTGTTGGCTGACTCGTGAGCTGCCTCGTGGACCGCCTCACGGTATACAGGGTGGGAGTTGGAAACCTGAGACCCCCCTCTTACAGTCAAAACGTATATTAAGGACGCGTGGTAAGGACGCAAGACCCTTGGAGGCCGAAGCTGGGATTTTTTTGGGCGGCGGCGACCAGTGAAAACGGCAAAGGACGGGCCACAGAGGCAAGGGCGCAAGGGTATCCTAGATGAAGGCGCGCGTCCTTACTAGGCGCGTTGACTGTACTCCCCTCCTCAATGTGGATTGGCACGGCCAATGGATAGTGACCGGGTCTCGCCCCGTCGCCGCGCTGAGCATTGCAAGGAGTCGGAGTGGACACCGCGGAGCCCACCGGCAGAGACCCCTTCAGCCCCCCCCTTTTCAGTGGTGCTGCGGCGCACCGCCCTTTGTGGGTCTGCTCAACGCCAATATGAAAGAGGGGGGATCTGGCGGGGGGGGCACCCTCAATGCAAGGTCGCTGGATGGGCTCTCTTTCTGCCTGCTCTGCTGCGTCAGCCAATCTGGAAGAGGGGGGGAGGAAACAGGGAGGGGCCCAGGGGGTTAGGGAGGAGCGCCGAGGAGTGCGAATGAGTGGGGAGGAGTCCCGAGGAACGGGGAGGCGTACGGAGGAGTGCGATGGAGGGAGGGTCAGGGTGGAGCCCCATAGGAGCGGGGAGGAGTGCCGACAAGTGTGACGGAGTAGGGGGGAGTCCCGAGGAATGGGGAGGAGCGCCGAGGGCTGCGATAGAGCTCAGTAGAGAGGACTTCGGAGGATTTCGATGGAGTGGGGAGGAATGGGGAGTGAGAATGAATCCAAAGGAGTGGGGAGGAGTCCAGAGGAGTGCCGAGGAATGAGATGCAGGGAGGAGTCCGGAGGAGAAGGGAGGAGTGCCGAGAAGTGCGATGGAGTCGGGAGGAGTCTGGATAGCGATGGAGTGGGGAGGAGTCCAGAGGAATGGGGAGAAGTGCCGAGGTCTGGGGAGGAACGATTGGAGTTCTGAGTGCGATGCAGTAGGGAAGAGCCCCGAGGAGTGGGGAGGAATACAAGAGTGATACGCAGGGAGGAGTCCGGAGGAGTGGGGAGGAGTGCGATGGAATGCGGAGGAGTGGGGAAGAGCGCGGAGGAGTGCGATGGAATGAGGAGGAGTCTGGAGGTTTGGGAAGGATTGCCGAGGAGTGAGATGGAGGGAGGAGTCTGGAGGAATTGGGAGGAGTGCTGAGAAGTGCGATGGAGTGGGGAGGAGTCGGGATGAGTGCCGAGGAGTGCGATGGAGTGGGGGGGTCCCGGAGGAGTGGGGAGGAGTCCCGAGGAGTGGGGAGGAATGGGGTAGTGTGCTGCGTGCGATGGAACGAGGAAGAGTCCCAAGGATTGGGGATGAGCGCCGACGAGTAAGACGGAGGGAGGAGTCCAGAGGAATGGGGAGAAGCCCCGAGGAGTGCGACGGAGTGCGGAGGAATGGGGTGGAGTGCTGAGGATTGCCATGGAGTGGGGAGGGAAAATCAGTTCGGCAGAGGGGCGGGGACCATAGGAGTGCTCACTCGCAAGCCCTGCGCACCGCAGCGGCCAGGGTCAAACTACTCCAAGTGGTCCCCGAGACCCCTGCCCCGCTGGCCCTGCATGTGGCGGCCGCCAGGGCCGAAATGTCCCGAGTGATGCTGCTCCACGTTGTTCTCAAAATTTAACAACCTTCGCCTGTCGGGTGTGAACATCGTCGATCGTCGTCGCCGCCGCCACCACCGTCGTCTTCGTCGTTGTCGCCGTCGCCGTCGTCGTCGTCGTCGGCCGTCGTGCGTCTGCGATCGCCGTCGTGATCGTCACCGGCGTCGCCGCCGCCGTCGTCGTCGTCGGTCGTCGTTCGTCGGTCGTCGGTCGTCGTCGCCGCCGCCACCGCCGCCGCCGTCGTGGTCGTCGTCCTCGCCGCCGTCGTCGCCGTCGTCGTCGTCGTCGTCGTCGTCGTCGTCGTCGTCCTCATCCCCACCAGCTTCCAAGCATCGCTGGGCATGTCCGAGCCCTGGCAACGCACAAGCCTCCAAGAGAGCTCGCGGCTGGAACGCGCGCCCGTCCGCTGTCGTCCGTCTGCTGTCTGGTAGGGTATGCACACAAACGTGCGCGCCCAGACGCACAGGCAATCGCGAGGATTGGCAACGATGGTAACGGTGATGATGACGATCGATTGGTAATGTGGTTCGATTGTAGTTTCCATGTACGGGATCAACAGTGAGATCGACAGTGGTATTGCTTTCGACATTGATTTTGAAATCGATCGTGCGATCGAGAGTGAAATCGATGGAGGAATCGATAGATAATGAGATCGATAGTGGCATCGATAGTGGCATCGATTGCGAGATCTAGAATGAGATCTACAGTGAGATCGATAATGAAATCTATAGTGAGATCGACCGAGTGTGATCGATCCTGTGAGGTCGATAGTGGGCTCGATCGAATGAGATCGAAAGTGGGGACGATAGTGAAATTACACCGCAGCACAACATCGTCATCACGCGTCGTAGCTAATTCAAGGGCGCGTCACCACCATCGTCATCATCACACCCATCGCATTTGCCAGCAGCTGGTTCGTTCCCCCCACCCCCCAACCTCCTTCTCACCCGAAGGGTGGTCGTATAGGTATTCCCAATCATATACTTTTATAGGGTCGGGGACACCAGGAAAAGCCCACCCGCCCCCCCTAACGAATTTGGCCCTCCCCGGGCCTCCGGGCAACCCTTCAGACGACCTGGGAGAACATCACGAGAGCCCGAAGACGGCCCCAGACGGGTTCCAAGTGTTCTGGCGCGCTCCTGAACGACCCCAGAGAGCCCCAACACGGTCCACGACGACCCCCAAGAAGCCGTCATCCTCCCAAAGATCGCTAAAAAACGTCCCAAGAGGCCTCCAAGAGCACCCCCAAGAAGGCCCCAAGAGGCAAACATCATGGATTTTCTAAGTGTTTTTGGTGAATCTTGGGGTTCTCTTCTTTTCGGCTTCCCGACGCTCCAAGACGGCGGTCTTCTGGGCGTCCGAAGCGAGGCTCCCAAATCGCTCCACAACCATCCGAAAGGGCTTCCAGGCAGCCCAAGAGAGCCCCAAAACGGCACAACATGGGTCCAAGATGGCCCTAAGAGAGCCCCATGGCGGCCCAAGATGGCCCCAAGACACCCTCCGAAGTATTCCAAATCGTGACCCGGTCGTTCAGGAAGGCCGCGATTGGAGGCAGGGTGGCCCGAGGAAGCCCCCAGAGGCCCCCAGAACACGCCCAGGAGGCCTCCAGAAGGCCTTAAGAAAGCCTGCACAACTTTTGTGAGGCCCCCAGAGGCTCTCAAAGGAGGAGCCTCCGCGAAAAGAGCTGAGGAGGACGGGGAGAATGCGCAGGGTATGGTGAGCATGAGGATTAAGAAACATGGAAGAAGGACAATCTAATGACATGATTATAACGGCGAAGCCAGAACATGTACCAAAGAGTTATCGCTAAATTGTCGGCTTGACCTTCCTGCCATTCCGCCATTCCTGCCATTCCTGCCACTCCTCCTCCCCATTCTCCCCCTCCTCCCTATCTTTTCCTCCCCCCTCCTCCTCCTCCTCCTCCTCCTCCTCCTCCTCCTTCTCCTGCTCCTGCTCCTGCTCCTCCTCCTCCTCCTCCTCCTCCTCCTGTTCCTGCTCCTCCTCCTCCTCCTCCTGCTCCTCCTCACTCCTCCTCCTCCGTCTCGTCGTACTCCTCCCCCCCTCTCCCGCCACGTCCTCCTGGATGCCCTCCGCGACGTGGTCCGCCATCGTGTGGGCGGCGCTCTCGGCGCCCAACCACGCGTCCACGGCGGGCGTCTCTGGAGGGCCGAGGCCCACCACCTGCACGGCGGGTCCTAAAACCTTCTCCTCCTCCTCCTCCTCCTCCTCCTCCTCCTCCTCCTCCTCCTCCTCCACCTCGCGCTCCTCCTCCTCTCCTCCTCCTCCTCCTCCTCCTCCTCCTCCTCCTCCACATCGCGCTCCTCCTCCTCCTCCTCCTCCTCCTCCTCGTCCTCCTCCTCCTCCTCCTCCTCCTCCTCCTCCTCCTCCACGCTGTGCAGGGCATTGGCGTTCGGCCGCCTGCGCGCCAGCTCGAGGCGACCAGGCCTTGCACGGACGGGGGTTCGATCACTGAGATCCGACATGGCGAAGGAGCTGCAGCATCGCGGAAAACCACGTCCAGAGCCCCACGGGCCCCATCAGCCGACCTCGCCGCGGTTCCGGGCCGCATGGATCCGTGATCGCCCGGGGGGCCCGAAGGCGGGCGAAGCCGCCCAGTGCAAACAGAAGCCGACGCCCGGACCTCATGGCAAGACCTCCAGAACGGAGCTTCGGACGCCACCGACGACGACGCCGACGCCGAGACCCCTTCTGGAAAGTACCATTGGAGGCCTGGAAATGGGCACCAACACTAACACAGGAGGTTGCCCCCACAGAAAGGGGAAGTTGATCCTCGAGTTCGGTGTTGGTGGTAATATTTCGGCCACCTTGGAAGCCAGAATATTACTACCATCACCGAGATCGGGATCGTCTTCCCTGGATGGAGGCACACCGCCGATCTTGGTGTTGGTGTCAACCTCCAGGCCTGCGATACCAGGAGCCACTGGCGTGCCCGCACCTCGCTCACGACGAGCTCCTGCCACAGTTAGCGAGGGCTCGGGCTCCCCCGGCCTTGGGACCCGGCCGGGGGGTCTGAGCTGCCTGGGACTCCAGAACGTCGGGCAGGAGGGGGACGAGGCCGAACGAACGAACAAGCCATAAGCCAGTAGGCGCGTGGGCAAAAGCATGCGTCTAGCAAGCTCGACGCGGGATCAAGGAAAATGCCGCGAGCAGCTGGATGAAGCACAAGAGGTAGAAGAGGAGGAGGAGAAGGAGGAGGAGGAGGAGGAGGAGGAGGAAGAAGAAGAAGAAGAAGGGGCCAGGAGAGCACCATGTACGGTGATGCGTGCGTTCAAAATGGGCCCCTGGACCCCCCCCCGGGTTCCATCGGGTGGATTTTCATTCACACCCCCGATGTGTTCCCGACGGTCCCGGGGCCCGAGGACGGCACTCCAGGGCCGAAAAGGGCAGAAACCTTCCCGAGCCCAGGACCTCGAAGCTGCCCACTCTTCCTGCTGGCCGGAAGCAGGCGGAAGCAGGCGGAAGAGGCGGAGGAGGAGGCGGGGGAGGAGGAGGCGGGGGAGGAGGAGGAGGGGGAGGGGCAGCAGGAGGAGGAGGAGGAGGAGGAGGAGGAGGAGGAGGAGGAGGAGGAGGGGGAGGGGCAGCAGGAGGAGGCGGAGGAGGAGGAGGAGGAGGAGGCGGAGGAGGAGGAGGAGGAGGAGGAGGAGGAGGAGGAGGAGAGAAGGCGGAAGGGAGGATGAGGACTACTTACTGGACCACCTCAGACCCGGACGGCTCCAACCCCCGACTGTGCGATTCGCTCGATCTTGACGTCGTCCAAGCAAGAGGTCACCCCTCGCGCGCAGGCTCGCGCACGCAGAAGACGGAGAGCCGGGCGCGGTCAGCCTGCTTCTGGGACTCCCCTACGTAGAGGCCTCCCAATTGGACTCCGAGCAGATGGAGTCGGAGGATCGCGCAGCGTCGCCGATCCGTCGGTGATGCATTGGCGACGTCGGCGATGCATCGGCGCCATCGGCCTGGAGAAAATCCGCCTACCCTGTCGGCGTGTGTGAGGGGCTTTTCCGTTCGAGCCGTCATCTCCGTCATTCTTTGTACTCGTCGTCTCTGTCCTTCCCTTTCCCTGGGAGACGTCTTCCCCTGGGCTCCAGCCAAGCCGACCTTGAGCAACCTCGTAATTGAGTCGAAGGGAAGCCCCTTCCCTTTGATCCCTCCCCCGCCGGGAGGGGGGGGGGGTAGCGACCCCCCCCCCGGGTCAGATACGACGCCCCCCCCTGGGACTCCTCTTCCCCTGGGCTCCAGCCAAGCCGACCTTGAGCAACCTCGTAATTGAGTCGAAGGGAAGCCCCTTCCCTTTGATCCCTCCCCCGCCGGGAGGGGGGGGGGGTAGCGACCCCCCCCCCGGGTCAGATACGACGCCCCCCCCTGGGACTCCTCTTCCCCTGGGCTCCAGCCAAGCCGACCTTGAGCAACCTCGTAATTGAGTCGAAGGGAAGCCCCTTCCCTTTGATCCCTCCCCCGCCGGGTGGGGGGGGGGGGTAGCGACCCCCCCCCCGGGTCAGATACGACGCCCCCCCCTGGGACTCCTCTTCCCCTGGGCTCCAGCCAAGCCGACCTTGAGCAACCTCGTAATTGAGTCGAAGGGAAGCCCCTTCCCTTTGATCCCTCCCCCGCCGGGAGGGGGGGGGGGTAGCGACCCCCCCCCCCGGGTCAGATACGACGCCCCCCCCTGGGACTCCTCTTCCCCTGGGCTCCAGCCAAGCCGACCTTGAGCAACCTCGTAATTGAGTCGAAGGGAAGCCCCTTCCCTTTGATCCCTCCCCCGCCGGGAGGGGGGGGGGGGGTAGCGACCCCCCCCCCGGGTCAGATACGACGCCCCCCCCTGCGACCCTCACGACGCCCCCCCCTCCTCTTCCCCTGGCTCCAGCCAAGCCGACCTTGAGCAACCTCGAACCCCCTTCCCTTTGATCCCTCCCCCGCCGGGGGGGGGGGGGGGTACGGGTAGATACGACGCCCCCCCCTGGGACTCCTCTTCCCTGGGCTCCAGCCAAGCCGACCTTGAGCAACCTCGTAATTGAGTCGAAGGGAAGCCCCTTCCCTTTGATCCCTCCCCCGCCGGGAGGGGGGGGGGTAGCGACCCCCCCCCCGGGTCAGATACGACGCCCCCCCCTGGGACTCCTCTTCCCCTGGGCTCCAGCCAAGCCGACCTTGAGCAACCTCGTAATTGAGTCGAAGGGAAGCCCCTTCCCTTTCATTCCTCCCCCGCCGGGAGGGGGGGGGGGTAGCGGGGGGGGTAGCGACCCCCCCCCGAGTCAGATACGACGCCCCCCCCCCGTACCGACCTTGAGCAACGTCGTCATTGAGTCGAAGGGAAGCCCCTTCCCTTTCCCTTCCCCGACGGGGGGGGGAGAGGAGGTCCCGGGGGGGGTCCCGGGGGAGTCCCGGGGAAGTCCCGGGTCAGATACGACACCTCCCTCCCCCACCTTCTCGTCCTTCTCCCCGTTCCCCCAAACCATCCCACAGCCCGTGCCTCTTGCTGCGCATTGCGAACAGGGTCGGCGGCACCGGCCGTCAGGCCTTCGCAATCACATCGAGCCAAGTCGCCGATGCACCCAATTGGGAGGCCTGGATTCTGGAAGTCCATTGGGGGGGGCGGGAGGGGGGCCCAGGGGCAACCGCCCCCAGCTCGCTCTTGACTCCTGGGCGCCCTGGGCTCCTGGCGGACGAGGGGCGAGGCACGGGATTTTTCATCGTGGGGCAGACGGGTCGGAGCCCGAGGTGGCCTTCTCTGGAACAGGTGCTTCCTTTCGGCGGCGAGCCCGGGGGGGGGGGGGCAGGGGTGTTGCCAGAACCAAAAAAATGGCCCTGGCCCAAAAAGACGTCCCCAGCTCCTCGCGCAGGTTGGGGCCCTCTGGGGCCCGCGAGGGGGTGCCCGGGAGGCCGCCCGCACCTCCCTCGGTGCAACGCTGGGGCTCTGCCTCGGACCAGGGCGGAGCCCCTGGCAGCGCCAGAGCAGCCGGGCTTCTTCGAACCGCGGCCCAGGATGACCGCGTTGAACTTCGCGGTCGCCAGCACCGGCATGTCGGCGTCGATCACCTCCCAGAACGTCTGGTCGGCGGGCCCGAAGGGGCCAAGCCTCACCGAGTCCGAGGCGTCACGGGAGAACCTCGGAGCTCGGGGCGCGCAGGAGCGAGGGTAGGGAGGGAGGAGCAGAAGCAGGAGGAGGAGGAGGACAAGGAGGAGGAGGAGGAGGAGGAGGGAGAGGAGGAGGGAGAGGAGGAGGAGGAGGGAGAGGAAGAAGGAACATAAGGAAGGCAACGAGGAGCAGGAGGAGGAGGACAAGGAGGAGGAGGAGGAGGAGGAGGAGGAGGAGGAGGAGGAGTAGGAGGAGGAAGGGCGGGGGAGGAGGAGAAGGAGGAGGAGGAGGAGAAGGAGGAGGAGGAGTAAGAAGAAGAGGTGAACGGGGGGCCAGCACCGCCTTCACGAGGACCAGCAGCGCTCCTACGAGGCCTAGTAGTGCTACAACGGGCACCAGATGAGCTCCCACAATGACCAAGCGCCCCTACGAGGACCAGCAGCACTCCTACGAGGACCGTGCACGCTACGGCGGAAACAAGAAGCGCTCCTGCGAGGACCGGCGGCGCCCCTACGAGGACCAGCAGCGCTCATACGAGGACCACCGGCGCTACGACGGGAACCAGACGCGCTCCTACGAGGACCAGCAGACCCCATACGAGGACCAGAAGTCCTCCGACGAGGGCCAGAAGTCCTCCAACGAGGGTCAGAGATACGCCTACGGTGACCAGAAGCGCTCGTTCGGGCACCAGCAGAGCTACAGCGACAAGGGCCGCTACGGGAACCGGAGGAGTGCCAACGAGGACCAAAAGGCCTCCCCGTCGCCTCGGATGGACTTGGCTTGAATCAACTCGAGGGCCGCTACGGCTCCGCAGACCGACCTCGGGGCCCACCAGGCTGAGACGGACAGCGCAGGAGCCCAGCTGGCGGCAGCAGAGGCCAGACCGGCAACACACGCCCGCCGGCGCGCCTGCCTGCGCGTCCGCCTGCGCGCCGCTGCCGCTGCTGACCCGACGCTCGATGGCCTGGAGCAGATATTCGTGGAGGTCTGCGGCTCGTCGCCGGATGGCATGCAGAAGTCCTCACATCCTACTTAGGGGCAGGGATGGCAACCAAGTAGGGGAGGTGCAGCTACAAGTGGCATCCGCTCCGCTGCACCCACGCGGAAGACCGAGGCACATGCGACATGTGCCACTGCCGCATAGCTCAGGGCACCCCCATCTTGGCTGCCCGCGCAACCGATGGGCCTGCGCAACGTGCATCGTGCGCCAGCGAGTATCCTGTGCCGCGCTCGACAACCTGATGACACCTTGGCGTGGCTGGGACGCCTGGAGAGGAACTCAGCCACTTGAAGCGAGACCGCGCACCCACGCAGGAATCTGCAACAATCCAGCCGCTCCGCACACACATGGGCTGGTGGACCCACGGGAGTTGGCATCTCTCTCGTGGGAGGAGCGAACTCCTCGGTTCTTCCCATCCTCCGCCCCCACCCCCAATCGACGAGGTTCACAGGCGGAGGGGGGAATTGCAACGCCAACGCGCTGTCCAGAACAGCCTCCCTCCCTCTGCCCGTGCCCGCCTTCGCTCTCAATGGGTTCGGATTCCAAGCCCGACACGACTCGTACAAAAAGCACCGCTGCACCCACGACAGTGCTCCTCTGCAATGTTGCATGATAGCACTGCGTGGAGGATCGGGGAGGTTACCTGGGGGGGGAGCCGCCATGCCCCAGAGAAGAGCGACCGAGCTGGAGCCGGCCCGTCACTCAGGCCTGCGCTGCACGGCAGCGGAGCCGCGCAGGCC
Source organism: Prorocentrum cordatum (assembly GCA_963575745.1). Lineage (NCBI taxonomy): Eukaryota > Dinophyceae > Prorocentrales > Prorocentraceae > Prorocentrum > Prorocentrum cordatum. The sequence goes on from CAUYUJ010017589.1 coordinate 50,996, forward strand.
TGCCGCCCACTTCTTACCACAGCCGCCGCTGCCAGCGCACTGCCAGACTCAGGCCCGTGGAGGACTGGAGAGGGGAACAGCACCGAGCGACTCTCCAACCACAGGGCCGCCGACGACGGCGACGCCCCCCAAGAGCACCCTCTCTTTTCCCGTCTCCCCTCCTTCTCCTTCGCCCCTCCCGTTTCTCTCTTGTCCTGCCGGGGGTGCTCTGGTGTGCTTTGGTTGCGTTGGCGACCCTCCCCCTCCCCTCTCCCGCCCTCCTCCGTCGTGCCTGCTGCGCCCCCCTGGCTCCTCCACCCCTCTCTCTCTTGCCCTCCTGTTGCTCCTCCTCGTGTCGCCCCTCCGTCGGTCTCCCCTTCCTCGGGGGTCGCCCCCCCTTTTGGCCGATTTACACCGCGCCCTCTCCCCCACCCCTCATCAGGGCGACCTGCAACGCCACTACTGTTAATGGGACTGTTGATCTCGCGCTGGTAGGGAGGAGGATGGGAGGAGGGGCGCGACGAGGCTTCGATCATTCGTGGTGACATAGTCTGCAGCTGCGGGCCTCTAGGAGGAGGAGGAGGAGGAGGAGGAGGAGGAGGAGGAGGACGAAGAGGAGGAGGAGGAGGAGGAGGAAGAGGAGGAAGAGGAGGGACAGGAGGAGGAGGAGGAGGACGAGGACGAGGAGGAGGAGGAGGAGGAGGAGGAGGAGGAAGGAGGAGGAGAGGAGGAGGAGAAGGAGGAGGACGAGGACGAGGAGGAGGAGAAGGAGAGGAGGAGGAGGAGGAGGAGGAGGAGGAGGAGGAGGAGACGGGGGAGTGGGATGGGGGAGGAGGACGGGGAGGGGGGGGGGGAGGACGAGGGAGGAAGAGGAGGACGAGGAGGACGAAGGAGGAGGGGAGGAGGAGGAGGAGGAGGAGGAAGAGGAGGAGGAGGAGGAGGAGGATGAAGAGGAGGAGGAGGAGGAGGAGGAGGAGGAGGAGGAGAGGAGGAGGAGGAGGAGGAGGAGGAGGAGGAGGAAGGAGGAGCGGGGAAGGAGGAGGAGGAGGAGGAGGAGGAGGAGGAGGAGGAGAAGGAGAAGGAGGAGGAGAGGAGGAGGAGAAGAAGAGGATGAGGAAGGGCGGGGAAGAAGGAGGTGGAAGCGGGGACGGAGGAAGAGGATGAGGAAGGGCGGGGAGGGCGGGGACGGAGGAGGAGGAGGAGGAGGAGGAGGAGGAGGAGGAGGAGGAGGCGGAGGAGGCGGAGGAGGCGGAGGAGGAGGAGGGAGGAGGGGAGGAGGCGGAGGAGGATGAGGAGGAGGAGGATGAGGAGGGATGAGGAGGGAGGAGGGGAGGGAGGGAGGAGGGAGGAGGAGGAGGGAGGAGGGAGGAGGGAGGAGGAGGAGGGAGGAGGGAGGAGGGAGGGGAGGAGGGAGGAGGGAGGAGGGAGGAGGAGGAGGAGGGGAGGGAGGAGGAGGAGGAGAGGAGGAGGAGGGGAGAGAGAGGAGAGAGGAGAGAGAAGAGAGGAGAGAGGAGAGAGGAGAGGGGAGAGAGGAGAGAGGAGAGAGGAGAGAGGAGAGAGGAGAGAGGAGAGAGGAGAGAGAGGAGAGAGGAGAGAGGAGAGAGGAGAGAGGAGAGAGGAGAGAGGGAAGTCGTCGTCACGCGTCGTTTTGGCAGGCGAGCGCGTCCGCACGACGTTTTCGCAGCAGTGCGACACACCAGTGGAGCAAGTCTGAGGGACCAAGTGCCAACGGCAGGAGGTGGAGAAGGAGGTGGAGGAGGATGGTGAAGGATGGAAGACGAGGATGGAGGAGGAGGCGGACCACGAGGAGGAGGAGAATGGATGGGACGGGGAGAGGAGGAGCGTGGAGAGCGAGCCTCCCACGCACCAGACAAGACAATCATCTCAAAGCTCTCGTGCGCCAGCCAGGCGAACATCTGGGAAGCAACCATGCGATCCCCAAGCCCCAGACCCCCCTCCTACGTAGGTGCCCGGTAGGGCCATGCTGCAATAAGACCCTTGCCTCACTCGCGCATGCTTCCGCCCTGGTGCTCTACGGCGCAAGCGCGTCCGAGACGCGAGGGGCAGGAATTCACTCGCTGTGGGCGTCCTCGATCACAGAGGCGCTCGCATAATCCCCGCAACCTTTACCGCGCACGTTTTTTTTCCTCGAGCTTTCAGCGCAATTTCCATTTGAAAGCTGACATGGGACCGAAACCAATTCCGGCAACGAGGCACTCCATACATATCCCAAGTAGTGCAGTAACAGGAGTTGTTGTTGTTGTTGTTGTTGTTGTTGTTGTTGTTGTTGTTGTTGTTGTTGTTGTTGTTGTTGTTGTTGTTGTTGTTGTTGTTGTTGTTGTCTCGAGCTTGATGCTCTCCTTTCCAGCTGTACGATTCACACGAGACATTTCAAGTGTGATGTGAGCTGCTCTCGCCACGAAATTTGAAACATTGCCAGGCGCCTCCAACGAGCGCAAAGGAGGGGGCACGCGCGCTCACGGCGAAAACCCTGCCGGCCTCCGCCTGCGCCGAAACTCCAGCCCTCAAAACAACGAAGGAGCTCCCCACCAAGTTCAGGGGGACGTAAGACCTGGGTACAGGGGACTCGGAAATCCCCGACGAGGTCGTCAAAAAAATGACGAGGCCGAGCCTGCATTTTGACGAGGCCTCCCGCTGCAGACATCCCACGAAACTCCTCCTCATCAAAATCCGAGGCGCGGTCGTCAAAAAACGATGGCGAACCCGAGTCCCGGCAAACCCGGGTCTTACGCTCCCCCGACAAGTAAGCGGGAGAAGAAACGACACAACCCAAGACGCTTCCAGCATCGTGGTTCACCTATCTTTCCCTGTCGCGGCCGTCGACGCCGTCGCCGTCAACGGCTGCCTGCCTGCCGCCGTCGCAGGAAAATCACGCCGGAGCGGTTTTCCAAATCACAGAAGTGGTACCCCCTGACTGCTGGGGGGTCCCCTTTGACTTCCGATGGCTTCCCACCCAAGGAGCCACTGTTACTTCCGCTGGCTTCCGCGGGACCTTTCGCTGGCTCCAGCCAGGAGCGATAGCAAAACTCTTAGTTTATGGGCAACCCATGTGATGCATGTACTGTCCGTTGGCTGCGGGGACGCCGCTGAGATGCGGGACGCTGTGCCGCTGCCGTAGGCCTGCTCCGTCTCCTCGGGACGGGAAGAGGAGGAGGAAGAAGAGGAGGAGGCGTAGGAGGAGAAAGAGGAGAAGAAGGAGGAGGGAGGAGGAGGAGAAGGAGGAGGAGGAGGAGGAGGAGGAGGAGGAGGAGGAGGGGGAGGACGAGGGGGACGAGGAGAACGAGAAGGAGGAGGAGGAGGAGGATCAGGATAATAATTTCGTGGATATTTGGCGCCCCCCGCCCCGAAAGGAGAGGGGAAGGAACATGGAGGAGCGAAGAGGGTGGAAGCAGCAAGGAGCACGAGGTAAGGCAAAGACAGCCCCGAGGGGCACGGTCTCGCAAGACTGCGCGGCCGACGGGCGGCCGCGACAGCGGGGACCTGGCCACCGCCTGAGGTGCCAAGCCCCCGACCGCGCTGGGAGCGAGCACGGGCCTGACGGTGCCGACCGCGAGCTCTGGAGCCGGGCGCCGCCGCGGCCGCCGCCCCAGCCAACGTCGGCTCCCCGGACGGCACCACGTTGTCGACGAGGATCGGCCACGCCGTGGCTCGACGGCCAGCCCCAGGCAAGACTCCCACGCGGCCGTTCTCAGCCTCGGGGGCGCCGTGCAGCGACCCGTGGCGACGGTCACGAAGACGAGGGCGGTCCTCACCCCGCAGGCCCGGAGAGGGCAGGGCGGCTCGGGAGGCCCGCTCGCGGGGCCAGCTGGTCGGCCCACTCGTCGTCCAGGTCGCCGTTCGGAGGGGCCGTCGAGCGCCAGCGGCGCCGCGGCGCCAGCAGACGGCTTCGGGCCGCCCTCGCCCGCGTCCTTGTCCCTGCCCTGCGCCGCGCCGCCCAGCGCAGCAGGCACCCCCCGGTCCTCCGCGCCCTCCTCCGCCTTTCGCTCCATCGCCGTCGCCACCACCGCCGATCCCGCACCCGCACGGCCCGCACGGCCTCCTCGCCCGCGCGGGCGGCGCCGCCGCCGAGAGGCGGCAGCGGGCGAGACCGCCGCCGCGGGAGGCGCGGCGGCGGCCGACCGCGGGAGGCCCTCGGCGGCGCGCACGAGGCGCTGGCCTCGCGGTGATCGCTCGTCAGCCCAGCAGCGGCGTGCGTCGCCAGGAGCGCGCCACGGAGGGCGTCCTGCGACACTCCCGCGCGGCGGGCGTCCTGCGTGCCAGGCATGGGGGCGACGGCGGCGGGGCCTGCGACCACGATCTCTTGAGCCGAGATGGTACTGCAGGGAGAGGGAGGAGGAGGAGGAGGAGGAGGAGGAGGAGGAGGAGGAGGAGGAGGAGGAGGAGGAGGAGGAGGAGGAGGAGGAGGAGAAGGATGAGGAGGAAGAGGAGGAGGGCAGCCTAGCCGAAGGCCTTTGGAGGACCGCGTCTCCCTCTTCCCCTTGGTGTACGTCGGGCTGTCGCGGCCCTTGTACTTCGCGGCCTGTCCCACCACGCTGCCCCTTTGCCTCCTGCTGTTCCTGCTCCTACTGTGTCCACTCCTTCTCTCACGTTCCTCCTTCTCCTCCTCCTCCTCCTCCCTCCCTCCCTCCCTCCCTCCCTCCTCCTCTCCTCCCTCTCCTCCTCCTCCTCCTCCTCCTCCTCCTCCTTCTCCTCCTCCTCCTCCTCTGCCTCCTCCGCGCTCCTCCGGTTACCATTGATGGCCATTCCACTTTCCTCCGGTTGCCATTGTTGGCCAGTGTCTGGGTCGGCTTGGGCTGACCCCAACTTCAGTTTGACCATCCAGCGCAAACTTTGAAACGGCCTTTCTGGCTGACGCCGGGGTCTGCTCGGGCTTATCCCAGGCTTCTGTTCGGCGGCTGCTCCCCTGTTTGCTTCAGTGTATGCTCCTACTCTGGCCTTCCCAATTGAGCTCGCCTGGGAATCGATTCTGGACGGACTGGTGGGGGTAGGCTACGCGTCAACAATACAACCATCTTCTCTCTCTATCCATGTGTTGTTCGTTGTGTGTTCTCTCTTTCTATCTCTCTCTCTATGTCTCGTTACACTGTGTGCGACACTTGGAAGACCAAGGTGCGTGGAGCGAAACGTCAATGCAATCTTGAGTACATGTAGACATACATGTATATTTATAGATGAAAACACGTGCACCTATAGACAATCCACGTATGTGCGAATCGATCACAAAGAGAGCCAGAGGGAGAGAGAGAGACGTATAACTTTACTTATGGAACGATATATCTATATACATATATCTATCGTGCAAATATTGACATACATACATATGCATGTACATGTACCGATGTATATATATATATACACGTATGTACTTATAAACATCGGAGAGATAGAGGCAGAGAAAGAGAGAGAGAGAGAAACGGTGATGGAACGACATAGCGAGGGAAGAAGGTGGTTGGAAAGATAATGAGATAAATCCATCATTCATGTGGTAAGCGGAGAGGGAAAGATAGCGGGGCAGAAGAGAGAGAGAGAGGGAGAGGGAGACAAGAAAAAGACAGCAGAGACAGAGAGATGGGGGAGAGATAACGAGAGAGAGAGAGAGAAAGAAAGAGAGATAGAGAGAGAAGAGGGAATAGAGCGCGGCATAGCGGTATGGTGAGCGGGAGGTGAGGAACACATTAAGAGACAGAAGGAGAAACACAAAGAGAGAGAGAGAGAGAGAGAGGAAGCGACCGAGTGAAAGACAGGGAGGAAGGGAGGGAGAGACAATGAGTTAGACAGTGAAGGAGATGGGGGAGATGAGAACAAATGAGGAAGACCGGCAAGGAGAGAAGGGAAACACGATGCTGATCCGATGTAGCCTGACACGCTGCAAGAGAGAAAGAGAGAGAGAGAGGAATAACAACAAAGCAACATAAAGAGCGATGCCAGCGCATGCCGCCGTGGCCGTGCCTGCCCACAGGAGTAGCAGGAAGTGGAAAACACCACCATCTCGAAAGAGCCTCGGGCGGACCAAATCGCCTCCGCCTCATTTTCCTCCTTCTCCCCCCCCCCTCCCCTCTCCCCCTCCTCATCCTCATCCTCATCATCCTGTTCCTCCTTCCAGTGGTACTCCTCCCTCTGCTGCTGCTGCTGCTGCTGCTGCTGCTGCTGCTTTTCCTCCTCGTCCTCCTCCTCCCCATCCTCCTGCTCCTCCTTCTCCTCCTCCTCCTCCTCCTCGTCCTCCTCTTCCTCCTCCTCCTCATCCTGCTACTGCTCCTCTTCCTCCTCCTCCCCCCCCTCCTCGTCCGCTTCCTTCGCACCTCCATACACCTGAACTCCTGCTCCCCGTCCCCTCCCCCAGCTCCCCCCCTCCCCAACTCCGCCCTCTTCCCCTCCCCCGCGCCGCCTCAGCAGCAGCGGCCCCTCCCTCCGCCCTCGCGCGCACAGCCCAGGCCAGCCAGGAGTGAGGACGCAGCCGGGGGCCCACGCTCGAGCCAGGGCGCGCATCTCGAGACACACTTTGGCCTGCACGCCAAGAGCTTCCCCGTGGGCGCTGGGGGGGACATCTTGACCTCTTGCTCGCGATATCGGCTGCACTTTTCCCTCCTCGTGGTCGTCCTCCTCGTCCTCCTCCTCCTCCTCCTCCTCCTCCTCCTCTCCCTCTTCTTCTTCTTCTTTTTCTTCTTCTCCTTTTTCTTCTCCCTATTCTTAACATTATTATGATGTTTCTTCGTATTCTGCTCTTTCTCCTCTTTCTCCTCCTGCTCCTCCTCCTCCTCCTGCCCCTCCTCCTCCCCCTCTCCTCCTCTTCCTCCTCCTCCGTCTTCTTCTCCTCCTCCCTCTCCTCCTCCACCTCCTCCTCCCCCTCCTCCTCCCCATCCTCCTCCTCCTCTCCTCCTCCTCCTCCTCCTCCTCCTCCTCCTCCTCTTCCTCTCCTCCTCCTCCTCCCAGTCCTCCTCCTCCTCCTCCACCTCCTCCTCCTCCTCCTTCTTACTCCATACCCCTTCTTGCTCCTCGTTAGCCTCATCCTCGCTCCTCTTTCTGTTTCTGCTCCTTCGATCTCTCGTAATGATGGATGATGACTCCTCGTCGAGCCATCCGATTTGTCAGTAGGGCGGGCCAGGCGTTTCGCCTGATACTTCGTCACTGCATCTGATCCCGAGACTTGCTACTCCCAACAACTACACGGATGGCGGGCGGATCAGCTTCAAAATGCGACTCTCGCCACAGCGCTGCGCACGCTTACACGCACCCAGAAGCTAACTAGCTGGATGGAGGGCGACCAATGCAAAGTGTGGCTCTCGCCTTCGCGCCGCGCACATTCGTCTTGAGACTGCTCTCTTATCCTCTTGCGCGCAACGGTCGCGACAGAGGCCAAACCCCCCTATCCCCCCCCGGGTAACGGTAACGATCGTACGTGGGTGGGGGGGGGCCTGGGCCCTCTCCCCGCATACTGGCACTCGCGCGCACACTGTGGCGATCGCAACGCACCCCCGCCCCAGCACGCCCCACTGCCCAAGCTTTACCGTTACACGTGTCCTCGCCCGCCCACCCCAACGACCGCCACCCGAAATAATACAGAGCAGTGGAGGGCGGCCCGTTTTCAGAATGTGGCTCTCGCTTTCAGCGCCGCGCACCTCCAGCTACCAGGACGGAAGGCGACCCCGCGTACAACACGTGACTCTCGCTGCAGCGGGGGGCGCATCCGTTTCCAGAGCGTACCAGGCATATCCAGGCATGGATGGCGATTCCTTTTCAACACGGTGAAGAAAGGCATTGGCTAAGGAACCTTCGGAGAAGGAGTCCAGGGTCTGAAAGCTGATGGAACACCAATTTAGGCTTGACCATGGATATCACAGCCGCCCTCATCAGTTAAGGAATCCTCGAAGGTCTGCAGCCTCCTGGGCACATTCCTTCACGAACGCCCCACCGAACGGCCTGCATGATTATGGCCAGAACCTTAGATGCGATGCACAATATTGTGTGACAGCTACCCAGATCGAGGGCGGCTCCTCCTCGTCGCATTCGTTGCAATAGACATGTACAGAGCAGCTGCTTTGCTAAACGGAGCTCTTGCCTGAATGGTGGGCCCATGGGGCGATCGTCTTTCAACGGGGCGAATCCTGTAGAGAAAAGGAATGCTTGTAGGGACTTTTGAGGAAGGGATTTGGGACGGGGCATCGTTGACGCGTCCTGGGTTTGCTCTCGCTCTCCCCCCTCTTCCTCCTGCCTGCTCCCGGCACCACAAGAAGGCCCAAGAACTTTCGACCATGGTATCGTTTCCCTCGGTTCCGTCAACCCTCGTCCTCAACTTTATTGGTTCCCTGCTCTCCGTGGCTTCGGCTTCCTCGGTTCCGTGTCCTCCGGCTTCTCGGTTTTCTCCGTTCCATGTCCCCTCCGTTCTCGGGACCAACGCTTCGCCGCGGACGCGGATCCTCCCCTTCTGGCCCACGGGGCCCGAAGACCGCCCCCCGATCGCCCCCGGGTGCCAGAACTGCGGAGAGACCGCCGCCCAGCCGCGCCTTCTGCCCGATGCTGGAGGTCACTACTTAGGGAGCCCACAGAGGACGTACGCGCCCAGCTATGTACGTGAACGCGGCCCCTCGATCTGCGAGACTGGCCGCGTGATACGAACTTTCGGGCAATGCGTACTCTCGAAACCAGCGTGGATTCATGTACGTGTACGTCCTTCTTTCGCTCCTGAACTACGGGCCCAGACCTCCGATGTCTTGATGGTTTCCGCACGGGGGCCCAGGGGGCCGGCTCTTCCTCCAGGCTGCTTTCCTGACGGCCCTGGGGCCTGGCGAGGGCCCCAGACGCCGAAAGCGACGAGAACCCCCCATTTTCACTCTTGCCAATAATTACCTTGGAGGTCTGGAGTCCACGACGAGTTTCGGGGGCGTCCAAACAGGGAGCGTGCAAGAGGGATGCTCGCAGATCATGGCCCGAGGCACGTGCGCGGCCCAAGGGGGGCCAGGGGACGCGTTAAAATGAGGAGAGGCATCGTGCAATCTGGGGACATGTCATGGCCTTGGCCATGAGATGTACCCCACCCTGGTCATCCCCCCCCCTTCGCCGCCCCCGAACTTTGCACCCCGCGAGGGAGCCGGTGTCCAGGACGGCGCCCATGGTCTGCCCGCCGACGTCGAGGTAGGCCACGTACTGGGCGTCGTCGAAGTTGGTCATCGCCTGCGCGTCGCCGGGCGCTTGGCGGCGGCAGGCGGACGCGGCGGCAGCGGCGGAGGACTGCTCCCTAACGCGGCTTCGCAAAAATGTTCTGCCGGGGAGCTGGAAAGAGTAGAAGTTGGAAATGCATGCAAAGTGCCCTCGTTGACAGGGTAAAATCGCATCTGTCCGAGGCCATCGGAAGGAAAAACTATTCGGGGCAGCGAGGCAGCCGTCGGAAACAGTGGCCGGGCCACGGGAGAGAACCATAAAAAGGCCGCAGTTGGAAAGAACGCCAGCGCGCGACGCCGTGCGCCGCCGACGCCCACCAGCGAACAGCGTGTTTGGCCGCGTCGAGCGGGCCGTGCCTGCGCTGCAAAAACTACGAGTGCCCAGCGCTGACAATACGCGCGCTAGCGACTCCCCAGGGCGCGCGACGGAAAAACTGACAAGGCCAAACGCTGAAAACACCAGCTCACCGAGAAGCATCGGGCGCGCGCCGGAAGAACTGACCGCGGCCAGCGCTGGAGAAAGCTCGGGGGCGGGAGCGGCGACGTCGTTTGCAGACCACGCCGCGGTCTGGCCGCGGGAACAATCGAGGTCGCGCGGGCACGTCGCGTGGCCCTAGACCCTGGCCAGAGCCCGCGCCCCGGAGCCCTGCGCGACAGCCCTAGCATGCACCGCCGCCTCGGGCGCTACGGTCAAAACGTATATTAAGGACGCGTGGTAAGGACGCAAGACCGGCAAAGGACGGGCCACAGAGGCAGGGGCGCAAGGGTATTATCCTAGATGAGGGCGCGCGTCCTTACTTGGCGCGTTGACTGTAGCTCCAGGCCTCGCGCGCCGCTTCGTGGTGATGGTGCTGAAGCTTCGTGGTGCTGGTGATGACGACGATCCTCGGAAGCTGTGGCGCATGGGAATGATGACGCGATGGAGCAGAATCGGGAGACGGAGGAGGCTGAGGAGGACGAGGAGGGAGGTGGAGGAGGACGAGGAGGACGAGGAGGGAGGTGGAGGAGGAGGCTGAGGAGGGAGGAAGCTGAGGAGGCTGAGGAGGACGAGGAGGGAGGTGGAGGAGCCTCTCTGCCTGGCGCGTGCACCCGTCGGCACCGCGGGAATCGGGCAGGGGCGAGGGGGGGCGGGTAAACCCGGAAGCCCGTAAACTTCTAGATGTCACATTTCGCAGCCCCGTAAATCCGTAAACGCGTGAATCCGTACACCAAATCGCTTAAATCCGTACACCAAATCGCTTGAATCCGTACACCAACTTCGAAATATCACATTTCGTAGCACCCTAAATCCGTAAACGCGTAAATCCGTAAACGCGTAAACGCGTCAACTCGCTTCGCCCCTGCCGGTGTTTCCAGCAGGCGCCCTCTGCATTCCTTCCAGCGAGCCCGCGCGATCCAACGCAGGGCCAACGCGTGAACAAAATAGACTGCGGCACCCGCAGGACAAGCACAGAGCGCGCCCTGCCGAGGGTGCCCGTCGATGGCCGAAGGCCATCGTCGGGAAAAATATGCTCGGGGTACTCGGTGCGACAAGAGGCGACCAAGTTTTTTTTTTTTTTTTTTTTTTTTTTCTTCCTTCATTTTTTTGACCAAAAACAAAAAACAAAAAAACAAGAGGCGACCAAGTAGGAAGCACGGCGAGGCACTGAGCTGGAAATAATAAAAAAAGTCGAACAAGCTGCTCGGCTGGCATAGGTACTTCGCAACACGGGCGGGGCGAGCGCTGGCAACAGGCCAGAGCTGAACAGAGCAAAGGGACCGGCCCCAGGCACTCTTTCCCACTTTCCTGTAACTTTTCACCCAACCCCCTCGCTCTTTATTTTTTCCAACAAAAAATTCCATGAATTCAATGCTGGTCAACGCGCGCAGCGCGGCCCGCCGGGTCCGACACAGAAATCGCAGTCGTCACCTTCGGCGCCAAAGTGTTCATGGAGGCTCCGGGGGCGCCGCCACGCCGCGGGAGACAGGTGTGCGCTTGATCTCCAAGGAGGGATGCCACAGTGGGCAACAAGGGGACAGTCGGAGGCCTGGAAATGGGCTCCAACACCAAGACAGGGGGCTGCCTCCACAGGGGGGAGATAATCCTAGACTTCGATGTTGGTGGTAATATTTCGGCCACCTTGTAAGCCAGAATATTGCCACCATCACCGAGATCGGGATCTTTCCTCCCTCGGTGTAGGAACACCGCCGATATTGGTGTTGGTGTCAATCTCTAGGCCTGCGGGGCAGAGAAGAAAAGCCCCACAAGGGGGCACGGGGAGCCCTCGGACACCCCGTCCAGCAGCCGTTTCCCCCGAGACGCCCGCCCGGCCTCTGCCGGGACCCTGCTCCCGCCTCCATGCTCTGGCTGCACGCTCGGTCCAGGCGGCCACGATCCCCTGCAAGGAAAAAAACCTAGGGGTGCACATGGCCGTGCTCTCACCCCTGTCCCGGCTGCGTCGGATACCTGCTGCCATCTCGGTGCTTCGCTGGGTTCATTTCTGGATTCGGCCAGGCCTGCGCGGAGTTGCATGCCGCGTTGGAGCTAGATGGGACGCCCCACGGGCGCTGGGACAGCGACCTCCTCCGCTGCCTCCATACAGGGATATCCCAAGCAGGGGGGTGGCAGCGCATGGGAGTGGGAAAGATGGGGCAGCGGAAGAAGGAAAGACCGCTTGTACGCCGAGGGTGACCGTGAAGTCCAGTCTCGGCGTGGGGATATAGTCCAAGACCGTGTGACAGAACGAATATGGTACAAGTAGCTGTGGACATTTGCGCGTGACCATCTCTCCTGCTCGAGCAAATGTCCCACCCCCACTCGCAACCTATTCGGGAACTCGCACGGAGTTTCCCATCGGAACGTGCCCGCATATCTCAACAGACACATTGACGGGCGGACACTGCTCATGCAGATCCATGGCTCGGGCGGGCGAGTGAAGATGGTGACGACGACATCGGCGATGACAAAGATGATGATGGTTGTGGTGGAGATGGTGACAAGTGCGACGACACCGACGATGACGATGACGCCGATGGTGATGAAGATGAGAACGATGATCATGATGACGATGGCAATGATCACGCAGTCGACGATGGTAACGACTGTGCTGATGGAGATGATGGGAAGGTTCGGGTATACAGAAACCCGTCCATACTCTGCATCGAAAACAAAGGGTTTTCGAGCACATACTGGTTTAAACTGATTGCGACATGCGCGCACGAGGACGCGCACGTGTTGCCCGCATGCTATCATTTGACACAGTTGGCGTTCGATGGTTGTTGTTGTTGTTGCTGCTGCTGTTGCTGCTGCTGTTGTTGTTATTGTTGTTGTTATTTGACATGCGCTCGCGCGCGTGGTCGGAATAGTTCGCTTGGTGGAATGGCCATACGCATGTTGTCTGCCTCTGGCTTCAGCAAGTGTCCGCGCACGGGGATCCGGCAGCTTCCGCTTGGGAAAAAAAACCGTAGCCGACACCCGTTGCTCGAGCCTCTCTGGAGACATGGCTTTGGCTTGGTTTCGGCAGGTGCGCGCGCGTGGCCCGCTGCACCGCGCACGTCTTAAATCAATGCGCGTGCCGTGCCCAGGCCTATTTGACGGGAGCGGCGGGGGGGAGGTCGATGCCGGCTGTCTGCGGTATGCAAAATGGACGATCGTGCAGAATAAATGTAAATAACGCCACAACACGTCAAGGCCGGCTCATTGCGTACGTCCTGCTTCGGCATCGGGGTGGAGTCGACGATCCTTTCGAAACAGAGCAATACGGGGTGCAATCTACGGGACCCAATCAATGTGGTGGAGGCTAAATGGCGCAAGCTATTGGGCGCAAGCTGTGTGGTGCAATTTATGGGGGGTAACCATTCTAGACGACGTCCGCGCGTGACCACCTCCAATGCACGTGCAAAAAAAAACACCAACCCACCTGCAACTTGCTGGCAAAACTCAACTGGGCGATGACAACAACAACGACAACGACGATGATGATGACGATGACAATTGTGACGATGGTGACGATGACGATGATGATGACAATGATGATGATGATGATGATGATGATGATGATGATGATGATGATGATGATGATGATGATGATGATGATGATGATGATGATGATGATGATGATGATGATGATGATGATGATGATGATGATGATGATGATGATGATGATGATGATGATGATGATGATGATGATGATGATGATGATGATGATGATGATGATGATGATGATGATGATGATGATGATGATGAGTTGTTCATGACGACGGTGGGGACAACGTCGACGACGACAACGACCATACTGATAATAGTGACTTTGATAGTGATGATAAAAACGGTGGCAGTGATGACGCCGGCGATGATGATGGCGATGGTGCTGGTGAGAAAAATGACGAAGTGGGCGCGCAGAAAGATGACGAGGGCGACATCAAATAACACGATGATGACGACGGCAGTAATGTGATGGTCATGATTATGAAGGCGGTGGATGATGACGATGGTAAGGCTTTGCCTTCGATGAGGCAAACGAAGGTTCTGATGGAGATGATGGGGAGGTGCGCGCGCAGAACTTCAGAACTGCTGGCTTACGTTTGGATGAACAGCCATTCGGTTCCGTGTGTTTGAACACCTCTGCGTTGATACACTCAGGAAGGCAAAGGTTCTGCAAGGTTGTCAACGCATGGAAACGTGCGCCTGCGGCCCGCCTTCAATTATTTGACAGTTGGCGGGTTCCCGATGCCGATTGAACGTTTTCGACATGCGCGCGGGTGTGGCCTCATGGTCTAATCTGGCAGATACGGTAGAGGGAAACAATTAGTGAACACCCCCCCTGCCCCCCAAACTCAAAGTTGGCACGCGGGGGGGAGACTGCGGTCGAGGTGCAACTCATCAGACCCACCGCCAACTTTGAACTTTGGGGGGAGGGGGAGGCGTTCACAGATGAATGTGGCATGAGTGTTCGCTATTTTTTCCGAGGCCTGTAGGCAAAAACCCAACGGTGTTTCTGATTTCAGCGAGTGCGCGCGCGCAGAAATCCAGCAACACCTTGATGAAACAACCGCTGAGTTGTCATATGCGCCTGACGAACTTCACCTTTGGACGCCTCGAAAACCAAAGGTGATGAAAGGAGTTGGACGTGCGCACGCGGCGGCGCGCGCATGTGGTCCGCATGGTGTTATTTGGTAGGGTTTAGATCAACGCGTGCGCGCCGCATAATATTTTTTGACAAGGGTGAGAGGGATGGTATTACGTGTTTGACCGTGCATAACGATTATGATAAATAATAATACGCGGACGGGGCCCAAGAGGTCCGGCCCCTGCATGGGGGTAGAGTCTGATTAATCGAAATATTTTCAAGGAAAGGAACTGGCGTCGAACATCTTTGAATCGTCGACTCCAACGTTCGAGCAAACATCCCACTCACTTATCCGCCCGCAAGCCACTGGCAAAACCCAACTCGCGCAATGAGGCGATGACCCTTCTTGTGCAGATCCATGACTCGGGCGAGCGGGCGATGATGGTGGCGACGACGTCGGCGTCGGCGACGCTGCACAGAGGGCGCTGCACAGAGGAACGCTGCGACGTCGACATCGTCAGCGTCGCCACCATCATCGCTCGCCTGCAGACGGCGCTGCGACGTCGGCGGCAGCGACGGCGACGATGTGGTGGTGGCGCTGCACAGGAGGGACGGGGGGCGGAGAGGGAGGAGCTTGTAGAAGATCCGCGGCCCCTCGAGAGCAGGTTGCAAGCCTGGCGGTAGTTGGTGACCTCCGTGGTCGGTGGAAGCATGTTGCCCTGCGCGCTGGGTTTGAGACCGGAGGGTACAGGACGAAGCTGCACACCTGCCAGCTTGGACCCCAAACAATGTGTCTCTAGCAATACATGTTGTGCACTCTATGTGGAGCAATAACCTACGTTGTGCAATATATGCGGTGCACCCTATGCCGTGCAATGTATGTTTTGCGCTGGATGTTGTGCAATCTATGCGGTGTAATTCAAGCTGTGCAATGTATGTGTTGCGATCGATGTTGCCAAATATATGTGGTGCAATCTATGTGATGCAGTCCATGTGGTGCTACGTACTGGAATTATGCGAGGCCGCGACGAGGCGGCGACAGCGACAACGTAGCTGCCAGACCGACAGTCTGGCCCAGACGGCGGGCGGCGACGAGGCGGCGACGGGGCGGCGATGGGGCGGCGACGGCGGCAACATAGCCGCCAGACCGACGATCAGGCCCAGTTCCTCAGAAAAGAAACAAGAGCCCTAAGTGCAAGCACGGTTGGGGGAACTTGGAACAAGTCGAAATTGAAGAGGAGCATCAGGAGAAAGAGGTGGGTAAAAGGGGAACAGGAGGGACAGGAAGAGGTGTCTGGGCCCATTGCTTTCAATCGAATTGAACACGATGGGATGAATACGTTACGCACGTGGCGGACATAACTGGGCGCCCATCATGAACACGGTGTTCCAAATTCTGCGGTCACAGTGTTGAAGCCTGACGCGCTCAATTGCTGGGGATCTTCTGAACGCAATGTGTTCTGATGCGTTGTCACACTGCCCAGCACTCACTCACATGGTGTCTGCTGAATTTCGGCCTTGCTGCTTATGTCAGAGTCGAATCGACAGTATTCCGAGCCTGCGGGTACTGGCTGTTCACGACTCCGCCCTCATTTCGCGAGCGCGCTCACGCAAGCGTCACTCAAAGGGCACCCGGCCTCAGGCAACTGACCCCCAACGTCCGACACGACAGGACGCAGCGGGAAGCATGCTGTCTATAAACTGCGAACCAACCTATGAAACAAAAACGTCAAATCTGCGGATTCTATGCCCGTTGCCACTGGCACAACTGCTGCTACTACTGCCACTGCTACTGCCAATGCCACAGTGACTATTCCTGCTGCTGCTGCTGCTGCTGCCACTGCTGCCACTGCTGCTGCTGCTGCTGCTGCTGCTGCTGCTGCTGCTGCTGCTGCTGCTGCTGCTGCTGCTGCTACTGTCGCTACCGCTACCGCTGCCGCTGCCACTGCTGACTTTTACCTGTGGACACTCATAGCGCGGTCTGTGGCACGATGGAATCACAACTCGCATTTCTCTGCGAAAGCTGGCAGGGCGACATGCACGCTGGGGGAGCAGATAAAACTAGTGTGGTACGTCGTACAGGCGGTTGAAGGACAAAAAACTGTACAACAACGGCGCCCGAATGAGGAAGAATCAAGTCTCCCCCTACCCACGCACACCGCGGCGTGAACATTGGCAAATCTTGCGTTCGAAATGCTGGGCTCAAGATTTGTACGGCCCCGCTTCTCCTGGAACGCCTGCTCCATCTTGAGGCTGGGGGGGGGAGGGGAGGGGGGCCACGCGAAGTGGCTCCTCAACGCTCGTTGCACAGTTTCATCCTTCAACGGGGACGCCCGCGTGCACTGCACCCGCGCGGCAAGTGCCTTGGCTGCCTCGGCCTCGCTGTGGAGCGCCTCCGGCACGTCGGAGCCTGAGCGCCCGCCCCGTCGCCGGCTGCAGAGCCCGCTCGGGTGGCCCTGCAGAGCCTCGCCAAACACAGCTTCGGGGATGGACAGACCCCCCTCTAGCAAAACTCGGGTCGGGCGAAGGGGGGGGGATAGCAAAGGGGGGGTTTGAGAATCCGCTCACGTAGCTGATTTTCCTGGCGCCTCCCGGCGCCGGAGGCGGCTATGTATCGAGGAATGGGCCCCTCGGTGAGGCCGAAAACAGCTGCATGCAGCAAATTTCGTAACCCCCCCTTTCCCAATCCCCCCCTTTCGCCCGGCCCGAAAAAGGTGGTTTATTGAAAACGACCTGAGGCACAAATCTGGCGGGCGCAAGCCTGGAAAATAACGGCCACGGCGCCCTCTCGAAAACCGAAAACGGACGATTCACGAATCGACGTGTCGTTTTTGGGGGTTCTGCCCACTCCCGACATATCGAGACGCCGTTCAAAATCGAAGCGCCCGATAGTTCGGGCACTCGTCAGAAAACGCCTTCTTCAACGCCGTGGGGGCACCGGCGGAGCTCGGGAACCCCTGCTCGGGGGCCAGACACCTCTCGCCAGCACCGAAGTGAAGCCCCGACCGCGCAAGCGCAGAGAACACAGAAGCCTTCGATTCCTTTCTGCCGAAGCCTGCAGTTAGGTTTAAGTCGGGCGTGTCCCTCCACAGGAGCAACATTCAAAGATAGTCCAGACATAGTCTGGGTGCTATTTTTGGAATATGTTTGTCTGACAATTTTGGGGCATTGTTTGTTTATCTGTCGTTTTTCTTCCAGAACACCCCTCTAGGAGGGCAGGCCCGACTTCAAGTTAGGTCACGTGGCTTCGCGCCCCGCGCCCCGCGATGCACGGCGCGTGGCCACCTTCGCGCCCCCGGGCGCCCTCGCGCCGAGCCCCTGGAGCAGGGCGGCCCCTCCGGCCCCGGCCGCGGCGCGCGGAGCGCGCCGTCCTCCGCGCCCCCTGGGGGCGGCCTCTGGGCAGGCGACGCCAGGACGAGGACCACCTCGGGGCAGAACAGAGCGAGGAGCTCTGCTGAGCCGGCGGCTCTGGAGGCCGCCTCGGGCGCCGCGGCCTGCTCGGAGAGCGTTCCGGGACGCTCCAGGAGCGTTGCGGCGCGCCTCTGGAGCGGACTTTCTAGCCTCGTCCTGGCCCCGTCCTCCCCGTCGCTCGGACGCCCATTCTCTGTGCTTTTTCCGGTTTCGTGCGTGGTTTTTGTCGCAGGATGCTCCAGGATGCTCCTTCGTACCAAGCGTCCGCCCGGGATGGTCCGATCAACGACACGACCACGACACCACCCGCGCAGATCCCAGGTGCCGATCGCACTGCGCATCTCGCTAGGTCTAGCTCGTGCCCGGTGGCGCTCGCTCCCGTCTCGGCGGCCTCCCAGGCAGGGTCCGAGCAGCTGATGTCGAAGGATCGCGCAGCACTGCCCGCACATCGCCGACGCATCGGCGACATCGGCGGCGCAGTGGCGACGTCGACGTGGAGGAAATCAGGCTCCACATCGAGCCGCATCGGCGATGCATCGGCGATGTGGCGCGATCCCTTGACCCCGTCGATCATCTACTCGGACCCCATGTGGGGGACCTAGACATCTGCCTCTGGCCCCGAGACTGCTACAGCTATTAAGGAAGGCAGAAACTGTGACAGCGACCTTTCAGAGTTCAGCATCCCAAGGCCTCGGACGACGCGTTTTTTCAGGATGCGGGCCCCCATAGCTCTGGACACATCGCTGGGAAAACAGCTTCGACCGCCTGGGGGTCCGAAATCGGCCCCGGTAAGCCGACACAAGAAACAACAAGAAATGCGTACCCGTCGTGACTTGTTCGCGACGCTGGAGGTCTGCGCCTCCTCCTCAGAACCGCCTCCTGGACTTCTCCTGGGGCGCGCTGCCTGAGGAATCCGATGCGAAACCAGCCGTGGCGACAAGAGCCCCCCATCCTGGAGCCCCCAGACAATACCAAAAACGTTACGCACAATGCCTCCTCGGCTCCTCCTGTATTCGGGAAAGTGGGGAACGAACGAATGACCACCGCTGCTGACAAGCGCCCAGGCCTAGCTTAGACCAGGTGGGTGAGGCCGTGGCCTCTGGACTCTGGCGTGTCTGGACACATGAAACGCTGGACAAATAAAACAGTTGGGAGGAGGAGGAGGAGGAGGAGGAGGAGGAGGAGGAGGAGGAGGAGGGGCAGGAGGAGGAGAAGGAGGAAGGGCGGAGGAGAGGGGGAGAAGAGGAGGAGGAGGAGGAGGAGGAGGAGGAGGAGGAGGAGGAGGAGGAGGAGGAGGAGGAGGAGGAGGAGGAGGAAGGGGGGGGAGGAGAGGGGAGGGAGGAGGAGGAGGAGGCGGAGGAGGACGAAGAGGAGGAGAGGAGGAGGGCCAGGGAGCCCCCGCGGCCAGCTTGGCGCGCGCCCTGGGGCCGCGGCCCGACGGCAGCTCCAGCGTCAGGGACGCGGGGGCGAGCCACAGCTCCTCCAGCAAGAGGGAGGGGGGGGAGCGGGGGATTTTGGATTGCGCGCGCGATGAACCTGGCGGCTGTCGCGAAAGAGTGGCGCTGCAACTCGCAGAAACTTTAAAGAACAGTCAGGCGGGCCGGCTGAACTAAAAAGCGGTGATCTGCACGGGCACCAAGTGAGGCAAGGTCAGCACAGCACGAATGGACCCCCGCATCAGAGCGGACGGGACGCGTCGAACCGAAGCAAGGAATCCGTACCTCCCTCCCTTGTCTCATGAAACCCCCATCCCCCACAGTAGGTGGCGACTGACGTGGGGGAGCGGGGGGGGGGAGGGAGGGGGCATTTTTGAAGGGGCGGCCCAGGGACACACAAATGAGAAGAAGCAAATCCCGGGATCCCCCATATTCCCATACATCTTTTCTCGAAGTGAGTCTTCCACCCCGCGCTCCCCATGCTTTCCCCCCTCTTCCCGGGGAATCGGCGATTGCACGTGTCCGTGTGCTCTCGCCCCTCCTGAGCGTTGCTGCGCAGGGCCCGACGACGAGCACGGGAGCGCGCACGGCGCGCGCACGGCGAGAGCGACGCCGCGCGCAGTGCACACGGCTCGGCCGTCAAGCCCGGGAGCGACGCGCGCAGGGCGCCCGAGTCCACCAGACGCCTCCGGAGCACGGAGCGCCTCCGCGGTGCTCTGGGAGGGGGGGGGAGGGGGAGGGGGGGGGGGGCGAGGGCGTCGAGGAGGGGGGGGGGCGGGCGGGGGGGGGGGGCGAGGGCGTCGAGGAGGGGGAGGAGGTAGGAGGGCGGAGGAGGACGAGGGGGAAAGGGGGCAGAGGGAGGAGGAGGAGGAGGAGGAGGAGGAGGAGGGGGAGGGACGCTTTCGGCTGCTATGTTTCCCCAGGCACTCGAGATTATCCTGGAGAGGGGTTTGGGGTGTGTTTGGGGGCCTCCAGTGGCCGGCAAGGACCCCACAGGACGGATCTGCAGCACTGCGCAACATACACATGCCCAATGTGTCAGCTCAACCGACACACTACATTGCATACGTAGTCGCACTGGCCCGCACACTATGCACTGCACAGACTCCATGCACATGTGTTGTGCGTATGCGCAGCGCAAGGTCCTGGCGCTGGAATCAGCTTGGCCCGACTCCTGTCTCGTAATGGTGCCCTCGCCCCCTCGCCCAAGCGCTAACCACACACCCCGCTCAGAATGCTGCGTTCGCGCCCGCGACTATCACTCTGGTGCGGTGGGCTGTCCGTGGACTCGTGGCTTCATGACTCGCTGGCTGTCGCCCCCAGCCGCATCCCTAGTCGCAGTAATGCCCTCGCTTCAACGCTAGCGCCGCCCCAACTTGGAATGGTGCTCTCTTCCACCAGCTACCAAATTCCCGAGGAGTCGAACGGCGGTCTGTTCATAGACTCGTGCCCTCATGCACCCTTGTCCGTAGATCGAGAAAGCCTGGGCTACGATGCGTGATACGGTCCGCAAGACATTTGAAAAGCAATGCTTCGCCAAGTTAAGCAGAAACGCGCCATGATATGCTATACTGGGCTCTCGTGGGCTGCGATAGGGTTTGATTAGATATGCTGAGATGTGCTCATATGCATCGCTCAGACATGGCAACGTTCGCTTGCTAGGCGTAGCGCGCAACATCCGTCAATGAATCAGGCCAGAAGTGCAGAGTATGCCTCAGCGCTCAGCTTGCCACGCCAAGGATGAACGCAATGCTCAGCTGCGGCGAACCATGCCGAGTTCGCTAATTCGCCGGCCCAACGGGCCAGGGCGTGCTAAGATCTCCGGTACCTGGTTAACAGTATTTCTAGTTCGCGCGCGCGGGGCGGCCCCTGGGGGTCCCCAGACGAAAAGTACCCCGGCAAGTCCCCGGCAAGGTCGGGTCAGAGATGCCGGAGTTCTGTTTCGGAGTCCAAGAGGGCTCCAGATCGGTCCAAGAGGGCCCCGAGAAGCTTTCTAGACGGTCCAAGAGAAGCCCGAGACGGCCAAAGATCGCCCGAAGACGCCCCAGATGGCCCCAAGACAGCCCAAGAGGCCTCCAAGACGCTCCAAGGGCCTTCCAAGAAGCCTCCGAAGAGGGCCCCGAGTTGCCAAAATCGTTGATTTTCATTCGTTTTTTCGATGTTTTTTTGCGTTCTGGCCTTTTCGCTTCCGGACGCTCCAAGAAGGCCCAAGAGGCCTTCAAGACTGCTCCAAGACGGCCCACGAGGCTCCCAAGACGGCCCCGGAGCGGCCCAAGAGCGCCCCCCAGACGGCCCAAGTGCTGCCCAAGGCGGACCAAGAGGCCCCAAGACGGGCCCAAGAGGGGCTCAAGAAGGGAACCGAGAACTGAAAAATCGAGCCCTCCGCCCCAGAAGGCGCCCAGGACCCCGAAAGAGGCCCCAAGAGACTCTCCAAGACACCCCCAAGACGCCCCAATAAGCTCCCGTGAGGCCCCAAGAGGACCAACAACGTCAGGCCCCAGGCCCCAAGAGGACCAACAAATACCGCCAAGAGCCCGCCGAAAGCCCCCCAAGAGACCGTCACGAGAGCTCAGGAGGCCCCCTGGAGGCCTCCCGAGTTCTCCAAGAGGCCTAAAAAGAAGCGCCAAGAGGCCCCAAACGGCCCCACCGAGGCTCCAAGAGGCCACGAACGCGCAAGCAAACGCCTGCGATGGCACAATACGGGCCGGCGGAATGAGCGAAGCGATTAATAATGTGTCAGCATGCCTTCAGCTGCGGCACGATGCGTGCCGCAACGCACGTTCGCATGCATTGCCTGTGGTGCGCTGTAGCCTGCGCGACCCTGGCGCACGCCATCTGCCTACAGTAGCCCCCCCGCCTCCTCGCCCTCAAGGATCCCCGTTCCGCCCTGTCCCCATCCATGACCATCCTGCTTTGCAAACGAGACGTTCGCAATCGACCTGGTGTTGTGCTTGACAGACAGGTCCGCGTCCTGAGGTTGGCGAGGGGGAAGGGGGATGGGGAGCTGGTGAGGGGGAGGGGGGACGGGGGAGAGGGAGTAGGGATGACCAGAGGCCCCCCGCGACGCAGGCGATGAAGGCAGGGAGGGAGTGCACGTGCGCGGGCAGAGGAGCTGACGGGCTCTCGGGGCAGGGACACGCGTGCAGCAAGCATGGCCCCTGCAGACTCCTCACTGCTGTCCTTGCCAAGGATCAGTTGCACATCTCACTGTGGACACTCGGGGCGTCTCCTCGAGCCGACGCAGGCCTATGGCGGGAGGATCTGTTTCGAGCTGGACCTTCCGTCCTGGCGTCGACACGTCGTTCGTTCGATCCTCTGGCTTACCCCCCGCCCTCCCTGTCCTTTTTCCACGTCCCTCTTGTCCGTCTCTCTCCCTCCCTCCCTCCCTCCCTCCCTCTCTCTATATATATATACGCATATACATGTACGGATGTATACGTGTATGTATAAAAGCACACGCATAAGTATGCAGGTGGGTAAGTATTTGTTCGTAGCGGTGCATGTGCACACAGGCGGTATATGCATACACATGTGCATACACACATGTATGTGTGTATGTCTGCCTGCCTGTCTGTCTGTCTGTTTGTATGTATGTACGAATGAATGAATGTATATATATATATGTATAGATATATATATATATATATATATATATATATACAGAGGGGGGGGCGCAAGGCTGCGAAGGCGTGTGCGGTCTGCTGTCATGTGGTATGTGTTGTCATTTGTTGTTTGGCCTTTTGTCTCTCCAGTCCTGTTTCCTGCCTCCTGCTTACTGTCTGATAAGGGGCCCCGCCGCGTCACCGAACAACCAACAGGGGGGGTGAACCTCAAATCCAGGCTGCTGCGGGCCACCCCAGGATTCTCATGGTGACGCCACCGCGCGGCCAGAACGGCCCGAGAGGCCTCCAATATTGCCTGAAGAGGCTCCGAAGAGATCCTCAGGAGGCCAAGACGGCCCAAAATGTCCCACGATGGCCCCAAAACGGCCCAAGATGCTCCCAAGACAGCCCAAGAGGCCTCTAAGAGGCCTCCCAAGAAGGCCCCCAAAAGCAAACATCAACGATTTTCCTAACGTTTTCCGAGGTGTTTGGTCTTCTCGCCTTTTCGGCTTTCCGACGCTCCGAGACGGACCAAGAGGTTCCCAGGATCGCCCCACGATGGCCCTAGAAGCCCACATGACGGCCCAGGACGCCCCCATGATGGCCCCAAGACGGCCCCAAGACGGCCGAAGAGGGCCCCAAGACGGTCCAAGAGGCGCCCCAGACGGCCCAACAGGGCCCTAAGACGGTCCCAAGAGAGGCCCAAGAGGGAGCCCACAAACCGAAAACTCGACCTCTCCGCCCCGAGAGGGCCCCAGGAGACCCCAAGGAGGCCCCAAGAAGGTCCCAAGAGGCCCACAAGAGGCCCCCAAGAGGCCCCCAAGAGGCCCCCAAGAGGTCCCCAAGGAGACCCCCAAGAGGCCCCAAGGAGACCCCCGCGCAGCCGCCCGCACTAGGAATAGGGGGGCCAGCGGCAGAGGGCGAAACCCTCAAGATAGATGTGTGTGTATATATATATGTATGTATGTATGTATGTATGTATGTATGTATGTATGTATGTATGTATATATATACAGCAAACGCACTCTACACACAAATACATATATATAGAGAGAGAGAGAGAGAGAGAGAGAGAGAGAGAGAGAGAGAGAGAGAGAGAGAGAGATGCTCCACCCGAGGGCCTGACCAGAAGGCGCGAGGGAGAGGCGAGAGAGGAGGGAAGCCCCGGAGCTCTCGCCGATCTCTTTTACATATCACTCCAGATCTGGCAAGTGGTCGCCTCCACGAGGCAATCTCGCTAGAAGAAGGGCTGGCTGAATACAAACACGCCTGCAGCCTCAGAGAAGCTAGACGTTTCAAAGGCTCCCGGGAGCTCCGAAGAGTAGACGAGCAGACGATTTGGAAAGATTCAGCAGCCGTCACCAAGGAAAAAGCCCACCTTTTTACACAGGGCAGGGTGGGACGGGTCACTGTGAGCCAATACGATTAAGGAGGAGGCCAGGGGAGGAGAGGGAACGCATCAAGACATTCACAACCCTCCCACAGGCGGTGGAGACACGAGGCGTCACCACGGGTCAGAAAACGTACTCCGAATCTACAATCGTGCAACTGATGAATAGATGCTCCACCCGAGGGCCTGACCAGAAGGCGCGAGGGAGAGGCGAGAGAGGAGGGAAGCCACAGAGCTCTCGCCGATCTCTTTTACATATCACTCCAGATCTGGCAACTGGTCGCCTCCACGAGGCAATCTCGCTAGAAGAAGGGCTGGCTGAATACAAACACGCCTGCAGCCTCAGAGAGGCTAGACGATTCAAAGGCTCCCGGGAGCTCTGAAGAGTAGACGAGCAGACGATTTGGAAAGATTCAGCAGCCGTCACCCATAACCCATATTATGATTCACGGGTGGGCGGGATGGGCACAATTCACAGAAAAAGATCGTAAAAACTCTCTTCGAATTTCCTTCCGGTCGGAGGTCTGGCCGTCGAATGCTGTGATCAAGCGCTAGTCTGGAAGCGCACTCCTGTGGCTCGAAGCAGCTTCTGTTCGAGGCGATTGGCGGCACGTTTGAACTGCTGCTGCTGCTCAGGAGAGAGGCGGCTGATTTGCCTCAGGAGTCGACCCTCTTTGCCGTACCTCGCCACGGAGCGGTCGCTGAGCCAGCCGCCGCGCTTCTTCAGCACTGGAAGCGTGGCGAGGCCGTTCAGGTAGTCGAGGGAAGGGCCGCCGTGCCGCAGCGTGTGCGGCGACACTTTCAGCGCTGCCAGCCCTAGTCGGTGGCTGGCCTCGCGGAACAGGCGCTCGTAGGTGGACAGCGGGAGCTCGTTGAACAGGCGCTGGACCCGACGCGCTCTGGCTCTGGCAACTAGCTGTCGAACAAGCTGCCGAAGCCAACCACGAGATCGGTCGATAGACCCAACCATCACGGTGTCGTCAAACTGCTGATTCTTGTTAGGCCGAGGTGCTGTGCCACTCGAAGGGGCCACGATCAGCGCCACCTTGTCATAGCGGTCGCCAGCCCTGCCCGAGGGCAACACCACGTGCTCGAGGGACAGGTTGACCGCAGCCGCTGGACGGAGGTAGGTGTCGAACTGCAAGGCGCCGCAGGCAGCGGCGAGGATGGACTCGGTCGTGCCCAGCTCGAGCCAGTGGTCGGCGATCGCGGCGAACACCTCCCAAGGGCACGGGTCGCGGCTGAGCTCTGGGCAGGCTTTCACCCAGCCCGCCAGAGCTTTCACGGCATGTGGCAGGTTGCGCGAGGGCGCAACGATGCCGTGCAAGCGGGCGTAGCCGAACAGGGTGTGCCGACCAGCCCACGGCTCACAGCCGTCGAAAAAGAGAAAGTCAAAGTACGCGGAGAGGCTGGCGTCTAGCTGCTCGAGAGGAGCCAGCGCCCGGGGCGGGGCCTGCTGGCTGGCCCAGTGGACGAAGTCTGAGGAGCACGACTCGTAGTTGACGAGCGCCCCCTTCCCGACGGTCTTGCGCTCCAGAAACCTGTCGCCGGGGTCGTGTCCCGCGGCGGCCCGTCGGCAGGCCGCCTTAGCAGCACGTCGCCGATCTCGATCTGGTAGCTCCGCGCCGAGGGCCGACCCAGACCACGCGCTGGCCCCAGTGCTTGACGGCGTCCTTCCACGGGCTCTGGTAGCACCTGGGGCAGTGGAGCCTGAAGACGTCGGACGGGATCGGGCAGCCTCCGGCTCGCGCCAAGTCAGATTCCCATCGCTCCAGCGAAGTGGCATCGGCCCCGCGGGCCGTGTCTGGAGCCGCCCGGGCCAAGATGGCTGCCCAGGAGCGGCAAAGTCGAGGAGGATAGCGCCCTGCCAGAGTCGTCTTCCAGGCCCACCGCCCCCGAGCCTCGCCGGGCCCTGGAGGCAGAAGGACTTTCCCTTCAAGAATCTCATGATGATGGTTTCCTGGGCATAGACGATGTAGCCCCTGAAGGGCCTGCATGTTGGTGGCCAGGAGGGTCGGCTTGAGATATCCCGCACCGTACGCACAGTTATCGTATCGGACAAAGATCGCGTTCTGGCTCTGCAGCTCCTTCCTAAGGGGCTTCCAGGAGAAGAGCCTCGAGGAACGCGGGTTCTCGAGTGAGTAGAGGACGCCGTACTGCTTGCAGAGTTTGATGAGCCCCAACGAGAACTTGGCCAACTGGAGGCCCCCAAGAGCGGCTGAACTCGAGCCCGTCGTGCGGGCCCTCGACCAAGTAGTGCACGGAGTCCCCAGGTGGAGGTACCACACGAGCCCCTGCTTGACCAAGCCCTTGATGTGCCTCTGGGTCCTCTGCCTCGAGACGTCCATGTGGGGGCCCCTCGAGATCTCGATGGGGCGCCCGATGTTGAGGTCGGCCTCCTGACAGGCGGCGGAGAAGGCGGCGCAGCCGGCGAAGATCTCCAGGACGAACTGATGCTGAGCTGTCGTCTTGACGACAGGGCTGTTGCTTTTTCTGTGCTGCTCAGTCCGTGCTCGCGGGCCCCGCTGGCGGGTGCGTCGGCGGGGCCGCGCCGCGCCTGGGCTGCGTGGAGCGGCAAAATGCGCGCGAGGCCCCATGCGCCCAAGAGGTGACCGCCGTTCAGGCGGAGTCCGAACCCTCGTAGGGGTCGGGGGGGCTGCGGGCGTCTGCCGAGGCCCCATTCGCCCCAGCCCCGACCGCGAAGGCGGCGGCCGGCGGATCCGAGCGCTGGCTCGGGCTGGGGGCGAGTCGGGGACCCGCGAGCATCGCTGAAGCAGCGCCCGGCCGTGCCGGCCAGCGACAGAGGTCCCGGCAGGCAGCTCGCCTCGATCGGCCGCTCTCGAGTCGAAGTCGGTCGGGTTCCTCTTGCTCTCCACGTAGCGAAGGGACCAGTCGAGCTCGCAGCCGATGGAGAGGGCCCCGGCGCGCTGGCACAGGCGCCGAAGGGCAAAGCTGCCCGAGCGCCCCTTCTCGAAGCTGCAGAGGCTCGAGAGGTTGTCCCCGATCGAGAGAACTCTCCTCCCGTGAAGGCCGATACACCTCGAGGCCCGCACCAGGCCCATGAGCAGCACGCGGCCCTCCTTCTCATGGATGACCCCATCGTGCTGCCACGCGCCCTTGATGACCATCGCCCAGCGCTTGCTCGCGAGCAGCGCGTCCGGCAGCGGCGGGATCCCCACCTCCTCGGCCGGCCGCTCCACGGTCTCGATGTCGCGCCACGGCCGGCAGCGAACCGCAGGTCCGCCGCCGAGGTCGCGAGGGCCGCCACCGAGAGACCCTGCCGGGTCTGGCGAGGCTCGCCACTCGGCCGACCAGCCGCCCACGGCCCCCCAGCCATCGTCGCTCCGCTCGACCGCGTCGAAGCGCCACCGCTCTCGGTAGCGCGCCGCGGCCCGAAACTCGGGTCCCGAAACGGAGGTGACGTGCAGCGCGTAGCCCACGGCAGAGGAGTCGCCGCAAAAGGCGACGCTGGCAGGCTCTGCGCTGAGACGGGCCTCGGCCAGGAAGACGAGCCAGGAGGACACTTCCAGCTCCCGCCGGACGGACGCCCACAGGCGAACCTCCTTGCCGCCGCTCTCGGACATGAAGGACCAGACCTTGTCGAGCGCCGAGAGCCCGAAGCGCAGCAGCTGGCAGTGATGTACGATGTGGCCGACCAGAACCTGCAGGACGAACCCGCTGCAGCGGCCTCGGCGCAGCACGGCGCGCAGCGCCAAGTGGAGCCGCCAAATGCGCCGAGGCTTAGGACGTAGCAGACGACGCCGGCCATCAAACTCCACCCCCAGCAGCTCGAGCGTCTCGGCGGGCGAGTTCTCCTCGTGGTAGTGCAGCCCGCTCTTGTCGAGGTCGCCCTTGACGGCGTCCAGGGCGCGCTGCGTGGCGGCTCGGCTGAGCCCGATGACGTTGGCGTTGTCGACGTACGGCAACCGGTAGGCCAGCTCGGGCCGCGGCGCCTCCGGCGCGTGCCGGTCCTGCAGCAGGCTCGTCTCCGTCCTGCCCGCCTCGGAGGTGATGGCGTGGCAGAAGTGGAGCGCCCAGGACCACCCCATGGGCAGTCCCTCGAAGACAGGGAAGAGCATCTCGTCCGGTCCCACCGGCACGAAACACTCCCGCTCCTCGTCGAAGATCTCACTGACCCCCCAGACGTCAGCGCGCTCGGCGAAGTCGATCCCGAACAGCGAGCCCAGCTTGCGGTTGCGAAACTGGTAGAAGCCATTGTACAGGTCGACCGAGGCTGCGTTGACGTTGACCGGCTCGTCCGAGCCGACCGAGCTGTCTGAAAGGTCGAGGGGCCCGAGCGCCGCCACGGTCCCGAGCCACGTGTGCGGCGGGCGGCGACACATCCGGTTGGCCTCCCTCGCGTCGACGATGAGGCGCAGGGCCCCGTCCTTCTTCGAGACGAAGAAGATCCCCATCCTCGCTCTGATGCTCCGCCGAAAGCCCAGCAGCCCAAGCTCCTTGAGCCTCGCGAGCAGCCGGTAGCGCTCCTTCCTGGAGAAGCGCAGCTTCGGGTCCCAGAAGGGCGAGAACGGCATCTCCTGCTCGTTCGCGCGCTCGAGGTCGGAGCTGTCGCGGAGGATGTGCTTCTCCGGGTTGGCCAGCATGTCACGCTGGTCAGGCGGCACCAGGTCCAGGACGTCGCGGACCGTGATGCCACACTCGAGAATCTTGACCCGCTCGTACGCGTACGATCCCAGGTTGCTGGGCTCGAGGCCGCACAGGTCCTTGGTGCGCAGGAGCTCCTTGAGGGCCCCCTGCTCGCTGAGGTCGGCCGGACGTCCCCCGGCTGCCCCAGCTCGACGCGCCGCCCGCTCGAAGACCGATAAACTGCTCGGCCCGAGGGGGCGATCCCCCGTTGCATTTCGCCCCCGCCCAGCTGAGCGAAAGGGGCGCGACGGCCCGGCCTCCAGGGCGTTGGGCGCCCCCAGCACCGAGTGGATCCGCCGCTCACGGCTAGCCCGCCTCCGAAGTCTTTGCCGAAGATAGCGGGGCACACCGCGTAGTTCAGGCCGAACTTGTTCAGGTACCAAAACTGGGAAGGGCTCTCCATGGCGTCGGGCTCCCTTCTCTTCCCCAGGCATAGCGGCACCGCCGCGTCGAGCTCAGCGCCTGGGGGCCCAGCACTGAGCGCGTCGGCGCCCCTCGATGCAAGGCCTACTTGGCCCCCGCGCCCGGCTGGTCCTTCTTGCCAGCCTGGCGCTTGTCGTCTGCCGCCCTCTCCTCCCGCCACAGCCTTTGCTGCTTGAGGAGGAAGCCTTCGTCCTTCTGCCGCTCTGCGACCCACTTGGTGAAGTTCCTCGTGGTCACCTCCCCGCCCGTGCCGATTGGGTGTGACATCATGACCTCCAGCCCCTCGAAGTCGGGCGACTTCGGGTTCCTCCGAACCGCCGCCTCGATCTGAATCAACCTCCTGATGTGCATCTCGTTCGAGAGGCTGTTCGAGAGGTCGCACTGGTCCACCGACTGCGCGACGAAGAGCGCGCTGCTCAGATGCCGGTGCTCGCGGGCCAGGCCTGACTTCGACGACACGCCGCTCTTGGCCTCCCAGTCCAGATTGTGCGTCACGAAGTTGAAGCCCACCCGGAGCATGTTCACCATGAACTCCTCGGCGGCCTCTAGCCCCTCGAAGGGCTCGTAGGGCATCTTCGTCTTGTTCTGCTTCTTCGTCGCCTCGTCCGGGTGGAGATACCGAAGCCCTCGATGGTCCCGAACATCTCCGAGCAGCCGGGGATCGCGCCCCGGCCCGCACCGCTTGGCCAAAAGCCATGCTTCCAGCTTGTCGTCCACGACCTGCTCGATCACAACCCCCGCGTCGTCGATCGTCACCCAGCCCACTTTGTCGCCCAGCGTGCAGCCCTCCTGGTCTCGAAGAGCGTCCAGTGGAACGATCTCCCCGAAGGCCCGATGGGCTGTGTCCGCGACCCGCCAGGTGGCGTTCTCCGCCGCGGCCGCTGGACCTGCGGCCGGCCTGAAGCCCGTCAAGTCGAAGCCCGCCACCTCTGCGAGCTCGTACGCCTCGGCCCGGATCCGAGCCAGCTCCC
The DNA here is from genome assembly GCA_963575745.1 of Prorocentrum cordatum. Classification (NCBI taxonomy): domain Eukaryota; class Dinophyceae; order Prorocentrales; family Prorocentraceae; genus Prorocentrum; species Prorocentrum cordatum. Next base: position 81,079 of record CAUYUJ010017589.1, read on the forward strand.
CCTCCTCCAGCTCCTCGTCGAAGACGAACGCCTCGCGAAGGTACACCGGGTCGATCGGCTCCCCACGCCGAAGAATGCGGATCCGATGAGTCGAGAGGTCCGCGACCTGAACAGCCAGCGTCGGCGAGCACACAATCCATCTCCCTTGACCTCCTGGGATCAGGAGGATCCGGGCGTGCCAGAACAGCCCGTTCTCGTCGTCGAAAAAATCGATGAGGACTTGCTTCTCGACGATGTCGAGAGCCCTATGCGCCATTCCTCAGTCGGAGAGTGGAAGGCGTCGTCGCGAAGGGCCTGTCCACGAAGGGCTCCGCCTCGGCCGCCGAGTGGACCAGCCTGCCGCGCCGCCCGCACAGCCGCCCGAGAAGGCAGTCTCCCCCGCCACAGCCCGCCGCCAGGCAGCAGAGGAGCAGGATCAGCAGCCACGGGAACGCGGGGCACGCGTCCAGGCAGCTCTCGCAGGCCTCGCAGGCCTGTGCCGCCGGACACTCCGGCGCTGACCGTCCGCCACGCGCAGCCGCAGCGAACTCGCCCACCAGCTGGTAGCAGGCGCTGTTGTCCGGGCACGTGACCCCCGGACAGGCCGGACAGTGCTGCTCTGGGCAGCTCAATGAGACGTCGGGGCACCGCTGCCCGAGTCCCGAAAGATCGCGGGCCACGGCCCAGAAGAAGTGAAGGGCAGCAGCGGGGTCCCCTCCCATTCAGCCGTCGCCGACAGGGGACCCCAAATCACTGTGAGCCAATACGATTAAGGAGGAGGCCAGGGGAGGAGAGGGAACGCATCAAGACATTCACAGCCCTCCCACAGGCGGTGGAGACACGAGGCGTCACCACGGGTCAGAAAACGTACTCCGAATCTACAATCGTGCAACTGATGAATATATATATATATATTATATATATATATATATATATATATATATAATATATATATATATATATATAAATATATGAACCGCATGGTCCTCCCACTATGTGCCCCACGTCTTCGGGCTTCACAGGCCCCGAGACAGCCCAACAAGGCCAGAAGACCGCCTCAAGACGGACGAAGAGGCCCCCCAGAGGGCCCCCAGACGGTCCAAGAGGGCCCCAAGACGGCCCAAGGGGCCTTCAACATCGGACCAAGATGGCCCCAAGAGGGCCCCGAACACGAATTGAACGAGCCCGCCGCCCCACGATGCCCCCGAGACCGTCCGAAGGCCCCCAGGAGGCCCCCCCCCCAGAAGCCTCAGGAAGCCTTCAAGAGGCCCAAATCAAACTACAAAGAGGCTCCCACGAAACCCTCGAAAGGCCCCCCCAAGACATTCCAAAACCACCTCTCAGAGGTTTCCGAAAAGGCCTCCGACGAGACCCCCACAGGCGCCCAAGAGGCATCTGACTTACAACCCAGGCGCGGAAACACGGAGGCGGGATGGGCTGAATGCCATACATTAGACGTATCAAATCGTATCAAATAGTCCCCCCCTTCTGTTGCCCACTAGACTTCTCTGGCCCGCCAAGGATGAGAAGGAGAAAGAGAAGGATGATGATAATGAAGAGGGAAGGACAGCAGGGGGAGGAGGAGCAGCGAGAAAGAGAAGGAAGAGCAGACGAACGAGGAGGAGGCGGCGGCGGCGGCAGGCTCTGGTGATCCATGGGGAAAAACCTTTCTACAGCATGCCGTTGGCCAGCTCATTGCACTACGTTCTCTGGAAAAGTAGAAGATCCAGTTGTCGTACTCAAAGGGTTCAGTTGCCGCGTGAGCCCTATAGAACGATCAGCGCACGGTCCGTCGTGCCAGAAGAAATAAGTTCCCAACTGCTGCTTCCAGTCGACTGCGTCAGAAGCCACAGACATCCACTCCACACCACGTTGATAAAAGAAATTGTGCATCTCAGTTTCCCACCGCCACGGGCGTAAACGCTTTGGATGCCCCTGCCAGCCACCGTTGGCCCTGGCAAACTGGTCAAGCGACGAAACACTCTTTCAAAGCATCACGTTCAAAGGTATGCCATCCGGTTCTTGCAGCCCCTGGCGTACTAATTCCCCGGCCCACCCGTACTGCTGCTTCCTCCAGCCTTGCACCCACGATTCCACGCTGTACTGGCTCGTGGCTCGTGTAACCAGGTCTTCACGCCAGTGCATGTACTGGGCCACGGTCTCCTGCTGAAGCTTTGGGGTGCGAAGAACATGGCGCACCATTTTACGTTGCACTCTGGAAATTGCCCTCTCCTGATGCCCGTTCAGATTCCTAGCGGCCGGCCCCCACAGGAGCGCGAGATTGACGGTCATGTCCAGCAGTTGCAACCTCGTCCTGAGTGACCCCGACTTGTGCATGAGTAAAAAAACCCTATACTTCAAGTAGCACCCCCGCGATTTCGAGTTCCTGTTCTCAAACTCTTTCTCGAGCGAGTTGTCGAAAGCGACGATGGCCCCGAGGGCTTTGAGGCCTTCGCTCTGGGCTGCTCGCCCGACGCTGCGGCCACTGACGGTAAATTAGTGCCACCGGGATGCCACCTGAGGCCGCGGTGCACCAGGAACACTCGTGCAAGGGGACTGGCCGTCCAGCCCGGCGGAGGAGGGAGGCAGAGAGTGAGGGCGAGCACGGCGGCGGCGGAGGGGCACGGCCAATCCGGAGAAGACCCGTCGTCGCTCGCGCGACCTCCCGGGCGCTCAGCGCCAGAGACCCTCGCGCGTCCAATCCCCCGCCGTGTGCGCTCCTCCTGGGTCGACTCCACCGCCCAGGAGCTCAGCGCCCCCGCGCGTATGGCCAGGGAGAGCAGCAGCACGGCCGCCGCCCTGGGCGGGCAGACTCGGAGGCCTCTTCTTCCACCCTCTCGTCATCGCCCTCCTCCTCCTGCTCCTGCTCCTGCTCCTGCTCCTGCTCCTGCTCCTGCTCCTCCTCCTCCTCCTCCTCCTCCGCCTGATCCTCCTCCTCCTCCTCCTCCTCGCCCTCGTCCCCCTTGTCCCCCTCGTCCCCCTCGCCCCCCCCCCCCCGAGGGGAAGTGAGGAGGCAGGGGGAGGGGATGGGGAGGGAGGGGGGGACTATTGAGGCGTCTTGCAGCCAGGACAAGCGACTCACAACCGTGGAGGCCTATTGTTCAACCAGCTCGTCTTTCAACACTGGGTACGGACTGGAGATGCAAGGACTGTTGGAAAAAACAGCGTTGTTTGTCACAAGATCATCCTGGTTGCAAAAAGACCTGCATGCAATGGAGGGGGGTGAGCGAGGATCTGTGGCTCACGACGCAGACTTGGCGTGACCCCACGGAGGCAGGTCCAGGAAGATCAAGAGAGCGACAGCGACAGCGACAAGCCAAGGGACGAGCCGAGGGGCCGAACATCGATGCCACGACGGCCCGAGCGGGGGGAGGGGCCGAATCGACCCTGGGCAACATGCGGGAAAGAGCAGTGACGCCGGGTGGGTGGGTGGGGGGGGGGCATGGTATACTGCGTCGCAGGAAGGTGGAGAACCATGGCACCCAGTCCTGTTTGGCAATGCTGGCACCAGAAGACAGCCTCTGCTCTTTCTGGCGACTTAACGTTTTCTTTCTGACCCTCCTCCCCATTCTCGTCAGAATGTCGCTCCACCCTCCACCTTCACTTCTTCCCAATATAATATGATTATTCCTCCTGTTCATCATGATTGTCATCATTTGGACACACTTGTATTCGAAAGCCCTACTAGATCTAGCCACACTTTACCGTGTGCGTGATCCGTGGCCGTACGATGGTCGCCATCACCTCATTCACACACACACACGGCCATTGCCAATGGTCTGCTAATCGCCAGGACAAATCTGGCTTTATGGTATATCAGCCGTTGGCGCTGAAGCCCATGCCATCGATGAGAGACCTCATGCAACACGATGTAACGCGCACATGCTCGAGCCAACGTGGCTGTTCGGGTGTTCCCTTATCGCCAGCTGGGGGGATGCAATGCAGTCCAACAGCGGGATACGAACATATGCCACAGGAAAGCCGCTCACCAACTGTCCCCTGCTGCTGTCTGAGGCCTTAACATGCTGAGACTTTCACTGATTCAAGGCCCTTTGCCAGAAGCACCTTATCTGTTACGGCTGTGTTCGGCTGTAACGATGGCGGATGCGGTGTCGATTGAATGGTCATCCAACCATCGCCGTCCCCATCGAACACATACCCCACACCGCTCGATACCTACACTCACAGCAATGCCGCACATTAGGGCTCGTACGACAACGGGGGGGGAGCAGAGAGAGAGAGAGAGAACGAGAGAGAGAGAGAGAACATACGAGAGAGAAAGGGTATGAAGACATATATAGAGACAGACAGAGAACGAGAGAGAGAGAGCGAGAGAGGGGGCGATAAAGAGAGACAGCGAGAGAGAGAGAGAGTGTGATGGAGTTGAGGGAGCGGGAATGTAACGACATCTATACATGTGTGGAAACATAGAGTGTGAGTGTGTGAGGGGATGTGTGTTATGTGTGTACATCTGTATACATACATGCACATGCACGTGCACATACACATGTTAGCCAGCGGGGGGGGTCCAAATGATTTCTTGTAGGCAATGCGGTGCAATTTAGGTGGCCCAAGCAATGTAGTGCACCCTATGTGGTGCAACCCATGTGGTGCAATCTATGTGGCGCAAGACGATGCATAGCAATGCAAAGCTATGCAATGCTATGCAAAACGCGGCACAGCAAGTAACAATGAAACGCCATACCAAGCAATGCAAAGCAATGCACAGCCGTGCAACACAAAACACATGACACTGAACACAATGCAATGCAACTCAACGCAAAAAGACTGAACCGCAAATCAATGCAATGCGATGCGAACCAATGACCATATGTGCAAAGCTAGACAACACAATACAAAGCAATGCAAAGTCATGCCTAGCAATGCAACGCTATGCAACGCAAAACAAATCAATGCAACGCAATGCAGAGCAATGCAAAGCTATGCCTAGCAATGCAACGAAATGTAAAACAAGTGCAAATCAGTGCAACTCAAAGCAATCCAAGGAACAATAAAGCAATACAAACATAAAACAACGCAACGCATGCAAATTAATGCGAAGCAGTGAAGGCAATTAATTCGAAGCAGCGGAATGTAAAACAAACCAATGCAAAGCAATGCAAACCAATGTACTTCAACACAATGCACAGCAATGCAAAGCCCAGAAATGCTCTGCAATGCGATTGCAATGCCAATGCAACTGAACGCTAAACAATGCACATCAATGTAATGCGATGCAAAGCGATGCAAAGCAAAGCAATGCAAATCAAAGCGAAGCAATGCGACGAAACAGCGACGGCGACCACAAGGCGGCAGACCCGACGCGCAGGCCAAAACGACCAGCGGCGACGAGGCGGCGACGGCGACCACGTAGCCGCCAGACCAACGCGCAGGCCCAGAAGACGGGCGGCGACGAGGCGGCCACGGGGTGGCGATGGCGACCACATAGCCACCAGACCGACGCGCAGGCCCAATTCCTCAGAAATAAATGAAAAAAAAACCCTATATGCAGGCCCTGTTGGAGGAACTAGAACAACGCGCGCGCTTCGGTTCCAGCCGCCCCCATAGAACTCGCATCGCAAGATGCTAGTGAGAACTGGAGGGACGATATTGAAGGTCGCTTGGGGTTGATATCTAGAAATATATACACACAAGACTGAATTGGCGCTTCGCGCCGTGCACCATGGTCCTTGAAGTTTGGCATGCAAGCGGATAGGCAGGAAGCTAAAACAAACAATTTAGCGATGACTCCTTGTTGCCTTGTCCGGCATCGCCGTTACCATAATGTTATTCATTATCATTCCCTCGTGCTTCCTCTTCATATTCCTCATTGTCGCCAGACCCTTCGAAGTCTTCCTCATCCTCCCCAGCTCTTTTGCGGAGGCTCTTCCTTGGAGAGCCTCTTGGCGGCCTGACGAAAGGTTTTTCAGGGCTTCATGGGGTCTTCTGGAGGCCTCCTGGGCGCATTCTGGGGGCCTCTAGGGGCTTCCTCGGGCCACCCTGCTTCCAATCGTCGTCTCCCTGAAAGACCAAGTCACGATTCGGAATGCTTCGGGGGGCGTCGTGAGGCCATCTTAGGCCGTCATGGGGCCCTCTTCGGACCATCTTGGAACCCTGTTGTGCCGTCTTGGGGCTCTCTTGGTCTGCTGGAAGCGCTTTCATATAGTTTTGGTAGATTTTCGGGCCTCCTGGGCGGTCTCGGACGCCCATAAGACCGAAGAACAGAGCATTGCCAAAATCATTGAACATCAATGATCTTCTGCGCTTAGAAAGCCTCTCGGGGGTCTTCTTGGGGTCGTCTTCGGGCGTCTCGTGGGTGTCTGGGACTTCTTGGGGCCCTCGGGGGGCCGCTCGGCCGCCCCCCTGGCCGATTTGGGCCGGTTGCCTGGGTCTAGCAGGGGCTTCCAGGAGCTCCGGAAAGCTTGGGGGGCCTCCTGCAAGGGCGTTCAGGGGCCCCCCGGGGCCGCGGATCTGTGAGGTCCCGTTTCGCGTTTCGCCGGGGGGGGAAGGGTTTCCGCAGGGTCCAGGGTCCGGATGAACAAGCATATGGAAGGGAATATACGAAACTGCGGCAATCTGTCTTGGTGATTCTGACAACGTGTCGGGGGATCTTGACAAACTCGTCAACGCGGCTTGCGTCTCTCTGGGGTTCTGCCCTGGGAGTGGAGGAGGAGCCAAACGGAGAAGAGGGGGACGCTCCAGTCGCGATCCATAGTGCACGCCACCATGGGCGAACCAGAGTGCATCGAAGGCCGCCCTCGATCGGGTCACGCATCTGGGGCCAAATCACGGTTCACCGAAGGGAAAAAAAACTCTCTCTTCTTGGGGCCTCGTAGGGGGGTCTACCAGCCTGCTGGCGGTCTTTGGGCTGCTCCTGGGGCTTCTTGGGCCGCTGTGGCCTTCCATATTTCGTTGATGGTCAGTGAGACAACAAGTGGCAGCAACGTATCTAGTTGCCAGGCCCGCTGAGGGTGTTCAATCAGTCGCGGGACCTCTTCGAGGCCTGATGGGGGCCTCGTAGAGGCATCGTTGGGGGCCTTTGGGGGCATCATGGGGCCTATTGGGAGCCTCTTGGGGCATCTTGGGGACCTCTTGGAGCAGCTGAGTCAGCTGAGCCCCTCTTGCGCCCTCTTGAGGCCCTCTTGGGGCGCTCTTGGGCCGTCTTGGGGGGGATCTTGGACCGCATTGGGCCCTCTTGGGGGCGCTCTTGGGCCGTCTTGGGGCGATTTAGGGTGCCTCTAAGGTTGTTTTGAACTGGATTACACCCTGAAAAGCTAATGCGCTAAGCATTTAGATCTTGCCAATGGAATTTGGCAACTTTGCCTATTGAGGCCCTCTGCGGACGTCTCTTGGAGACCTCTCGGGGACCCCTTGGACCGTCTTGAAGCCATCTTGGGCGTATTGGACCGCTCTTGGGGCGTCTCGAGGGTCTCTTGGACCGCCTTGGAAGCTTCCTGGCATCCTCATGGCCCGTCTGGACAACCCAGAGGGAGCCCTGGGAGGCTCCAGTTCCAAATTGGAGGTTTGAGGTCCCGGTTTCTGGACCCCATACCTTTCCTGGTTATATTTAGATGTATAATATTTGCACACATCTATGTATAAATATATGTATACATATATGCGTGTATGTGTGTCTTGTGTGTGTCATGTCTTGTTTCTTGTGTGTGTCTTGTGTGTTTGTGCGTGTGTATTTGTGCATCTGTACAGCTTAATCAAAACTTTCGGAACGGTAGAGGCCTGGCGAAGGGCCCTACCCTATGCAGCTGCATGTAGCACAGGGCGCGGCCCCCTCCTCATGTATCGGATGGGCCGCGGGAGTGGAGTCCGGGGCAGTGCGGGCAGGGGGGTGCGGAGCAGGCTCTCGGAGACGCCTTGGGCCCCCTGAGGGGAGGGGCGGAGCGAGACGCTGCGACTTCCTCCGCTGCAGCCATGGGTGGAGGCCCCCTGCGGAGCACGAGCTGCGTGGTGGGTGTGCCGGAAGGGGCGGGGCGACGCCATGCGAACTCCTCCACGCGCCGGCATGGGCAGGCGGACGCTGGCCATCGCTCGCACGTCCATTCCCTGTGCTTTTTTCGGGTTCGTGCGTGGTTTTTTCGCCAAATGATCAAGGATGCTCCTCGATGGTCCTCGCCGAAGGAAAAATGCACACGTCCGAGCGATGCCAAGGACGAGGGAGAGGAGGAGGGGGGGCGAGGCGGGACGAGGGAGGAGACCCCCAGCGCTGCGGGCTCAAAACGTGGGCACAGCACACACACACACATACACACACAGGAGGGTTGGGAGCCCGACGAGGTGTCGAAACGGGCGAGGGCAGGAGGAGGGAATATGAGGGAGAGGAGGAGGAGGAGGAGGAGGAGGAGGAGGAGGAGGAGGAGGAGGAGGAGGAGAAGGGAGGAGGGGGGGGGAGGAGGATAAAGAGAAGGACGAGGAGGAGACGAAGAGGAGGATGAAGAGCAGGCGGAGCCGAAGGATGAGAGAGAAGGAGGAGGAGGAGGAGGAGGAGGAGGAGAGAGGAGGAGGAGGAGGAGGAGGAGGAGGAGGAGGAGGAGGAGAGAGGAGGAGAAGGAGGAGGGAGGAAGACCAGTGTAAACCCAAGGTTCATAAACAGTGTTGGAATACCCTCCAAGCTCCCTCTTCATAGGCCTCTAAAAACGTTCATTTCCACTGAGGGAAGTGCCCCGTTGGGGGACAACCGTGTGAAAATCCTGAAGTGTGCCAGAAAACCGTTCTGAGGACTTCAACGCCACGGGTCAATCTGCTGTTGCGTCTTGCCAATCCTGAATCGCGCCACAAGACAATTCTGGGACTTCAACACCGCGAATCAACAGAAGTGTTGCGCCCTGACAAGTCTGAATTGCTCCCAATCATCATTTCTGGTGCATTAACTATGAAAACGAACGAAACTCTTGCACATGTCTCAATCTAGTGTGCGCGGCGCTAAAGCGAGAACTACATTTTGAAAACCACCCGCCCTCAATCCGAGAAGCTCTTGCAGATGATGTTTAAAACGAATGTGCGCGGCGCTACAGCGAGAACCACATGTTGAAAACCACCCGCCCTCAAGTCGCAAAGCCCTTGCAATAGTTTGAAACGAGCGTGCGCGGCGCTATGACGAGAGCCACAATTTGGAAGCGACCCGACCTCCATCTGTGAAACTGTCGCCAGACTTACAGTAATTAAAACTTCAGGCTCATAAATGGTAGGAAACTCTCAAGCGAAACACCTGGCCCGCCCTTCCGACCGGCCTCAGGGAGCGACAGGGAGAAATGATTCATAAGAACAACGAGCCGAGGAGGAAAAGTAGGAGGAGGAGGACGACGAAGAGAAAAACGAGGAGGAGGAGGAGGAGGAGGAGGAGGAGGAGGAGGAGAGGCGGAGGAGGAGGAGGGGGAGAAGGAGGAGGACGAGGAGAAGGAACAGGACGAGCGAGGCGAGGGGAGAGGAGGAGGAGGAGAGGAGGAGGGAGGCGGGAGGAGGAGGAGGCGAGGAGAAGAACAGGAGGGCGAGGGGAAGGAGGAGGAGGGAGGCGGGGGAGGAGGAGGCGGGGGAGGAGGAGGAGGAGGAGGAGGAGGAGGAGGAGGAGGAGGAGGAGGAGGAGGAGGAGGAGGAGGAGAGGAGGAGGAGGAGGAAAAGGATGAGGAGGGGGAGCCGACGGCAGGGGAGGAGGCGCGCGGCGCTGCGGGAACCAAGCCGAAGGCCCGACACCACGGGGAGGGGGGGCGGGGAGGAGCGGTGGCGCGGGGGAGCGAAGCGCAGCGAGCGAGGGGTCGCCCCTTCCAGGAGGGCTTCTGGGCTGGCGGCGGGCGGCGGCGGCGGCGCTTCTCTATGGGGCATGGGCACGGTGTGGACTCGCGCGCGCGTGCCGTTCGCGACGCGGGCCGGGCGAGGCGAGGCCGCGATGCCGAGAGAGAAAGAGAAAGAGAGAGAGAGAGAGAGAGCGCGCAACAACAAAAAGAAGAAAGATCGCGTTGCAGGACAGATCAACAAACGAGGTCGAGGTGCGAGCGGCGACGACGACGGTTGCGGCGAGGAGGACCATCAAGGCAGCACCAGAGCGGGTCGGAGATGGTCGGAAGGGGGGGGGCCTCATATGCATGGCCGCCATCGCGGGGTGCAGTTCGTGCACCTCGCCTCCGCCCCCATCCACTGGGCCATCGCGCGGGCGGCAACCCCCTCCTCCCCCACCTCCTCGTCCTCCCCATTCCTCCTCCCCCCTCCTTATCCTCACACTCCCCCTCCTCCTCCTCCTTTTCCTCCTCCTCCTCCTCCTCCTCCTCCTCCTTCGCCTCCTCCTCCTCCTCCTCCTCCTCCGTCTCCTTCTCCTCCTCTTCGTCCCTACTTCCCCCTCCTCACCTCTCCGTCCTCTCTCATTCCCTCCTCCCCCCTCCTCCCCTTTCTCCTCGTTATCCCTCCTGCTCCCGCCTCATGACTGTTCGGTTAAGGGCTCGTTCAGCTTCTGTGGCAAGTGTTGTTGCTGGTCGCAACGGATTGGATACATGTCGAGCCTTGCGTGCCGATGCCAAACGCGTAGCTTATCCCTTTAGCTGCCAGCGTGGGGGGCTTCAGAAGCGCGAGCGAAGCCTCCCCGCGCCCCCCCCCCTCCCCGAAGAAGCTGTGCGAGAATCCCACCAGCCCTCTGCGCGTAAGTGGGTCTAGGGCGGTTTCTCTTCCAACCCCCTTCGTCCCCTCTGGGGAAGGGTTTATCACTGTTCCCTATTGATATTCACCCCGTCCCCCAGGCAACCAGCAGCCAACCAGGAACAGTGAGGACCCCATGAGGACCCCCCACCATCCCTGTCAAAAACAATACAACATACACTTTGGGGCAAAGTCTGGAGTCATGTTAGTGAGGCCCGCGAGCACTTTGTATTGTTTTTTTGACACAGACGGCGAGGGTGTCAGCATATTGTCTTCTGCGCGCAGGGCTACCATCCCTGACAAACCAATACGACATGCACCTCGTGACTAAATCTGGATCACGCGGGGCCATCCCGCGATCACTGTCAAGTGGTGGCGTATGGCTTGCTCTGCGCAGGCCCACCAGACACAATGACGGGTATTGCTTTTCGACGTGCATGATGGGGGCCGATATGTTTCCCGTGCGCAGGCGCACCTGACGCACTCTGCACGTGCCCCGAACGTGGCGCACCTGGTGCGGCTGGAGTATGCGGCACACCTGGCGCACTCGCAGCACGTGGCTCTGGCGCACCAGGCGTGCCTGGCACGCTCGGCCCCATGGCTGCCTGGCGCGCGTGGCGCGCCTAGCACGCGTGGCGCACCTCGCCCCAGCGTCGCGCACCTGGGGTCGGCTTTGGTTCCCAATAGCTGTCCATCCAAAGACGACCGCTGAATATGCTCAGGCTCGGGTGTTACTTATGTGTTGGGAGGGCGGGCGGGAGTGAGCTGGACGGCTTGCTATCTAGGAGGATGTCTTGATCACTGT
>CAUYUJ010017589.1:97500-102500 GCA_963575745.1 Prorocentrum cordatum
AGTATCTAGGCTACGACTACGGCGCCGAGGAGGGCTACGCCTTTTCGATTGCAGAGTGCGAGACTGAGGAGCTGGATGATCAGGAGATCGCAGATCACACGGAGGAGTTAGATGACAATCATAATCCAGATAACGAGAAGGAGCCCAATTACGAGCAGGACACTAATGTCGAGAACGACCTGGTTCCGATAGGAGAGTTCGACACGAACAACGACGAGAGGATGGAGGTCATGGTAGATTCGCGCGCAGCCCGAAGTGTATGCCCAATGAACTTCGCACCACGTATACCGAGAGAATACGCGGATGCACCACGCCCACGCCAAACAGACGGTACCAAGATCTACGCGGACGGACGCAATACGGTACGAATGAAAGTGGCCTGGGCACGGCAACCGATGCGAGGACATTCTGATGTGCGTAACACGTTCACAATATCATCATCGCGGTCAGCGACCTGACTGGGGGAGTTCAAGGCGTTTGGTTTGATGAGTATGGAGGAGCGGTGTTGAGCCCGACGGTAAGTCACCATATCAAGAAGATAATCGAGCAAGAGTCGACCAACAACGCGAGCAAGCCACTCGAGGTATCCTAGAGACGTGGGGTCTACAGCTTTGACGTGGACGCGAGTTCGCTCTGCCCGCTGGCGCGCGACGGCGGAGACGAGGTGCCAGACCCACCTCGGGCAGAAGATAGCAATGGGGCCCAGCGACCGGCAGGAAGAGAGGTACAGGCCGACAGCGGAGGAGATCGCCATTCACGAGAGGACCTACATGCCGTTCAGAGACTGGTACGAGTGGTGTTTGCGGGGAATGCGGCAAGGAGAGGGCTCGCAGGAAAGCGAACCCTGAAGAGGCAGCACCGATCCCAGTTATCAGCATGGGCTACTGGTTCGTAAACACCGAGTTGGAGACGGAGATGGTTACCATCCTGGTGGTGGTTCAAAAACCCGAAGATGCCGTGGCATCGATCACGGCTCTCCACCAAGGAGCCAAGCGAGTATGTCAACTCGGCGGTGGAGTTCTTACTCGGACGTCTGGGGAGCAGCGGACATCGTCCTGAAGGGCGACCAGGAGCCGTCTTTGGCAGTGATCACAGCGGTGCAAAACAGGAGGAAGCACGGCACCCAGGTCGAGAAGGCACCGACAGGGTCTCACCTGAGCAACGGGGCGTTTGCGAACGCAGCAGAGCGCGTGGAGTCTCTACTTCGTACATTGCACAGCGAGCTGGAGTTCAACCTGAAGGTGAAGATCGCCCCCTAGAGTTTGATTATGCCGCGGTTGGTAAGACACGTGGGGTATGTACTCACAAGGTTCGTGATCAAGACGGAAGGCAGGACTGCTTGGGAACGACCAGGACAAGCAAAGTACAAGTCGAAGCTGGGTAAGATTGGGGAGACGACCGATTACAAAATCCAGGCGAAAGATGTTTCAAAGTTGGAGCCGAGGTGGAGCGAAGGGATCTGCATGGGCAGGCACGACGAGAGTGATGAGATCATCGCGGGGGCTGCGCGGGGGATTGAGCGTGCCAGGGCGACCGAGATGAGGAACGCCGAGGACAAATACAACGAGGAGGTCTACAACATTTTCATCGGAGTGCCGTGGAATCCCAGAGGCTTGGAGGTGAAGGACCAGAACGGGGTTGCACGACGCAGGAGGTGCACCGCGAAGGCGCTGATCGAGGAGCACGGCCCTACGGATGATGCACAGCGTGCGAAGGGAACTCGTCAAGGCACAACGCGAGGTGCAGGACGAGGTTCGCAAAGATCTTCGACGAGTCTGAGCCGAGGATCGAGATGGCGGCTCCAGCTGACCAAGCTCAGCCCGCAGAAGGCGCTGCGCCAGCAGGAGGACCAGCAGGAGCATTGCCACCTGGGGAGGCTCGAGCTCAAGAACCACGACTGGCGGAGGCAGGTCAGCGATCCCCATGGACACCGGTAGGACATCATTTCGCACGAGACGAGCCTATCACGGAGGACGCGGAGATGACAGGCAACAAGATCATCGCAGGAAGAGGCGCGGCACCGTCTACACCGAGAAGGGACGAGCAGATGGAGGTCGGCATCCTGACGTCGATCACCAAGGAGGAAGACCACCAGGTTTGCGAGGAGGTCGAGCCGAGGGTGAACTACGACAAGCTGGTTGGAGATGGAGTTTACAGAGACGCGCGCACAGGAGAGGAGTTGCCGAAAGATCTGGTTACCAATTGAAGGGCCTATGGGGATGAAGAGCATGGAAGAGTTCGAAGCCATCGAATGGGTTCCGCTTCAGGACTGGACGAAGCCGTTTGACACCAAGAGGATCGAGAAGTACGATTTACAGAACAACGAACGGATCGCGAGGAGCCGCTGCGTTCACAGGAAGTGCAGAATTTGAACCACCCCCGCGAGTTTCGCTGAAACACCCGCTCTATGGGCAGTGAAGAAGGTGGTAGCAAAGGCAGCTTCGACAAGTCCAACGGAGCAGAGAAGGAAGAAGCGAGGGATCCACGACATCTCGGCGGCGTCCTTCCACGCGTCGCTGAAGGAGCCGCAATACATGCTGCTGGCCACCGCCAAAACAACGACGACCTGGAATGCTCTGGAAGCTGCAGAAGGCAACGTACGGGACCCCAGAGGCATCCATGCTATTCCAAGAAGAAGTTCGAGACCACTGCGGCCAGAGCGGGCGCCAGGAGCTGAAGACGGTGCGCCGCGTGCACTACAACCCAGAGGTTGACTCGCCCTGCGCAGGGCACGGAGGCGACTTCGTTCATGGAAGCGCACGGCGGCGAGCTGGACCGCGTCGGCGAGATCGCGGCGAGCCGTTTCAGGGTCGGGCCTCGCACGCGAGTGGGGCCGGGAAGAGCAGCGGAAGGCACGCTTCTCGGCGGGGCGGCTCTTCTGGGCGGGGCGGGGCGTCGGCATTCCACCAGGCCCGAAGCTGGAGGAGGAGGAGGAGGAGGAGGAGGAGGAGGAGGAGGAGGACTGAGATTGCAGGTGGAGCTGTACGAATCCGGGCAGGCCCAGGCTGGCAGAGGCGCCGAGTCCGAAACGCATTCTGCGAGGGGAGCTCGAGGAGCCGAGGATCCAACGTCCAGGCGGAGTCCACTGGTCTGCCGCAGTCGTGGTGGTGTTGGGCAGTACCTTGCAGTGAATCGATGGGGCATTCAAAAAGCTGTTCGGGAGCAGAGGTGTTCCTACAGCGACCCGAGGGTGAAGCATGTCCTGAAGCCGAAGCGCCTGGTCAAGTACTTGAAGGGGACAGCCGACATCGTGGGCGACTTCCCCTACCATGAGGAGACGGTTAAGGTGAAGGTGTCGGTTGACGCGGACTGGGCAGGACAAGATGCGACGTGTAAGAGTATTTCTTCAGGAGGCATTCGCTTGGGAGATCACATACCCGAGAGTTGGATCTTGTCACAGGCAACGGTGGCTTTAGCAAGTGGATAATCGGAATTCTACGCCATGGGTTCGGGTGCAGCTAAGGGGCTTACCATCAAGCACGTGTTGCAGGGGATGGCTGAACTGAGGAAGGAGCACATCAGGATTACCCTGGACGTGGAAACGGGCCCAGCAGCGGCGAAGGGCATGATCCACAAAAGAGGGGTTGGTTGAGTACGGCACTTACAGACGCGGTGGATATGGCATCGAGATTTAATGCGAGACGACGAGATGGTGGTGGCCAATGTCAACACGAAGGACCAGGCGGCGGATACAGGAACCAACTGGATGGATAAGGAGACGCTCAAGAGGCGCATGAAGACGCTAGGCTTGAGCACAATGACGATGGCGAGCTTCAAAGATCCAGGGGTCTTAACCAAGGTGCTGGCGGTCATGATGGCGATTCCAGTTGCAGAGGGCATGGGGAATTACCACGAGGACGGGATCAATATCAAAGTCAGCATGGCGAACGAGCTCAAGTGGTGAAATGTGCTAACGCACTTGGTGGTTTTCGTGATGGCTGTGGTTTCCAATTATTACATGTTCGTGGTGAATGCGAAAGGGGTTGTGGGTTCGAGTCTCAGGACCCGAAGAGAAGACCTCAAGCCAGGGTCGTAGGGCACGCCATTTCGACCCGTACATGGAGATGTTCGCGAAGCAAATCGTGGGCCGAATGAGCTACCCCCGTCGAGGAGGCGCAGGAAGGATGCGACGCCAGAGCCAGAAATGCAGATCGAGAAGCTGAGGTCGGTCACGGTACAAGGGCCGATCGCATACAAGAGTTGGAGCAACCTTCAGTCGGAGGCCCATGGCAAGTACAAGCCGTTGGGCGTTCAATAATGGGTAAACTGGCATTACTGGTACTGCACACACCCTGGACGAACCGTATGAGATACCGTTAGTGGTGAGCGTTGCTGGCTTGCCTGGGGGAATACGACGGGGCCTGATAAGCTCCAGACGTCGTTTCGTGCGAGGGGGAGAGAGAGAGAGAGAGAGAGAGAGAGAGATAGCGAGAGAGAGAGAGAGAGAGACAAACAATATAGAGAATGCTAATGTGAGGCCTGAGAACGTTCGTGACTGAGAAGCCTCCAATGCCATGACTGCTCCTGTTTTCCTTTCAGTGAGAGAGACCTGACGGCCTCAGTGAGTTTACTGTGTAATTTGAGCTGGCGGGACTGACGAGTCCGCTTGCATGCACAGCGCCCTGGAAGAGGGCTGCAGGATTTCACGCGTTTCGAGCCGATAATGTTGGACTGGAAACGCTTGGCCCAAGGAAAGGGATTACAGGGCTCACGCCATTACGCAAACATGTACATGTTATATGGACATGTGCGGAGGGAACTTGGGGGGAGGGCGTATTGCAACATGTTGGATGACTCTTGGGCTTCAGGTGATCCTCCTCCTACTCCTCCTCCTCCTCCCGCTTCTCTTCCTCCTCCTCCCCCTTCCCCTCCTCTTCCTCCTCCTCCTCCTCCTCCTCCTCATCGTCCTCGTCCTCGTCCTTCTCCTCCTCGTCATCGTCCTCGTCCTCCAACTCCTCCTCCTCCTCCTCCTCCTCCTCCTCCTCCTCCTCCTCCTCCCT
>CAUYUJ010017589.1:105000-132500 GCA_963575745.1 Prorocentrum cordatum
AGAGCTAAGACCATCTGCAGCAAGAACAGGAAGAACGGGGGACAAAAAACAGAGGACCATGAGAAGGCGGAGGAGCGGCGACAGCGACGAAAACATCCGATTCAGAAATATGGCCCGCACTCAGGCGAGAGCGCCACTCTGAACGGCGGGAGCAAAGCACCTATCCTGAAACGAGGCCAACGTTTCATTGGGAACACCATTGTGAGCAAAAACGCTCCGACTGGAAACGAACGCACGTGAAACATCAAGTCGCGGAACTTGGTGCGCGAAAAAACAGCATGCGGGAGAAACGGCGACCCCCTCCCACAGCTTCGGGGGAGAGGGGGAGGGAAGTGGGAAGGACGAGATGCAGAAGTGGAAGGAAAGCGCACCGCCCATGAATCCCACCAATCCTCTGCGCGAAAGTGGTTCGGCGAGACAGCTCTTCCATCCCCATCCTCCCTTCCGAGGGACGGGTTTACCCTTCCACTTGCCCCTTCCGTGGGGTCTGAGCGCCCCCCCACCCCACCCCACCCCACCCCGCGGGGTGCCAGATGGTAGTTTTGTGCCTTAGATGGCTCCAACATAGCCTCAGATAGCCCAAGATGGAAAGAGCGCACAATGGATCCCCCAGCGTTTGAATTCAGAATGCTGTGTGCGTGCGCGTGCGCGCCAGTGGACCCCGCACCCTGCCTGCTCCTCTTCGAGGGGGGCACGGTTCTATCCGCCCTTCTCTCGCCACCCCTCGTTCCAACATCACCCGGGGCCCGGGCGACTCCGACGCAAGACCCACGGGGGACCATTCGAAAGGAAAGAACGTCTGGGGCGCGCCGAGGAACCCAGGCTGGCGAGGGGCTCGGGTCCGGGGGTTACCCTCGCCCACAATTCTGGAAGAGGGATGAACTATCAGCCGCGGAGGTGCTCGCGCGCGGGGCCCAACCTCTCCAGCGCAACCAGAGGAAAAGCGCGAGAGCCCAGATGGCAAACGCAATGCAGCAACACTCTAGTAGTCGCTGCACTGGGGAATTGCACTCGTACTACTTGCACCCCATTGCTGCCCTCCAATAGTGATACGAAATGTGATGCGCTATTCGTCGCACTATGGTGCCAATTTACTGCATGACTAGGTGCACTCTGGGAGCAGCTGCGCGCTAGCACATGATAGTGCCAATTGTATTCAGTTATACGAGGTGCACTCTAGTCGGACGGGCTCAGGGATTCCAATGGCAATGCGCGCATGGAAGACACAAAGAACCCTATGCGCCGCCAAAGGTCCCGCGTTTCACGGGTCGCCGAGAAGGTGGACCCCCCGCGGAAGGAAGAACAAAAAATCCGGCTGGGGGGTGGGGGGGGGAGTTAAGGCATGAGTCACGAGGGCGATGTTCCAACCTGGGGGGGGGCCCACCCCACGCACCCCTTTGCGCCGGCGCAAAGGGGGTGAGGGGAAGGGCCTTTCGGCGGCGGAGGGGGGAGGGCGGAACGCGCCCTGGCGCGTGGGAGAAGGCGTTCGGGTTGTCTGCGTTTCGGGGTGGGTTTTAGGGCCCAGGCTTGGGATGAATGCTCAGGGCTCGGGCGTTGCGGTGTTTGGGGTTGTGCTAGCAAGGTTAGGGGTGCAAGGCTAGGGTGCGAGTGTAGGTGTAGGTTTAGGGTTTGCGGTCCGTTCGGGGCTTTGTGCTTGGACTGTTAGAATTAAGCGCGCTGTGGTTAATGCGTTAGGGTTAGGGTATTCGAATCACGAAAGCTTGCGCGGATCCCCCCCCCGTCCTAAGCCCGTCCCATAAGACTGACCTATCCTCTTATCGCGGCAACGTGGTCTTGCGTCCTCTTCGCCGTCCCAGGGAGGATCTTCGGGCGATCTTGGGGCTTGCCTGGGTCCTGCTTCCATCCCTTCCATAAGATCGACCTCCTCAACCATCTGAAAGCGCCAACGCGATCTGATACATCTGCTCCTTGACGCATCTTGCGGCGACGAGGACGGTGAAGATGAGGATGTGGATGCTGATGCTGCTGGCGACGACGATCTTAGGAGCGCTGTGGGAGCGATTGGAGCGTCTGGGAGCTTTTGGGAACGTCTGGGAGACCTGGGCGCGCGCAAGCTTAGCCGATGTCCACCACACGCACTTGTTGATAACAATCGTAAAACATAGATGAGTGCGAAGACCAGCAGATGTGCACCGAATCGTGTTTTTTGTATAGGATGGTGGATGCTGGGTCGCTATGAAGATCAGAAAACTGTCACCACATGGTCTTCTGTCTCGAGGAATCGTGAGGGGTGGATGGGTATTAAAAAACAACAGATGTGCACTGAATGGTCTTTGTTGTATAGGATGGTGAATGTTGGGTCGATGTGAAGATCAACCGGTGTCCACCAAATTGTTTATTCTGCAAGGGATCGTGGGGGTAAATGGTTGTGGATATAAGCAGCTTTTGTATGGTATGGTAAGTGTTGGATCACTGTGAAGATCAACAGATGTCCACCACATTATATGTTTAGCAGGGGATCGGGGCGAAGTTGGATGGTTGTAAGAATCAACAAATGCTCACGAACTGTATGATTTGCAATGGATGGTGAGGGTCAGACGCTCAAAAAGGTTAAGATGAGACGATCTTGCGGTCAGCCGGCGTGCACCGCTTTGTTGCTGGGAATCGCTGGGGGGATCGGGTCCGGGGGCCGTTTGGGGGCCTGTCCGGGACAAGTTTTGGCAGCGAGTCAGGGCTGTAAGACTATAGGATTCGAAAGTTAGAGTGTTAGGCGCGTGTGTTCGGGTGCGAAGGTTTTTAGAGGGGGGCGAGGGTGCCGCGGTGTAGGTTAGGGGTTAGGGTTGGGGGTCGTGCTCTGGGTTGGGGCGTTAGGGTGTTAGGGATAGAGCTTACGGTTAGGATTGAGAGATTGGGATGCCAGGGATTCGGATGAGGGCTTATGGTTAGAGTCAGTGCTCAGGGTTACGGGGTTAGGGTCAGGGTGTCAGCGTTGGGGTGCTAGGGACAATTCGCCCGAAAGGGGGTGAGGAGGAGGAGGTGTCCTTCCCCCCCTTGACAGGGGGGGGATCGGAAAGAAGCTAGACCCCCCTCTGGGGGACCCAGCGGCGAACCTTCCCAAAGATGTCCTCCAACATGGCACAAGATAGCCCAAGTTGGCCTCCAGCATGCCCCCAAGAGACGACAAGACCGCCCCAAGACGGCACCAAGCCGAATGCCCCGAGAAACTACAATCCACCCAAAGCCTAAATATTTGTGCAATTGTTTGCGGGGCTCCTGAAGCCTCGAGATTGCTCCGAGGTCGCCCAAGAGAGCCACATGAGAGACCCATAACTGCTCCTAGAAGGCCCCACAGGCTCCCGAGAGCGCCTCAAGAGCGTCCCAAGATGGATACGATTTTTCGAGCTCCCACGGAGGGGCCACAAGTTCATCCTCGCCATCTTTTGATCGACGTCCTCCAAGGTAGCCCCTAGTTGGCCCCCGAAGCCTTCAGGGTGCCTCAAGAGAACCTGAAAGGCTCACAAGAGGGCCCTAAGAGAGCTTCAGGATGGCTCCAAAAGGCTCCCAGAGTCGTCTCTCAAATTTACCACCGTCGCCTCTCTGTTTCACTACATGCGTACTTCCCTTCTCCCGACAGCTTGTCCGGGCATCGTTTCTGGACGGGTCGTGGGGATAAGCGAAACGTGAAGAATGCCAGCTCAGACGTGGAAGCAAACGCGCACCCTGGTGCAACCCAGCACAGATCTGCGCCGGGCCGCGCACTCTTCAGTTTGTACACAAAGGGCGAAGAACCATCATTATGTCGCAGCGCGGCAGAGGCATTCCGCACGCGCGCTCAAGCGGTCTGGGCAACGAAAAAAACGCAAACTAACCGGCGGAAGGAGGAGGGGAAGACAGGCGAAAGCGGCCGCGAGGGAGGAGGGAGGGAGGGGAGGGCACTCGCGTGGCGAGGTGCGCCGCCTCGGGAGGGCGAAGCAACACATCTGACGTGGGCGAAAAATCTCCAGCGCCGGGGCGTGCCCGGGCGCAGATCTGCGGCGGGGCGCGCCGTTGTTCCCCATCGGGGGGACGCCTGTCCCAGGGCGGCTGGGAGGTTCATAATAAAAAATACCCCAAAAATGCCCCAAGAAGGTCAAAAAATACTCAAAAAATAATCCCCAGACTATTTTTTAACTGTTTTTTATCGAAAATCCCCCTGTAGCAGCCGCCCTAGGACAGGCGCCCCCTCAAGCGGACAAATCATCTTGTGCCGCTCTTCGCCCGCTACCACTGCAAAACCGAAGGGGGACCGCACCCCAGCGCAGCCTCAAGCGCTGGGGCGCGCGTGCGCGCCATCTACCAAGTCCCAGCACATGCTGAAAAACGCACCTGGCGCAGCCTCCAGCGCCGGCTCAATTTCAACACAGAGATAAAGAAAAACACGCCCCAGTGCCTTCCACGTGCACATACGGCCGGACCTAGGACAGAATTACATTTTTCAAGAACAGGAGACCCTCCACTGGCCAAACTGAACAACATTCGAAAACACCCTCCCCCAAGATGCACAAAACCATCCAACAAACTCTCAGAACATTTCCTATGGTAGTGGTGGTGATAAGTTGGCCCATCAAGAAAGGCGCCCTGGCGCAACATGCGGTGCTAGGGTGGGCCCCAGCGCAAGTCTGCGCCAAGGTGCGCCCTCTTCTGGTTCAACTTCAGCACGATACGATAATGAACGGACTGCTGGAGTGTGCCGTCATTTCTAATCCCAGTGACGACTCGTACTTGAGTGCCGACGGGATGGGATGGCAATACTCCGCGCACGAATTACACATAATCGCCTTGCGCGCGTGTGTGAGTGTGGAGGGACGAAAAGAACATCATCGATACCACTACTACTCGGACCTCTCGGGACCTCTCCCAGGGTGCCTTCTGACCAGAATTTCGAAGCGAATCCAGCCGTGGCGACGAGGGCCTCCTAGTAGGCCCCGAAAAAACGAAAACGAGGCAAGGGTAACGATATCGGCACTTCCTCCTCATCTGAGCAGTGCTCCGCGAGCGGGTTCACCATGATCGCTCCGTGCGCGCGCGTGAAGTGGCGGGCTAAGGAAACCCTGAACCCAAAACTGTTGTTACCTGTCGGGGGCGCATCTTTTACTTCCGCCAGCTTCCGCTGGCGGAGGCGGTGTCGTCTCATCGGGGATCTTCTGACCCGGGTCAATTCAGACCCGGGTCAGCAAGAAACCAAAAACTGCAACGCAGGAAAAGAAACCTGCAGCGCAGGTCTTAGCAAACCCGGGTCAGCCAATGTGCGCGGCCGCCTCGCGGCCACGAGCGGCTCGCTGACCCGGGTCAGCCAGAGGGGGCCTCCGCAGGATCCTGCAGGATCCGGTGCCCTGGCTGACCCCCGTTTGCATTGACCCCCGTCTCTCGGCGACACGTAAGAGTGACCCTGGGCAAGAGTGCCCTTTGGTGCGCGGCCTTAGGGGGGTCCGTGGGGGCCTGGAGCAACCGCGCAAGCCGAGGCGGTCGGATTGCATCAACGATCGGTGGGGCGCGCCTCGATTGATCCCTAGCGCCAGCAGGCAATCGGGAGCCTCGAGACTCTCGAGGCTCCCGATCTTATTTCCGCCAGCTTCCGCCGGGCTTCCGCCGGGCATGCCGCCGAGGAAGAGGGTGCCAGCGCCCTCGGTCCTCGAGGGCGAGGCCCCTCCTGGAACGCCTCGGGCGAGCGGCGAAAGGGGAAGGGGTCCTCAGCGAGACCTGGCCATCGCTCGGACGTCAATTCCGTGTGCACTTTTCAGTTTCGTGCCTGGCTTTTCCGCCAAATGATCAAGGATGCTCCTCGACGGTCCTCGCCGAAGGAAAAATGCACACGTCCGAGCGATGCCAAGGAGATGGCATAACGACCTCACGCGGTGGCTTACGCGCGGCCCGCCAGCGCGGCATGCCACATTGGAGACGAGGGCGCTCACGCGCGACCTTGCGCGGGCAGCTTGTGCACGAGTGTCAGCGCAGTCGAGACCGCTTTTGTGCGACGCTCAGGTCGACGCGTGCGCGTCCGCGCGACAGCGCGCGCACGTGCCTGTTTTGCTGCCGCGGCGGCCGCGGCCGCTGCGGCGAGCGTCCGGCCACGCCGCTCGCGAGCGCGCGCCGACGTCCTAGGATCCTCGCGGCCGCCGCCCGCACGCCGCGACGAGCGGCCGCGCCGAGGGAGTGGAGGCGCAGGATGACGAGCAACG
Organism: Prorocentrum cordatum; assembly: GCA_963575745.1. Classification (NCBI taxonomy): domain Eukaryota; class Dinophyceae; order Prorocentrales; family Prorocentraceae; genus Prorocentrum; species Prorocentrum cordatum. The sequence continues at coordinate 111,180 of CAUYUJ010017589.1, forward strand.
AGATCTGCACACAGCCACTGCTCCCTGGCCAGGCCCATCCCGAACCCAGCAGCGCTCTATGCGCACGCCCTCCTGGCTTGGCCAGGAGGGCATGTACGCAGCTCCTCTGCCCAGGAAAGGCCCAGCCAGGGGGCAGTGGACATGTACAGATTTCGTCGCCCGAGGTGATGAGCAACGACCCTTATTGCTCTCACTGGCCGACTTTCCGCTGACGGGCTTGCCACCTATGCTACAACCCTCGTCAAAATTAACCTCCAAAATGTCTGACGTGGTTGAACTGCTTGTCGGAAGATCTGGAGCCGAGTATCGATGAGTGCGGGGTACTTGCATGCGCCGCCCCTCCAATGTCGGTCGACGTCAAACTTTCGAGTCAACTTCGGTCAGTCTATCTTTGCCCTCGCCCCGACATTGAAGGGGCGGCGTGTCGACATTGAGGGGCGCGCCGAAATCGAAATGACGTGCCAGCAACTGTTGAGGTTCATTTTGACGAGGGTAGTAGGACATGGGCCTGCTCCTTCAGGTTTCGTGGGGCCTATCCCCACCTGGGAGGGGGGAGGGGCTGATGGGGCAGAGGCGCCATGGCCCAGTGGGGATGGGGATGGCATGGGTCAGACGACGCTGAGGAGTAGGACGACGACTAGGCCACAGGCCAATTCCAGGATGCATCAAACATGCTGCAACGCTTTGTTTTTTTTCGTCGGCGGCGAGGCAGTGTTGGCTGCACTAGCGATACAGCTAAACGGGGGCACCGAGAAGCGAATTGGCCAGCGTGCAGGAGAATCTGCTGCAACACACCCTCCCGCCCAAGTCCCTCGTCAGAGGTCCCAGCGAGAAGCCCTCTTGACGGCAAGTTTGCCCCTTGGAGCGACGAGCGCCCCGTGGGCTTGCCATTCCAACGAGGGCCCCCGTTTGAACAAGATCCGCCTTCCTTGCTCCTTGCTGCGACAGGCGATACGTAGGGCCACGCATACTAAAACAAAAACTGCAGTGCGCATCGGTGAACTGCCTGGCGAGCGTCCCGATATGACAACACGCTGTCATCCGCACGTGCAGCCGTTGCACATACTTTACCCACCACTGGTCACAAAGCCATGCGCGCTCCCCGACGGAGAGCCCCGTCTTGAAGTGGAGCCGCTCTTCCTCCGTGCAGCTGTTGCAACATGTTAGGGAAACTAACCATCCCAAACAGGATCCCGACTGTTGGAAGGGGCCGCCGTGCGGCCGTGTGAATGTCAGCGAGTGTTGGGGCGAACGTGCTCGGTGCTGGGGCGAGAGCCAGTCTTGCGAAACGGAGACGCCCTCGATCAGCAGAGCACCTGGAAATGTCTGAACCGAAGGCGCGCGGCACGAAGGCGAGAACCCCATCTTCAAAACGGCCGTGCGCATGCGAAGAACTTCCAGCGTCAACACCGCAGGCGGTGAAGAAAGCTGACGCGAAACGCCCAGCCCGCCCTGCCCGCACGTCTGGTGGCGCAACGGAGAGAAATACGTACACGAAGAAAAGATGACGGAGGAGTGAGGGAGGGGAGCAATTCTCGCCATCGCTCGGACGTCCATTCCCTGTGTTTTTTTCGGCTTCGTGCTTGGTTTTTTCGCAAAATGATCAAGGATGCTCCTCGATGGTTCTCGCCGAGAAAGAAATGCACACGTCCGAGCGATGCCAGGAATTGTCTGACCGCCATGGTGCTGTACCCCCCCCCCCCTCCCCCCCCCGAGCGCGGTCGTCGACGGCGCTGGCGACCTGGAGCTCTAGGAGGGGGTGTCCGCCGAGTCTGCAGAAGCCGCTTCGTGCAAGTGAACATCATCGCTCGCAAGCCGTGAATCACGAGACCGACCGCGTTATTGCCCGAACTGGAGGCCGGGCGGAACATCTAGGTTCGTCTCCCAATGATATCATACAGTTGTGGGAGGTGAAGAGATTCAACCGAAACAGCATTAGAAATACGTGATGGACTTCGACGGCAGTTTTTTCATTCGGCACCGAGCAGCAACCTGTGGCGTCACAAAGGTGGTGGTTGGTGAGGGGCCGCAGCATACTGGCAATCTGGCCCAGCAATCGTGACCAGAGTGTGGTTACGCTTCGCGCTGCCACTTTTGGTTGAGCATCGCGCTGCTACTACAGGGTATAGTTGAACTTCGCGCTGCCAAATTGACTTCGAGGACGGACCGACGATGCCACCGAATCGGATCCATCATACCACGCTGCCCAACGACAGCATTCGTCATATGCTTAGTGGAGGCGTCTCTAAGTGAGATGCGCACCAGATGCGACGACTACAGGACAGTCGCGAACATCGCGTGACCTGTTGGATTCATGTGCGGAGTTAATTATTCAATCCGAGGTTGACTCCAGAATTTGGGGTGCCCCCTCCAAAACAAGGAGGAGGAGGAGGCGGAAGAGGAGGAGGAGGAGGAGGAGCTGTAAGCATTTCTGTGTTGCTTTACGTTTTTCCATGTTGGGCGTCTCCTAAATAGCCCTGGTCACCACGGCTGGATACGCCTCGAAATCCTGGTCAGGGCGTGCTTCAGAAGAGAAGCAATGGGAGGAGGGGGAAGGGGAGGGAGCACAGAGGGAGCGCGTAGCGAGCAGGGAGCAGAGAGCAGGGAGGGTGAGGGGAGGGAGGAAGCAGAGAGGAGGAAGGAGGCGAGGCGAGGCGAGGCGAGGCGAGGCGCCGACATACGTCCAGAAGGACGGCCCCACGAGAGCACGGCGGTTCGTCTGGAGGCCGGGATGCACTTTGGATTCGAGGGAGGAGGAGGAGGAGGAGGAGGCGGAGGAGGAGAAGGAGGAGGAGGAGGAGAAAGGTGGAGGTGGAGGGAGAGAAGTATCGGGGGGAGGACGGAGAAGGAGGAGGATAAGGCGGAGGGAGGAGAGGGCGGGAGGAGGAGCCTGCCCTCGTGGAGCGCCCCACGCTCACACGCAGAAGCACACCCGCGCCAGCGCCACCGTCAGCTCTGCCTTGAAGGTGGCGAAGCCGGAGGCGGCCACCGCGCAATCGTAGCCGACGCGCCCCTCCAGGCCAGCCTGCCGGAAGACGGCGCCAAGGTCGTCGAGCAAGCGCCGGGACACCTGGAGAGGGAGGCGGGAGGAGCAGCCAGAGCATCGAGAGGAGGGGGACGACGAGGAGGAGGCGGAGAGGGAGGAGGGAGGAGGGTGCGGCGGAGGAGCATGCCAAAAAGGAGGAGGAGGAGGAGGAGGAGGAGGATGGAGGAGGAGGAGGAGGAGGAGGAGAGGAGGAGGAGGAGGAGGAGGAGGAGGAGGAGGAGCAGGAGCAGGAGCAGGAGCAGGAGCAGGAGCAGGAGCAGGAGCAGGAGTAGCAGAAGGAGGGAGCGAGCGAGCGATCGCTGGCGCACCGGGGGCTCCCGCGTACCCGTCCACAGGAGGAGCTGGCTGCCCTCCACCCTCCGCAGCAGTCCCACCAGCGGCTGCGGGCCGCGCGCCGCGAGGCGCGCGCAGGCGGCGAAGACCACCGGGCTGCGCCCCGCACCGGCCGGGCCAGCCTCGCAGAGCCGGGCCATGGCGTCGCAGTCGGCCTGCGAGTAGCAGTCCCGCGCGACGGCGTACACGCTCCAGCCTTGGGCGTTGTCAAGGGGGGGGGGGGGGAGCTGTGCAGGAAGGGGGGGTCGAAGCGTGCCCCTCTCGTGCCCCTCTTGGGCCCCTTTTGGGCACCTGCTGGGCCCCCAAGAGGGTACGAGCGGTGCACTTTCCTTCCCCCCCCCCTGGTGCACCGCCCCCCAATTACGCAACGCCCCACAGCCGAGGCTGAGCGGGGCGCCGGGGCAGCTGTCCTCGCGAGGGGCAACGACCGAGCGAGGGACGCGCTCCATCGGCCCGGAGGGCGTCCCAAGACGGGTGGCGCCTTGGTGCCCTCAGTTCTGGGACACGGTGCTCTTCAGCCAGCCTTTAAGCTGCCCCCCATGCCACCGGACGCGGTTTTCTGGTGAGGGGCCGCAACAGGGAGGAAGAGAAGGCGACGGAGGGCGGAAGAGGGATTATCATAATAATGATACTAGCATGATGAAGAAGATGATCAAACGAAAATGCAGCACACACTTCCAGAGGCCCGCGTGGATCTCTTGGATCGGCGCTGGACACCCCTGGCGGCGCTTCTGGCGCCGCCCCTAGCGCGCTCCGCGCGCCATGGAGGGGGGTCCAACGCAAATCCAAGAAATCCGCGCGAGCCTTCGAACAGCGGGCACGATAGGGAGAGTCCAGCTCAGGGAGGGCAGCCTCGAGCTGGATCGCCGACCCATCGGCGACGGGCCCGCGACAGCGAAGCCGCATGTGCCTGGGCGTGGTGGGCTATCGGGCCCCCTATCGGCGATCCACGTGCGATCGGGGGTCGAGGCGTTCCCTCCCGAGCACGTCCCCCCCCTAACGTTGCCACTGACCTGGGAGTCCTGCACACTGGCACCACTACCGTAGATGGACAAAAAATGGAACCCTTGACACCACGCCCCCCCTCCCCCCAATTTCAAAGTTGGCCTCAAGCATTTGGCAGCACAGGCGTGAGAGGACAAAAAAAGTGGAATCCACAGGGCCTCCGAGAGGCCGAACCCAACTTTGAAATTGGGGGGAGGGGGGGAGGGGGGGGGGGGCGAATGCGGGGCCGAAGACGAAGGGTTTCATTTTTTGGTCCCCTTACCATACCACGTACGTCCTGAGCCGGCTCCATCGACGGAGGCTGACCCACGGTCTCGGCGTTGGTGTTGGTATCTGAGGCTCGTGGGTGGCCCAAGTCTTCCCGCCACCACCACCGAGGCTACTGCAGATCACACTCCGCGCGCGCTTCGCCAGATTAAAACTGCAGCCGATGCGGCGCCAGGGCACGGCATTCCATGGTGACACCGAGATGAGGGGGCCATCTTCCATCGGTGGAGCCAGCATTCGGTCTTGGTGGTGGTGGGTGCGGCGTCATCTGAGAGGATCAAAAAACTGCAAAAGCATAAACTCTCGGAGGTCTGCGCAGACTTTCTGGATCTGCGCTCAACCCCCCTCCCTGGCGCGTGCAACGCGCCAGGGGCAGCGCTAGGGGCAGCACTGGGGGCAGCGCCAGAGGCGATTCAAGCGCAGATCCAGAAAATCACCGCAGAGCTCCGACAGTGTATGTCCATGCAGCCGCTCTTCTGCCAAACTCTACAAGCCCCCGAAATCCGCCACGGCTTTCAGGAACTCGTCCGCCGGCACCTCGGGATGCACGGGAGCGGGCGGCCGCAAGCAAACACAACCGCGGGGTGCGCCGGGCAGGCGGGGCGCACGAACTGCGGCCCAAAGCTGCCCCAGGGTGGCCCAGGCGTGCACTGCCACCCGCCCGTCCCGGCAGAGCCAGCAATACGGCAGGAACGCCAGATAAGAAACCAGACTGCCAGCAGGTGCCCCGCAGAGACTTCTCGCTTCCCCGGCCAGACCTGGGCCCACATCGCACATGGGCTTCCCGCGAAGTCCAGGGCCGACCGATCGAATTGCCCCCAGATCTCTTGCAGCGAGATGTCTTGACGCAAACACCCGCTGCAGCTCGTGCTTCGACGCATCTCCGAAATGGCCCCTCCTCCTCCTCCTCCTCCTCCTCCTCCTCCTCCCTCCCTCTGCCCACCCGGGCACCGTGGGGGCCTTGCCCCGGCACCCCGGCCCGGGAAGCACGTCCGCGTTCAGCCAGATCGCCTGCCCGTTCTCGCGCAGGCGCCCCGTGGCCCGTGCCACCTCTTGGGGGGATTGCAAAAAAACGGAGGATTGCAAAAAGGATTGCAAAAAAACCCAGGATTGCAAAAAAACCGAAGGATTACTAGCCGGCCGCTCTGCGGTTGATCGGGAGTTTCTGTATATAGAAGAAGGTGCGTGCGCTTGTTGGCGAGGGTGAGGATGAGGTTCCTCCTCCTCCTCCTCCTCCTCCTCCTCCTCCTCCTCCTCCTCCTCCTCCATCCTTCTCTTGCCTCCGTCTGTCCTCCTCCACCCCGCAGCTCCATCATCTTCTCCTCCTCCTCCTCCTCCTCCTCCTCCTCCTCCTCCTCCTCCTCCTCCTCCTCCTCATTCCTCCTCTGGGCACCTCCCCCGGGGCGCGGATCCACCGGATCTGTCCGGATCTGTCCGGAAACGGTGCCGGAGGCCGCTCTGGGCTCCTCTGGGCACCTCCCCCGGGGCCGGTTTTGTGAGGATGTCTCAAGCGAGGGCGCCGGTTTGGGATTCGTCACCGGATCCGTCCGGATCCGTCCGGAAACGGTGCCGGAGGCCGCTCTGGGCTCCTGTGGGCACCTCCCCCGGGGCCGGTTTTGCGGGGATGTCTCAGGCGAGGGCGCCGGTTTGGGATTCGCCCCCGGATCCAGCGGATCCGTCCGGATCCGTCCGGAAACGGTGCCGGAAGCCGCTCTGGGCTTCTCTGGCCACCTCCCCCGGGGCCGGATTTGCGGGGATGTCTCAGGCGAGGGCGCCGGTTTGGGATTCGTCCCCGGATCCAGCGGATCCGTCCGGATCCGTCCGGAAACGGTGCCGGAGGCCGCTCTGGGCTCCTGTGGGCACCTCCCCCGGGGCCGGTTTTGCGGGGATGTCTCAGGCGAGGGCGCCGGTTTGGGATTCGTCCCCGGATCCAGCGGATCCGTCCGGATCCGTCCGGAAACGGTGCCGGAGGCCGCTCTGGGCTCCTCTGGGCACCTCCCCCGGGGCCGGTTTTGGGGATGTCTCAGGCGAGGGCGCCGGTTTGGGATTCGTCCCCGGATCCAGCGGATCCGTCCGGATCCGTCCGGAAACGGTGCCGGAGGCCGCTCTGGGCTTCTCTGGGCACCTCCCCCGGGGCCGGTTTTGCGGGGATGTCTCAGGCGAGGGCGCCGGTTTGGGATTCGTCCCCGGATCCAGCGGATCCGTCCGGATCCGTCCGGAAACGGTGCCAGAGGCCGCTCTGGGCTCCTCTGGGCACCTCCCCCGGGGCCGGTTTTGCGGGGATGTCTCAGGCGAGGGCGCCGGTTTGGGATTCGTCCCCGGATCCAGCGGATCCGTCCGGATCCGTCCGGAAACGGTGCCGGAGGCCGCTCTGGACTCGTGCTCTTCGCGCCGGGGGTGAGGATGACGTGAGTTCCACAGAAACTCCCTCAAACAAAAAAACCCAGGGTTTTTTTGCAATCCAGGGTTTTTTTGCAATTCTTGGGTTTTTTTTGCAAGCCACCTCTTGGGGGGTGGACAGTGCACTGGCGCCGCTGCGGCCCGGACCTCTCCCGGGGCACGAGGTGCCCGACCTTCCAGGGGTGATCCAGCAGTGGCGACGACGGCTCTCCCGAAAGAGCCGCGGTACCGGTCGATACCCTTTCTCCTCCCCCGAGAAGCCGAGCAAGAGGAGGAGTCGAAAGAGTCGGAGGGGAAGGGGTAGGAGGAGGAGGAGGAGGAGGAGAAGGAGGAGGAGGAGGAGGTGGAGGAGGAGGAGGAGGAGGAGGAGGGGGATGAGAAAAAGGACGAGGAGGAGAAGGAGAGGAGGAGGAGGAGGAGGAGGAAGAGGAAGAGAAGGAGGAGGATGAGGAGGACGAGGAGGAGGAGGACGAGGAGGAGGAGGAGGAGGAAGAAGGACTGGTGTGAGCTCAACATGCATCAACCGATGCTGCAACGCACCCTCCCGTCCCAAGTCCCCTCCTCAGAATTTCATACAAGTCTTCCTTTCCACTGCAAGCACCCGCCCCACTGAATGACGAGCGGCCGGTCGGCCCACCAGTCCATCAGACGAGGGCGCCTGCTGTAAAGGATCCTCCTTCCACCTGAAGGAAGCCCAGAATAACTCCATTTGGAAAAGCACATGTCCTCCATCCTACTATGCGTCGCAAGATGTCAACATCGTGGACATATGCTGCGGAAGAATCCCACGACCCGTTGAAGGAAGCCCAAGGGTAAGCTCGTTTTGAAAACGACGTGCCCTCCATCCGTCAAAGCGCTGCAAGATGTCAGAATTGGATGGATGCTTCGCGGAAGTCTCACGACAGAGCCCCGCTTCGAAAGAGGCGTTCCATCCGTGTTCGATATTGCACAACATGGACCGCCGGGTCGAAAAAAGACGAGGAAGGGTCAAGTGAGCGTTGATGGTGGACGTTGTATCCGGGCACGCGCGAGGCCAAGGGGAGACCCCAATACAGTGGGGGCGGTAAGGAATGTGCCCAGGAGGCTGCAAAGCCTGGAGGAGTCCTTACCAAATGAAAGCGGCGGCAAAGGAGGAGGAGGAGGAGGAGGAGGAGGAGGAGGAGGAGGAGGACCCGAAGCCTCTGGGAGGCACTGCCGCACGGCGCGGAGCTCCTTGAAGTCCAGCTTCAGGTGGCGGCGCCCGCCGTCGGCCAAGCACTCTTGGAGGAAGTCCTCGAACGGCAGGTCCGAGGTGCGCAGCGGGGGGTGGGCCATGATGGGCCGCTCCTCGCCCGGCTGCGCGCAAGAGTGACCTCAGGCCAGAGTGGCCTTTCTTGGCCGCGCGCACAAAGGGGTAGGGGGAGGGGGGATAATTTCTTAGAAGGAGGCTGCTTCTCAGAAGGCGCTGGTTCAACGTCTACAGATAAGCCCCGCGCCTTCTAAGAAGCAGGGCGCTTCGAAGAAGCCTTCCCCCCTCCCCCTATCGTCCTCTGCGAGTGGCCTTTGGTGCGCGGCTTGGGGGGGGCGCGACGGGGCTAGACCCAGGCACGCAGGCCGCTGCCATCGCCTCGCGCTCCGCGATCGAAGGGCTCCCGTGGGCCCACACCAGAGGTCGCCACTCCGGCAAAGGGTCACTCTCTCAGAATCAAGCCGTATGATAAGGACGCGCGATAAGGATGCAAAGGCCTCGGAAGGCCATGTCGACACTCTGCGGGCGGGGCGTGGCCAGCGAAAGCGGGCAAGAATGGGCCGAAGGGGGAGGATCCTTGTTTTTGCGCCCACGGTGCCAGCTGGTGCACACGGGCGTGCGATCAGCCACGCCGGGCAGGCGCACTGAGGCGCGCCAGAGCTCGAAGAAAATCGCAGAGCGAAGGGGTGGAGAGGCAGGCGCCCTCCCACGCCAGGGCCTGCAGAACCCAGGCTGGTGCCCTCCCGCGCCAAGGCCTGTAGGATTCTCTGCTGTCGGGACCCACACACACACCTCTGATGGTACGGGTGGAGGTGGGGGAACAGCGGAACGACCTCGGGCTGCAAGATGCAATATTGCGTGAAATCCCCGAGGACTTCAGAATCACACTGGAAGCAATACAACGTACTCCATTTCAGAAAACAGCGGGCGGCGGAGAAAAAAACCTGAAACAGTAACTGACGTATCGAAAGAAACGGCGGCAAGGCGATCCAACGAATTCAAATCAGTTGGAACTCCCCTTAAAAATTTGGCGGCAAATCGTCTTGTGACCAGTGCGGAATTATTCAAGCGGGCTGCGTTTTGCAATCCGTTGAAAAAACTACAACGAACATAACAACACATAGTATCTTAGGCGGGCGTGGGACTCTCCCGAGAAATATTTGCAATTCTATTAAAAAGGCGCACCGCGTGACGCGGAAGTGCGATATTTGCCAATTCCCAACCAGACGAAACATTTCAACCCGCCTGCGGGCGCAACCGTAATCGCAACAAGGCAATGACAAAATGGCGGCGGGCTCGCCGGCCAAAATCAGTTCAAAATGGCGGCGGCGGGGGGGGGCACCCCCCAGTCAGTACTGCAATGAGCACCGAAAAAACCGTAGTGATACTTCAGAAACAAGCGTTTGGCTCCCTGGATGCGCTGCTCCTGGCAATCTGTGAAGGTCTGAACGTTGAGTGCGGCCCTAGACGTATCGATGTATGTTCGTGCCGTCCTGCTCGACATCCACCTGTCCATGTTCATGACAGCCGATGCCAGATAAGCGCTCGTCACTCCACCCCTTTGGAAATATTGGAGCTTATGTAAATACGGGCTGAGACCCAGAGCGACGATGTGTCTGTTGAAACTTACTCACAGCTGCATCTCACCCTGCTGGAGCAAAGCCCTGCCAGGCGGCGCGTTCCACAACGCATTCGCCAGGAACAAGAACGTCGCCTCATGACCGGTGTGCACCGACTCTGCACATCTCCTCTTGCCTCCTTTTGTCCATCCCAAGCCGATGTAACCCGTATGGACCGAAAGGGCACATGTAGAACCTTGAGCGCTCATGCAGTCAACCTCGCCCGTGCGCAATTAGCAGCGATAGCCAAGATACCAAGCCGATACCCGCCACCGCAACGTCATATGTGATCGGCTCTGCCCGACAAGGAACTTCACGATACTGCCAAGTGCCAAGGAGTCCCCACGACAGAGCCATTTTTTGTGGCCGAGGGAACGACATGTTGAAGCTCGCAGATTGTGTCACCCGCATACCCTCTGGGCCCCCCTTCGCACCCCACACGTGCTCGATGCAGTCCTGGACGCTATCATCCAGCTCATAGGTGTCACCTGGAACAGGCCTGTCACGTTCTTCCATGGCATCAAAACATTACATAACTGCAACTGCGTAGCGCTTGAATGATTTCGCCAGTACCACATGTCGCAGTTTCCTTACAGCCGTACTGGGTTAGTCGGTCGGGCCTGCCCAATAGAAAATACTTTCGCGTCCTGTGCATCGCGCGTCGTGTCCTCTGTGTTCTTCGAGCAATGGTGCCCGTCTGTCCTGTGATTGCCGCGGGCGTCGGCGGCTTCGCCCGCGGCGTTCTGGGCGCGCGCGCCGCGGGGACCCTCGTCAAGGGCATCCCAGTGTCCTGTCGGATTTGGGGTTCATGTCGCCTCGATGCGAGATTCTGATTTCAGCGCCGCGCCGCCAGCGCCGCGGCGAATGGTATACTCTGCAATGTTCTCTGAGTGCGGCCGCGCCGCCAATGAACCAACGACGCGTTGACTCGCGGTCGCCCCCGCGCAGCAGGGCCCTCTAATGTCCAGTGCCTGTCCAACCCTGCGAACTCATGTATCATCGCATTCGGGCAGAGGTCGCAGGGCGCACAAAGAGCATCCCGCCGTCCTGCTTATTGGCTTCACTCGGGCGGGCTTCTGGGAGCCGCAGTGGGGGCGCGCGCTTGGCGGAGCCATGCAGAAGCTCGCGCTCGCTGGGGGCTGACAATTTCGGAGCTGTCGTCGCTCGGAACGGCTGTATCCTGCTAGGCCCAGCCAAATCATGCCAAATCGCGCTGCCCCCTGCCTGACGCAGCCCGCGGCAGGGTGCGCCGCGCGCCCCGTTGCCGCCGAGATCTGCGCGTTCGCCCGCGGCGACTTCGCGACAGAGGCCGCGGGGCGCGGGGCAGACGCCCTGCGCGCCCTGCGCCCGGGGCGTCGCTCGGCGGCCGCCGCGGCGCTTCAGGTCGCTCTGCCGCCGTGGCATGGTCTGCGCGCCCTCTCGTTTGTGATGTCCGCGGCCGCGCCCTTGTTCTCTGGCCCTCTGCCGTGGCGAAAGGCCCCCTCCTGCGGGAGGGCAGCGCGCGCGCGCCCCCTCGTCTGCGACGTCCGCGGCCGCGCCCTGGTTCTTGCATCCTCTGCCATGGCGACAAGTCGCTCTCCCGCGGAGGGCGGTCTGCGCGCCCTCCCGTCAGCGACGTCCGCGCCCGCGCCCTTGTTGGCCGGTTCTCTGCCATGGCGACAGGTCGCGCGATCGCCCCCTGGAGGGAGACGGGCGCGGGCGGCGCGCCACGCGTGCGCCGCGGGCGGCGCGGCCAGTCGGATGCCCCGGGCGTCCTGTCCGACGCGCGCCCCCCTTCGCGGGTCTGCGGGTCGGGTGTCGGCAGGGTGCCCTTGTGTCCTGCGGTTTGGGGGGGCCCTGTTGCCGTCGGACAAGTCTCGCGTCCTGTCGCGTGTTTTGTGCAATCAAGTGTGCCTTTATTCGATGCCTCTCCCACTTCCGTTAAGGCCTCACCTCGCGTTTCCCGGCGCGGCGATAGCGGCTCGGATCATCTGCCGACTTGCTGGCAGCGTTCACGCGTGAGTAATGCGGGGCGGCCAGAGAACATAGCATGAAGGCGTCGAAACAAAATGAGGGTGCTCGCAAAGCCTTGGAACTGGCTTCGCCCATCGCTAGCGCCGCCGCCCCTACTCGAGAGTCGCAGAAGCAGACAATCCGAGCGCCCAAAGCCTGGCAGCCTTTAGACCTCGACAGGCAGGACGTCATGAGCGCCTTCTAACGGGGAGCTAGCGATAATTCCCACTTGCATTTCGACGCATTGGGCCCTCTCCGAAGCCAAACTCCAGGCCGTCAGAGCGACTGTGCTCCAGGGCGACCGACGATGCAGAAGTCTCCATGACAGCCTCCGCGGCGAGCAGCGACTTCGACATCCCCCTCCAGCGAGGCCCCACGAAAGCCTCGAATGGAGCCGACTGGAACTCACGGGCCCCCGCGCGCGCCCCTGCAGCCGAGCGCGGCCCCCCCCCGAGCCGGCACGCGCGAAGCAGGGCGGCGCAGGGCGTGGCCCCCGCCTGGCCCACAGGGGCCTCCTCCGCCCCGTCGCGCCCCAGGCTTCGAATACAACCTCGGCGCAGTCGCAGCCGCGTGACGTCCTGGACCAGCAGAGACGAAGCTAGCCTAGGGAGCTGCGTCGCATCCACCAGGCAGCGCACGTTCGCGCACGGGCGGCGCCTTCTCGGGCCGGCCACCAAATTCATAAAGTGAGCGACCTCTCCCAACTCTGCGTCCTTGAAGCTCTCGCGCCTCTCCTCTCTTAGGGCGATGCACGTCGACGACGGCTGCGTGTAGGCCACGAGGTGCTCGAGGTGGCTCGCCGTCTCCAACCATTCGCGGCAGTCCTTCGGCTGCGTCTCGAGGGGTCCGTCAAGGAGCGAAGCTCCTGGCCGCGCATGCTCAAGCACTCGCCGGCTTGCTTCTCCTTCCTTGCCGTGGGCCTAGCAGGCCACCCCGACGCCCAGAGGTCAAACGCCCGCCGCACGCCGCAAATGCGACTCCCAGACTCGAGCAAACCCCACTAGCCACTAGTCGCGACCGCGGGCAAGCGAAGCCGCCGACACTTTAACCAACAGAGGTCTCGTCTCCTCCGTCATCCCTGTCGCCGCGCAGAAGTCCCTCGGGTCTCCGAAGCATCCGAGGCCGCGATGACAGGCGACACTGGGTTCTGGAGGTTGAACTGTACCAAGGGCGCCATGACCAGCAGGCCGAAGAACTCGCGCAATGTGGTGTTGTCGAGGTCGCGCTGCCCTCCTTCCGGCCGGGAGGTGATGAACTTCCACGCGCCGTGCAAAGCCCCGGAGACCTCCCGGCCCAGCGGAAAGTGCGCGCATGGTTCCAACGGCCAGTCAAGATTCGCAAAGGCTTGCGCGCCGTCCGCAAGCGTGAGAGCACGTGGCCAGTAAGACCCAGCACGTCGGCCCATCTGTGGGCGCCTGGCTACAAAATGGCTTCAGAACCGTGCGTGCAAGCTCCCAGCCTTCTCGCCTCGCCCTCTTGCGTTCCGCGTGCCCTGGAAAGCGGCAGCCCGTGCTCCTCGAAGTGGCGCCTGGCCTCGTCCTGCAACGGGTTGGGATGCTCGCCGGGCTGCTTTGGCCCTGGCCCATCCTCGGCCGAGCCGGAGTCGCCGCGCAGCAAGGGGGCCAGCTCTGGGGAGTCGATGTCGTCGCGATGTACCTGCCAGAGCTTCTGGAATTCCTCCAAGGGGGCCAAATGCGGGACCAGCTATCCCGGCGCAGCTCCCGCTCCAGCGGCAACGAATGGCATGGCGAGGGCTTGCCAAGGATGCGAAGCCGGAGCAGCAAATGCTGCACAAGGCCCATGCAGTTATTGTAGCCCGCGGGAGGGGTGACCGCGCCGAAGAAGAAGTGCTCGTGGTCGCCGAACCTGGGGGGGAGTACGAACGAACTCGGTCGTCTTAGACTTCAAATCGAAAGCGAAGTAAGGCGCCCAGCACTCTGGGAAAGAGAATATGTAAAATGCATCTTTGAGGTCGCCCCAAGGCCAAGCCAAACAGTCCTCCTCATCAGCGCTGAGCGCCTTTTCATTTGCAAAAATACGGTAAACCGCAATCAACATCTCCACCGAACCCCCTCGTGCACTCATTCGTCGCAGTCAGGTTCATAATCAACCGCAAGACTTCCTCACCATGACGCTCTGGAGAGTGCTCGCCAAGGGACTCACCGTTCCCGATACCGAACCAACCGTTCTGCAGCGACTTCCCCGCAACCTTCACCAGGTCCTCCTCCAGGACTGGGACAAGAAGGCGGCGTTCCAAAAGGCCCAGCGCGGGCGGCGCAGCCTCGCCAGACTCGATGAGCACGAAGGGCCACAGGACACACAAATAAATAGACACGAATTCCACGAATCCCTTATATTTTACACATTTTCTGGATTTTCGTCTTCCCCCCCACTTCCCATATTTCCTTACATTTTCCTGGGGACCGACGATCAAACGTGTCTTTGTGTGTGTGTGTCTCCCCCTCCCGAGAGCATCTTGCCCGGGCGCGGCCGATCCGCAGAGAGGACCGGGGCTTAGGTCGGGCGCGTCCCCCTGCAGGCGGATTTTGGGCGAAAAATAAGGAATGCCCCAAACATATTCCAAAATGATCAAAAACAGCAATAATAATCATCATCATCATAATAATACATCCCCGTTAAGAAAGTTAATTCATCTTGGCTAAAATTGGCATGTGTGGGCGCTGTGGTGAGAAGCGGTATGGGAGTGATTTTTCCTTGTGGTTTCATACGGGGAGAGATTCAGAGCTGCCTGGAAGTGACCGGGAGTGATTTCTCCCCTGTGAATTTACGGGGGAGAGATTTTATCCTGAATTGGATATATACTATTAATGCTACCAGGGGGAACCCCGGAAATCTCTCCCGCCAAGCCAGGCCGAAGACTGCCGTGCTAGGAGTCTACGGGGGGAAGGGGGGGCCACTCGGAGACGCCCTAATCGTCAGTGCTCAAGATGAATAACTTTCGTAACGGGTAAGTAATACTCATCATCATCATAATAATAACAATATTAATATTAATAATAATAATATTAATAATAATAATAATAATAATAATAATAATAATGATAATAATATTATTATTATTAATAATAATAATGATAATAATAATAATAATGATAATAATAATAATAAAATTGATGATGATAATAATGATAATTATGATAATAATACATCGTCCCCCAAAATATTTTTTTACTACTTCTGAATCTGCCTCCTGTGGAGGGACAGGCCCGACTCAAGCCGAGGCCCGCGATGCTCTCTGCCGGCCCGGCGGGGCAGAGGCGCGACGGGGCCCGCGGCCAAGCGCACGACGTCCGGGGAGGCGCCCGCGTCCTGCGGCGGCAAGCCTTTGGGAGGCCCTGTGCCCAGCTAAGCTCACGTCGGGCTGTAAGAACGGTTTTTTGAAGGCAGATCTGCCTTCACAAAACGGTTTTTTGAAGGCAGATCTGCCTTCAAAAAATGGTCTACTCTGTAAGAACGGTTTTTTGAAGGCAGATCTGCCTTCAAAAAACAGTTCTTGTTGAAGGCAGATCTGCCTTCAAAAAACCGTTCTTACAGAGTAGACCAGTCCTCCTACAGCTCCGGATGCCATGGCACTGGGCACTCTAACAATCCCATCGTTGAGTTAAACATGTGTTTAACAACAAGCAAATCCTGTGATAAACATGTTTCAAACATGTTGTTTGTTGCATGTTGAACACATGTTTTTAAAACATGCTTTAGACATCTAGAGATTATTTGGCAGCATGCTTCCTCTCCATCGATCGACTTCCTACAGGTGGATGCTGGAAGCGACATGAAACATACTCCAAGCATGCTCCAAAATATAATCGAAAAGTCGTCTTCTGAGCATTTGTCGACTATTTTTGAATACTCCTCCTGTCGAAGGACGTGCACGACGTAAAGCTAAGCGCCTGCGCTCTCTGCGCCGCCTCACCCTCGTGCGTGATATCCTTGGACTGCCGATGATCAACCAGACCGGTTGCGCGCCGGCGTGGCAACGGCGTGGCCCTCGACGAAGAGGGCAACCTGCGCTGCGAGTGGCGCGTAGGCCACCCGCTGCTGCAGCGAAGGCTTAAGAGGCAGCGCGCAGGCAGGCTGCTCGCCCACGAACCACACGTTCAGCACACTCACGATGACGAATAACCACTTGCGCACTGCGACGCTTGGAGCAGGCAGCAGGCGCTTCGCTCTCAGATGAGTCTGTTGTTCGCTGGCGATGTGTGCGATGCTGAGGGCGCGTATCCTTTTCCGGAATCTGAAGACAAGGGCAGAGGTAGCAAAGGAGGCATGCCAAACCCGTCGCAACGGCGCGCCTGGCCCTCCGCGCTGCGCTCTGGCCCATCACGTGCACGAAGTCGGCGAGGAGCCCCAGCATGAAGTGGCTCAGCATGCATGTGCGCAAGCTCGTAAAGCATGCCCCCCCAGCACAACCATGTCAAGGCCAGGCTCGGCCATCCGCCGGAAAATGCGCCGCAAGTCTTCGTCGCCGTCCTCGTTCGCCGCCCTCACCGCTGACTTCGGGCGGACCTCCGTGCCGCCTGCGCGACTCTCCTCTCCTCGATCTTCTTCGCCACCCAGCCCCCTACGAGGGCCCGAAGACGGCAACAAACCTGGTCGTGGACCCCCCTCCTACAAGACCCCTTGTCCCTCATGCTGGTCTTGGGGGGACCAATCCGCCTCAGCGCAAACCTGGCTCGGCCAATTTCACGTAGAAAAGCTGCGTTTCAAATTGCTTGGGGGCCTTCCAAAATCGGGCTCGGGTCGAGCCACCTCCAGGGCCGCGAGCGGCTCCAACACCTCCGCGAAAATCTGGCTCTGCAGGCGCCTTTGGTGCGCGGTTTTTTGGGGGCCGCGGGAGGACCAAGCACCAGCGCGCAAGACGCTACTGCGGCATCGCGCTCGGCGATCGGGGGAGCCCAAAAATGGGCCCACACCAGAGGTCACCCCGACGAGGGGTCACGCTTACGTGTAGCCGATCTCTGCTGCCTCTTTGAGGGGCAACGATAGAGGGGGATAGGTATAGGGGGGATACATCGACCTGGAATCGGCGATACATTGTCGATGGATCGGCGATAGGCCCCCGATCGTGAATCCGCCCCCTCCTGGGCGGGGTGGGGCTATCGGGTCCCTATCGGCGATCCATCGGCGATTGTGGGTCGATGCATCCCCCCCTATGCCTATCCCCCCCGATCGTTGCCCCCGACTCGTGGTCCTCTAACAAGGAATATGTCGACCCCTATCCTAGGCTTCGGGAGGTTTTGGACTGCACCAAAAACTTGGGGCCCAACCCTGGGATATACGACGGGGGGGCGTCCATCCTCGATAGGGGTGCGCCCGAATGGCCCCCCTGGGGGTGTATCCCGGGGTCCCCCGCCTTTTCTGAGTCGCCTCCTTTTTGGACGGGGCTTGGGGGAGAGAGAGATCGCCCACAGTCCTCGGCGTCCTCGGCGCCCGCCACCGTGCCCATCAGGATGTCCGCCTCGATGGCCCTGACGGCGCCGTCGGCCAGGGCGGCCGCGAGCTTCTGCCTCGTGCACGCCGAGTGTGCCTTGGGCGTGGCTTAATGGGAGGTGCTCACAGATGGGGGGGTCAGAAACGGTCCCCTTCCCTGCCCCTTTCGGGCCCCTCCGGAGCCCCAAGGGGGCTCGTTTAGGCACCGTTTGGGTACCCTTTCGGACCGCCCTCGCCACCCCCCCCATTCATGACCCCCCCCCATTACGCGACGCCCAAGGTGCCCACTGCCCCGCCCCCACCGGGTCGGGCATGGGCACCCAGCGCCCGCCCGCCATGGCGCGGCGCGCCTGCGCGCCCGGCGCCTCGCCCGAGCCTGCTGCGTCTGGCTGCCTCCTCCTCCCCCTCCCCCTCCCCCTCCCCCTCCCCCTCCCCCGCCTCCCCCTCCCCCCTCCCCCTCCCCCCTCCCCCTCCCCCTCCTCCTCCTCCTCCTCCTCCTCCTCCTCCTCCTCCTCCTCCTCCGCCTCTCCTCCTCCTCCTCCTCCTCCTCCTCCTCCTCCTCCTCCTCCTCCTCCTCCTCCTCCTCCTCCTCCCCCCTGGCCTCTCCCAGGCATGCTCGCGTCGTGGAAGAATTGAGCAGGGACCGAGCGTCCCAGCATTCCTACAGTCATATCACGACATGCTCTCAGAACCCAAGATGTTCTGAGAACAAAAACAATGTTCTTAGACCATAAACCCGATGTGATAAAGCAAGACAGTCCCAGCCAGAAATGTTCTAAGAACATTTCGTGGAGACCACAAAAGGTTCTTAGAACATTGTTTGGTGGGGCCATAGGCGAACCAGGGCGCTTCGCCACTGCTTGGAAGAAGTCACGACGGGAGGCTCTTGGGCCACTCTCGGCCTCCTGGGGCCCTCGCTGGGCCTCGGGGCCGCCCAAAGAACGACTCGGGGTGAAAAACAGGCCCTGGGAAAAGGGTCGGGGCTTCCAGGCACCGCGCATCGACAAACGCAGGCCATCGCATGCCTGGGCTCGGAGAGCTGAGGTGCAACGGGGGCGACAACTCGGAGATCCGGGCGGTGCACTCTTTGTCGCACCTGGCGTTGTCCCCCGGCGTTGGGCCGCGTGACCATTGCAGACCGATCCGGCTCGGAAGATGCCGCAGAAACATTGCAGGCCTAGAAGTGGGCACCAACACCAACACCAGGGGGGGTGCCTCCACATGGGAAAGATGATCCTAGATTTCGGTGCTGGTGGCAATATTTCGGTCACCTTGGAGGCCAGAATATTACCACCATCACCGAGATCGGGATCTTCCTGAGGATGGCTTTGTGAGGCTCCTGCGACACAGTGGGAGGTCGGAGGGGCCCTGGGAGACCCGAGAACGAAGGGCAGGTCAGCCTCTGCGGCTGCTTGCCAGTAGTACCTTCTGGCATGCTGGTGCGAATACAGCCAAAACGTATGGTAAGGACGCATGGTAAGGGCGCAAGACCCTTGGAGGCTGAAGTTGGGATCTTTTGGGGCGGCGACCAGTGAAAACGGCAGAGGACGGGCCGCAGAGGCAAGGACGCAAGGGTATCCTAGATGAAGGCGCGCGTCCTTACTAGGCGCGTTGACTGTACAACAAACCACCGGCCCCCACCCATACCCTATTCTCATGCCTTATTAATATGCGCTCCCGCTCTGCCGATCACGGTTCCATCTGGGCCCTCCCATCCTACCCATCAGGAATCAGCAAAGTCTACGTATTTCTTCTCAACATGGGCGTCTCGTCGTCCGCGCTGCAAAATGCGTGGCGGGGATGGGACGCGTCGCACATCGCGCTCGAGCAAGGGAAATACTGCTCTCGACTCAGACATGTCTTTCGGAAGTCGCACTCCCGCTAAATCGCGGCGCGCACTTTTCGCTCGCCAGCTCGTCGGAGGCGGGGCCGTGCGCGAGCGGGCGAGATGTCGCTAGCGCCGCTCAGATATCGCCTGAAAACGGCGCGCTGACGACTCAACGCGGCGCATGCTGTGCCTTCACAAGCCCGACCATAAATTTAGCGCGCACGAGAAGGTGGGGGCTCTCGCCGAAACGCCGCGCGAAGATCCGGCGCGGGCTCCGCTCCCGAACGTGCGCGGCTCACGCTGCCCCCTTCGCTAAGCAGTCGGAAGCACGGCCCCGCGCGAGCGCGCGCCTGCGGTTCGCCGGGTGGGAACGCGAGCCCGTCTCGGTATCAAGTTGTGCAGCATTGCGTGCTAGCCCGTTGCTAATGTGTGTGACCATTCTGCCACGGTGCGCATGTGAATCGAGGTGCGCGGCGTCAGCCCATCCTCAGGCGACGCTGCGAAGAGGCAAAGTGCCCCTGAACGCACAAACCGGTCGCCGTCGTGATGAAGCGGCGCGGAGTGAGCTTCAGAGGTCTACAGGGATTGTCAAAACCGTAGGAACCCCATTCTGTTCGGAGGTTTGGGGTGACATCGAAGTGAGATGGAGTCGACCAACTGAGAAGTCGATTTCGGTTTCGGCTCGAGTCATTCGTGACGCGCGCGGGCGAGGCGAGGCGAAACTACGCAATTTCCTGCCCTAGGAATAGCCAAGTCAGGCCAAAATGAGTCGCCCCACGGTTGTCCCGATGGTTTTCCCGATGATTGTCCCGATGGCCGCAGCACCTAGGCGCGTGACCTCGTGGCCGAGCTATGAGACCTTGGCCGCAGCAGGACCTTCTACGCTTGCAACGCAATGGGCTGTTGCCGTTGCTGCCCGCTGTCCGTGTACTGTTCGGCGGGCGTGGTCTCACAAGGCCGGCTGGGCCAGGACATTCTGGTCGACATTATAGAAAGAAGCATTAAGGTTGCCCCCGCTGTCTCTGCCTGTGCCTGCGCCTCTGTCTCTGTCGCTGTCTCTGTCTCTGTCTCTCTCTCTCTCTCTCTCTCTCTCTCTCTCTCCCCCTGCGCCTCCGAGCCGCAGCTGGCACGAGCCCCAGGCACGGCGCGGGCCCGAGGAAGGACACGGGACCCAACGAAGATGGCCCGCAACGCTGCCCACCCCGCGTTGGCAAGGCATGGGCGGGACCAGGCCCGCGGAAACTGCGCCCCGCCCCCCCCGACACGGAGCATCTGCTCACCTTCGGCGGACGGGGGCGGAGTTGGGCCCGCAGGGGCGTGCCCTCAAGGAGCTCGCGAACCCCAAACAAAAACCAGGAATAGCGGCACTTGGGCTCGAAAAAACGGCGGGCTCCCCAAAAATGGCCCGCAGATCCCCTCACCAGAAACAGCTGCGGTTGGGCTCGCAGAAACTGCAGGCCAACGCAGAATGGACCGCAAATCTGTCGTGGGATTGGATTCGCGGAAATTGCGGGCCCCCAACAATGGCCTGCAAATCTCCTCACCGTGAACATAACCAGGACAGGCAGCGATCGGGCTAGCAAAAACTGCGGGCCAACAAAAAATGACCCGCAAATCCCCTCACCCCAAAAAGAGCAGGAATGCCTGCACTTGGGCTCCCAAAAACTGCGGGCAAAAAACAAAATGCCCGCAAATCCCCTCACCAGAAACAGCTGCGATTGGGCTCGCAGAACCTGCGGAAATTGCGGGCCCCCCAAAAATGGCCCGCCCGCAAATCTCCTCACCCCAAACAAAAAAGGACAGGCAGCGATGGGGATAGCAAAAATTGCGGGCCCAAAAGAATGGCCAGCTAATCTCCCCACCACAATAAGACCAGGAATGCCTGCACTTGTGCTCGCAAACACTGCGGGCAAAAAAAAGGGCCCGCACATTTCCTCACCCCAAACAGACCAGGAAAGATATGGAAAGACTGCGATTGGGCTCGCGAAAACTGCAGGCCAAAAAAATGGCCCGCACATTTCCTCACCCCAATCACCCCCCAACAAAACCAGGACAGGCCGCAAATGAGCTTGCAGAAACAAGTGCGGGCCCCCACAAAAATGGCCGTAAATCTCCGGCGCATGCGGCCTGTGCCACTGGGACATTCGGTGGA
>CAUYUJ010017589.1:137500-185000 GCA_963575745.1 Prorocentrum cordatum
ATGCTGGCACCCCCACTGGGGCCTTCGGTGGGGCTCCCCATGGGGCCACGAAACGCTGCACCGGGTTGAAGGAACGCATGCGGGCACCCCCACTGGGGTCTTCGGAAGGGCTCCCTATGGGACCACGATGCGCTGCACTGGGTGGGGGGACGCATGCGGGCACCCCCACTGATGCCTTCGGTGGAGCTCCCTAGGGGCCACGAAGCGCTGTCCTGGGTGTGGGGGACGCATGCGGGCACCCCCATTGGGGCCTTCGGTGGAGCTCCCTATGGGGCCATGTAGGGCTCAAATCTCGTCGCCGACACGTTCAGCCCTGTGCAATTTTCGGGCCATTTTTTGGGGGGCCCGCAGATGTGCGGGCCCATTTTCTTGGCCCTGTGCGGCCCATTTTTGGTTGGCCCACACTTTTTCGCAGGCCCAATCCCTGCCCACTCCAGTGGAAGGCGGCCCGCGCTCTGGCCTGCCTAGTTCTTTCACTTTGCGCCTGACATCTCCGCGAGCCGGAGCGATTTGCGGGTTGCTTTGGCCCTCAGTGTCCCAGAGCCGAATCCAAGGAGATTCGGATGAGGAGATTTGCGGGCCACTTTTTTTCGGCCCGCAGTGTCTCGGAGCCCAATCCAAGGAGATTTGGATGAGGAGATTTGCGGGCCTTTTGCCCGCAGTTTCGGCGAGCCGAGGAGATTTGCGGCCATTTTGTAGCCCAATCCAAGAGTTTCGCGTGACGAAATTTGCGGGCATTTTTTTCTGGCCCGCAGATTCTGGGAACCCAATCAAAGCCCTTTCCGGTGATGAGATTTGCGGGCCACTCTTTTTTGGCCCGCATGTTCTCGCAGCCCAATCCAAGTGAGGAGATTTGCGGGCCATTTTTGGGGGACCCGCAGACTCTGGAAGTCCAATCCAAGCCCCTTCGGGTGAGGAGATTTGCGGGCCATGTTTTGGGGGTCCGCAGACTCCGCGAGCCCAATAATAGCCTTTACTTTTCTTCCTTGGAGGGAAAGGGGATTTGCGGGCAATTGTTTGGGGTCCGCAATTGGCGCGAGCGGAGGAGATTTGCGGGCCATTTTGTTTTGGCCCGCAGTTTCTGCGAGCCCAATCCAAGGCGATTCGGGTGAGAGGGTTAGCGGGCAACTTTTTTGGGCCCGTCCGCGAGCCCCATCACAGCCGTTCCTTTTCTTCTTGGAGGGAGGGGAATTGCGGGCCATGTTTGATTGTCTGCAACTGGCGCTCCCCGCCCTTCACGGACGAACCATGTTTGGGGCCCCCGCGCGAACCTCGGCAAAGCCAGCCAGCGCACGGCGCCTGTGGAGGCAGGCGAACCGCGGAGAGACAAAACATGCACAACACATCAACACATGTTTTTGGAGTTTGCCGGCCTTGTAAGACCACGCCCGGCGACTGTTCCCACATGTGCCTCCGCTGCTGCTGCAACTGCTTCTGCCAATTACTGCTGATGCGTCCTGGGTTTGCTTTTGACCTCCTCCTGCTGCTGCTGGTCCTCCTGCTCCGACCCCCCCTTCCTCCTCCCTCTCGGGGGCGTCCAAGAGGGGGGCGTTCAAGAGGGAGGCGTCCATGAGGGGGTTCGCAAATCATGGCTGGAGGCATGTACGCGGACAAGGGCGGGGTAGACCAAGGGACGTATGTTTTTAAAGAAGACGAAAGGGCAGTGAAATCTTGGGAGTTTTCATGGCCCTAGCCATGGTGTCCCTCCCCTAGTCATCAGTCCCTAATCATTACCCCCTTCGCCCTCCTCCCACCCCCTCTCTTGGCTTCCCTGACTCCGGATCTGCTGTACTTCACTTGATTTTCAGACTTGCATATGTGCCGGACATGCACCCCAAACGATGCGGAAAAATACGGCGACTTTTTCCGCCTCAGGAATCTAGGGCGGCCATCTCCGCAAAAGTATCGCGGAAACGACGACGACAAAGCAGGGCGGAAATCGGCATAAAATATTGACAAGCAAGGACTGGAATCCCCGCCCTGCTTACGACATCGCCCAGAAACTACGGCGGTTCTTGAGTCAGGGCTGCCAGAGTCCAGCCACTGAGGGAAGCCTCTAAGGCTTGTCCATGTTGTAGGCGACCAGGGGCTTCTGAACTGGATGAACCTTGTAAAGACCCATCCAAATCCGCTCCATGTCAGTCCTGGCCCGCTCCCAGGGCCCATCTGGTGCAGTTTTTCAGCCCAGATCCGTTTTCGGCGGCCCTGGGACCCGAAAGCGTCCCCCAGAGGTCGAAAACGGCAACGAAAACCTTCTCGAACCCAGAACCTACCTCGAACCTCGCCGCCCCCTCCTGCTCGCCGGAACCAGTGCTGGGCCACCTCAGACCCTCAGCCGACTCCAAGCTGCATGGTGCTCTCGCCGAAACGCCGCGCGAAGATTCGGTGCGAGTTCCGCTCCCGAACGTGCGCGGCTCATGCTGCCCCCTTCGCCAAATAGTCGGAAGCAGGGCCCCGCGCGCGCGAGCGCCTTCATTTCGCTTGGTGGGAGTGCGAGCCCGTCTCACGATCGACTTGTGCCAGCACTGCGTCCTAACCCGCTGCTCGGGAGCGGCCAAGAGGGGGGCGTCCAAGAGGGGGGGTGCAAATCATGACCGGCGGCATGTGCGCGGCCCAGCGGGGGGGGGGCCAGGGACGTAGTGGAATAAGAAGAGGCGCCAGGACATCTGGGGAGATATCGTGGCCCCCGCCACGAGATCCCCCCCCCTGATCATCACCCCCCTCTTTGCCGCCCCCGAGCTTTGGCGACAAGGGGGTGGGGGAGGGGGAGGGCTTCTTAGAAGCAGGCTGCTTCTTAGAAGGCGCCGGCCTTACATCTATATATATATATAGAGAGAGAGAGAGAGAGATAAGGCCCGCGCCTTCTAAGAAGCAGGGTGCTTCTAAGAAGCCCTCCCCCCTCCCCCCACCCCCCTCTGCGCGTGGCTGAAAGCTGCTGCTGCTCGTGACCGCTCTGCCGCGAGCCCAAGCCAGGGGAGGCCGGAGGCAGCGGCCCCCCCTCCTGGACCCGGGCAGGCCCTGCGCGCAGGGCCTGCGCCGCCGCCGCCTCCCCCGGCCCATGGCACTGTACCGTCGGGGCGTGGACCCGAGGAGCGGTCCATGAGGAGCGAGGCCCCCTTCTGCCCCTAAGCTTAACCTCGACTTCCGATCGAAAGCCGGAGCTGATCCCCAGGCGAACAGGAAAAACGACTCGGGAACACGGAGCCCCTCCCAAACGAGAAGGGTTCCTGCTTCAGCGCCCCGACTGTACGGCGTGCCCCTGCGGAGCCGCCGTGGTCGGGGCGGAGCTGCCCCTGGAGGCTCGGCCAGGACTCTGCGCAGCGGCCCTCGACTGCCAGGGGCGGGGGTCGAAGAAGAGAAGCCTGCACAGACAGAGCCGATAACACACACCCATACCCATAGGGGGGTCGGAGAGGGCTATGGGTGTGTGTTGTCGGATGGGGGTCCCCGCTCGAACGGGAGCGTTCCCCAGGGTCCGACAACCCGAACCCATACCCATAGCCAGTCCTCCTCTCAACGACCCCCCTATGGGTATGGGTGTGTGTTGCTCGCTCGTCATGCACAGACAGAACTGGGGGCGGCGCCGGAGGCGCCGCCAGGGAGGGGGGCCCAGCGCAGATCCAAGAACTCCGCGCGGACCGTCGAAGGTTTGTGTTGATAGAATGTGCTATTCCTCTTGGGAGGGGGGGGCCACGAACGAACGAACGGCGAACGAACTGCGAACGAACGACGAACGAACGAACGGGAAGAAAGTGTCGGGGGGCATTGGGGGTGGCCCGGGCCAGAGGGAGGGGGTCGCGTCTGGACCAGGGGGGAGAGAGCCAGGGCCCACGGGGAGACAGACCAAAAGCGGAGGGGGGAGGGGGAACACGAACGAACGAACGATGAACGAACGAACGAACGAACGAACGAACGAAAAAAACATGTCCGAGATCCAGACCACAGCTGTGCAATGTCATGAACTCTTGTAAGGACTCATGAAGATGAGCTTCAGAGGGAAGGTTAATTCTAAAATGGTTGATGCATCTTGGGCCTACACTGGTCCTCCGCATCATCCTCTCTACCTCCTCTTGCTCCTCCTCCTCCTCCTCCTCCTCCTCCTCCTCCCTACCTCCTCCTCCCTGCCTCCTCCTCCTCCTCCCTCCCTCCTCCCTTGCCTGGTGAGCATGGTGGCCTTTCTCGGCGCGCGCAGTGCCGAAGGCGTCTGATGGACGCGCGACCGTCTGGGCCTCAGCGACCGGTGGCCCACGTGCCATACACGGTGCGCCCCGCAGCGCTCAGCAGCAACCCCTCGTGGGGCGGGGAGCTCCTCCTCCTCCTCCTCCTCCTCCTCTTCCTCCTCGTCCTCCGCCTCCTCCTCCTCTCTCTTCCTCCTCCTCCTCCTCCTCCTCCTCCAAATCCTCCTCCTCCTCCTCCTCATCATCTTCTTCTTCTTAAAAGTATTCCTCTTCTTCTTCATCATTATCATCACCATCACCATCACCATCATCATCATCATCATCATCATCATCATCATCATCATCATCATCAGCAGCAGCAGCATCATCATCATCGTCACCATCATCGTCATCATCTTCTTCATCATCATGATCACCATCATCAGCAACAGCAGCATCAGCATCATCGGCATCATCATCGTTATCATCATCAGCAGCATCAGCAGGAGCATCAGAAACAGCCTCAACACCAGCATCATCATCATCATCATCATCATCATCAACAACAACATGATCATCACCACCGTCATCATCAGCATCGACATCAGCAGCATCATCATCATCAGCAGCATCATAATAACCTGAATCATCAACATTATCACCATCATCAGCATCATCACCACCACACCCATCAGCATCATCCTCATCAGCATCAGCATCATCATCCTCAGCAGCAGCAGCATCACCCTCATTAGCATCATCATCATCGTCGGCATCACCATCATCAGCATCATCATATTCATAACCATCACACTCAACATCTTCATCAGCAGCAGCATCAACATCAGCATGAAAATATTCCGCATCACCACCATCAGCATCGTCATTATCATCATCATCATCATCATCATCATCATCATCAGCATCAGCATCATCATCATCATCATCATCATCATCATCATCATCATCATCATCATCATCATCATCATCATCATCATTAGCATCATCATCAGCATCATCAACAACAGCATCACCATCAACCTCATCCTCATCCTCATCCTCATCCTCATCATCATCATCATACTCAGCAGCATCATCATCACCATCAACATCAGCATCATCATCATCATCGTCGGCGCCACCATCATCATCGTTCACATCATTCACATCATCATCAGCAGCAGCAGCAGCATCGTCATCATGATCATGATCATGATCATCATCATCATCATCAGCAGCAGCAGCAGCAACAGCATCATCACCATCATCATCAGCAGCAGCATCATCAACATCATCAGTATCACCATCATTATCATCAGCATCATCAACATCATCAACATCAGCATCATCATCCTCATCAGCATCAGCATCATCATCAGCATCAGCATCAGCATCAGCATCAGCATCATCGTCGTCATCATCATCATCATCATCATCATCATCATCATCATCATCATCATCATCCCCCTCCTCTCGCTTCCTCCCCCCTCCTCTCTCAGTAATCCTCCTCCTCCTCCTCTCTCCTCCTCTCTTCTCCTCTCTCCTCTTCTCTCGTCCTCCTCCTTCTCATCCTCCTCCGCCTCCTCCTCCTCCTCCGCCTCCTCCTCCTCCTCCTCCGCCTCCTCCCCCCTTTCCTTCTCATACTGCTCCTCCTCCGCCTCCTCCACCTCCTTCTCCTCCTCATCCTCCTCATTTTCCACCTCCTCCTCCTCATCCTCCTCCCCATCCTCCTCCTCAACATCATCTTCCTCCTCCTCATCTTCCTCCTCCTCCTCTTTGTAGTATTTCTCCTCCTACTTCCTTCCTCCTCCTCCTCCTCCTCCTCCTCCTCCTCCTCCTCCTCCTCCTCCCTCCTCCTCCTCCTCCTCTCCTCCTCCTCCTCCCCTCCTCCTCCTCCTCCTCCCCTCCTCCCTCCTCCTCTCTCGTCCTCCTCCTCCTCTTCCTCCGTATCTCTCATCCTCCTCCTCCTCCTCCTCCTCCTCCACCTCCTCCTCCACCTCTGTCCTCCTCCTCCTCTCTTCTCCGCTCTCCTCTCCTCCTCCTCCTCCACATCCTCCTCCTCCACCGCTGTCCTCCTCCTCCTCCTCTCTTCTCCGCTCTCCTCCTCCCCTCCTCCTCCTCCGCCGCCGCCTCATGCTCCTTATCTCTCCCCCTCCTCGTCCTCATCCTCAGAATGTTATTTCTCTTCCTCCTCCTCCTCCTCCTCCTCCTCCTCCTCCTCTTCTTCCTAGTCCGCCTCCTCCCTCCGTCCGCCTTCGCTCTTCCTCTCCTCCTCCTCCTCCTCCTCCTCCTCCCTCCTCTCCTCCTCCTCCTCCTCCTCCTCATCCGCCTCCTCCTGCTCCCCATCCCCCTCCTCCTCCTCCTCCCCCGCCTCCTCCTCCTCCACCTCTTCCGCCTCTTCCGCCTGCTCCTCCTCCTCCTCCTCCTCCTCCTCCTCCTCCTCCTCCTCCTCCTCCTCCTCCTCCTCCTCTTCCTCCTCTCTCGTTCTCTCTCCTCCTCCTCCTCCTCCTCCTCCTCCTCCTTCCCTGCCCTCGCGCTCCCGCTCCCTCCTCTCTCGTGTTCTCCTCCCCTTCCTCCCCGTCCCATCTGCCCCCCCTCCCCACCCCCCGCTCCCCCCACCGCCCACGCCTCCACCCCTGCGGGGGCCAGGAACATGACGACATGCTGGCAGTGCGGCGGGCAGATCAACGGAGAGCGAGAGAGAGAGAGAGAGCTGGAACGAAGGAGAGCGGGAGGACGGAAGGGAGGACGGAGGACGGCGGTGGGCAGCCGCCAACGGGCCCAGACCCGACGACGTGCTTGCTGAGGGCAAGGTGGCTTGGGAGGAGCTGCGCCGTGCACGGTGGCGTGGTGCAGCGGGCGGGCGCGCCGTGCCCGCCCTGTCTGCCTCGACTGGCGAATCGCGCTGCGTCGCCCGCGGGAGAAAGCATGGTTTGCACCCCCGTGGGAGTAGAGGTGTGGCGTGCCGGGGCTATCGGGTGAGGTTGCCAGGCTCCAGGTGTGCCTGCCCCGCTGTGTGGCCGATCTGGCCTGGGCTGCGAGCATGCGCACGCTGCAGGTGCGCAGTGGGTGCAGGTGGTCTGCCGCACGCCCTGTCGTGGCCCAAGGGCAAGTTCCCGTTTGGCAGGCGACCTGTTCGACGTGTGCGCGGTACCAGGCGAGCGGGATGACGACCTACAAGTAGGTGGTAGTAGCTTCGGTGATGCGGTGTGGGCTCGGTCGTGCTATTTCGTGACTGTGCGGGGGGGGCTGCATGCCCGTGTGTGAGCTGCCACCTCGCGGCGTGGGCGTTCAGAGCGGCAACTTACGCAGGACGAGCGATTTTCCTCTTGAGGTGCAAATGGCGATAATGAGTTGAACGTTAATGACCGAAACACGGGCGGGCGGCTTCTGGGGTCCGCGGATCCGATTTCCTCTGGTTCCCCGTTTAATTCAACAATATGAATTTTAAACGGGGTAAAAACCGGATCTGCAGTAAACAATAAGACCAAACACGGATCTAGCAAATCCGAAATCGGATCCGCGCGGGCGGAAATCGGATCCACCGAAACAAGCACCAAAGTCACATTTGGATCCGCGCTAACTTCATGGGATCCGACGGCGGTTATCTCATGCGCGTCTGCTAAAAACTTGAAGCCGTCGTTCCCGGCCCAAGAGTAAAAAACTGTCGTCCTGGGGATGCATGTGTCTCTCCAGCTACAGTGGAGCGGGGGCCCCGTATGCGCGCGGCCACTTCTGTGGTAGGCGAGTGCGGGGCTTGGCGCGCAGTATGAAGCTGTGTCGTGATGGGGCCGTGTAGTCCACTCATTACCAAAACGTGCATGAAGGACGGGTGGTAAGGACGCAAAAACCCTTGGAGGCCGAAGTTGGGATTTTTGTTCGGGCGACGGGCGCCCAGTGAAAACGGCAAAGGACGGGCCGCAGAGGCAAGGACACAAGATGACACGAGGGCAACGTAGATGAAGGCGCGCGTCCTTACTAGGCGCGTTGACTGTATTCTGTGAGTCGCTCGGTCGCAATATCGGGGCTGTTTCCCCTGGGCTGCCCCGTGGGACTGCCTTCCGTCTGCGCGGCCGTCCGCGAAGGGGCAAAGACGCTGCCGTAAAGGAAGGTGGCGGTGGGCGAAGGAATGCGCAAGTGCCGTGAGCCAAAGCTGCTACGGAGGGACGGGAGAGATTGAGAGATGGAGGGGATGGGGGAGAGAGAGAAAGAGAGAGAGAGAGATAGCGCAAAGAGAGAGGAGGGAGAGATAGAGCGAGCGATATGGGAGGCAAGACGGAGAAGGGTCCTCCACTATGACCCATGATGTTGGAGCCACAGCTTTTGAGGCTCTGGGCCCGTTGGGTGGGCAACATCGTCCAATATCCGATCCTCCTCCTACGCCTCCTCCTGCCGCTTCCTCC
Organism: Prorocentrum cordatum; assembly: GCA_963575745.1. Taxonomy (NCBI): domain Eukaryota; class Dinophyceae; order Prorocentrales; family Prorocentraceae; genus Prorocentrum; species Prorocentrum cordatum. The sequence continues at coordinate 146,061 of CAUYUJ010017589.1, forward strand.
TCATCTTGTTCCTCCTCGCCACCCTGCTCATATCCACCTCCTTCCAGCCAGGGTCGGGTCTCGAAGTCATGCGGGATCAGTTGGAATCGTTGCCCGCGTCAGGAGTCCATCTGCCGGATCGAATTTCTAGTCCATCTGCCGGATCGAATTTCTTTGCATCTTGCCCCCGTTCCCAAGACGAACGTTTGATCGCGGGCCATCGCTTACTGGCCCTGGGGCCCGACAACCAAACCCGGGAGGCCCAACTCGTCAAACAGGCGCGTCGTGATTTTCTTCGCGACGTCTAAGGTCTGCGTCCTCTTCCCCCCTCTTCTCGGAGCAGGGGCAGGAGGGGAGGGGGGGGGCTGCTGACCCACGGAAAGCGCGGGTCCTTTCTGTGACGGCGTGAGGCCGCTGAACCCGCTTGATGATAAGGCTTCGGCACGGCAGAGAGAGCGGGCGGCAGACTCGATCGCCTTGGACATTTTGGAGGCCATCTTGACGCCATCTTGGGCCATCTTAGGGCCCTTCTGGGTTGCTGTTGGGGGCTATGTTGGGCCGTCTTGAGGCCTCCCGAGGGCGACCCCAGGACGATGTCAACCAGATCGCACTTTTTTGAGGATGTCCCTAGCGAAATCGTCATTTTTGGGCCCCAGATAGGGCCATTAGGCTCTGGGCCCCCCCTGCCTACCCCTTCACCCCCCCTTGTCATTTCTCCCGGCTAACGAATCGCGACGCTGCGCGCTTTCCGTCATCCGCCGCCCCCTTTTGATTCATGGTGCCTGGCGTGCCAAATCCTACCGCTTTTGGTTTTGGTTCTTTTCCAAAAGAATTCCCCCTGCGGCTACGGCGCGTCCCGCCGGGGTCCCGGGAGGATTGCCACGGAGCTCGATTCCCCCCAAAATCCTCCAAGACGGCTCCAGATGCCTCCAAGATGGCCATGTTGGCCCAAGATGGCCTCCAAGATGGTCGAAGATGACCTCTAAGTCAGCCGAAGATGGTCCAAGACGGCCTCCAAGACGGCCTAAGAGAGTCCAAGACAACCCCAAGTTCGCCCAAGAAGCCTCCAAGATGCCTCCAAGACGGCCGAAGAGGCCTCCAAGAGGTCCTCCAGGATGGCCCGAAGAGGCCAACATTATTGATTTTCCTTTGGTCTTTGAAGGATTTTGGACTTTGCATCTTCTCGGCATTCCGACGGATCAAGACGGCCCAAAAGGCCCCCAAGATCGCCCCAGAGGTCTCCAAGAGGGCTCATTGACGGCCCAAGAGGCCCCCAAGACGGCCCCCAGAGGGCCCCAAGAGGCCTCCAAGACACCTCCAAGACGCCCAAGATGGCCTCCAAGACGGCCCCGAAGCGCCCCAAGAGGACCCCAAGTCGGTTCAGAGAGGCCCCCAAGACGGCTCCCGACGGCGTCAGACGGGCCAGGAACCCACCAAGATGGCCGAAGTTGGCTCGAAACTGGCCCAAGATGGCCAAGAGGTCTCCACGAGGGCCTCCAGGAAGACAAGAAAAGGCAAACAACACTGGTTGTCCACATGTTTTTTGTGTTATATATATATATATAAAGATTTTGACGGTTGCTTCTTTTCGGTCATCCGGCAGCCCGAGACGGCCCAAGAGCCCCCAAAGATCGCCCAAGAGGTCTCCAAGATGGCCCCAGAACGGCCCAAGAGGCCCCCAAAGACGGCCCCCAGAGGACCCCAAGAGGCCTCCAAGACACCTCCAAGACGCCCAAGATGGCCTCCAAGACGGCCCCGAAGCGCCCCAAGAGGACCCCAAGTCGGTTCAGAGGCACCCAAGACGGCTCCCGACGGCGTCAGACGGGCCAGGAACCCACCAAGATGGCCGAAGTTGGCTCGAAGCTGGCCCAAGACGGTCCAAGAGGCCTCCAAGAGGGCCTCCAGAAAAGGCCAGAAAAGGCAAACAACACAGATTTTCCGAAGGTTTTTTGGGGGGGTAAATGATAAAGATTTTGACAATTGCTTCTTTTCGGCCTTCCGAAAGCCCGAGACGGCCCAAGAGCCCCCAAAGATCGCCCAAAGATCAGATCACCCAAGAGGCCTCCAAGATGGCCCCAGAACGGCCCCAGAGGCCCCAAAGGCGGCCCCAAGAGGCCCCCAAGACGGCCCAGGAGGCCTAGACGCCCAAGATGGCCTCCAAGACGGCCCTGGAGCATTCCAAGAGGGCCCCAAGTCGGCCCAGAGAGGCCCACCAAGACGGCCGAAGATGGCCCTAAGATGGCCCAAGACGGCCCAAGAGGCCTCCAAGAGGGCCCCCAGGAAGGCCCGAAAAGGCCCAAATCATTGATTTCCCATGAGTGTTTGAAGGATTGTGGCGTTTGTTTTTTCTCGGCTTCCGACGGCCCGAGATGGCCCAAGTGCCCCCAAAGATCGCCCAAAAGGCCCAAGACGGCCCCAAGAGGCCCCCAAGACGGCACAAGAGGCCTCCAAGACGCTCAAGATGGCCTCCAAGACGGCCCAAGAGCCATCCAAGACGTCCTCCAAGAAGGCCCGAAAGGGTCAAAATGGCCTCCCGACGGCCAAGATGGCCTTCAAGATGCCCACGTGTTCCCCGAAGGCTTTCCAAACCGATTCGGGGAACACATGGTCCGATGGCTCGGCAGGTCTGGCCTCCACGTTCGGCCACATAGGCGCGTCCAAAGAGGCAGGGGGGCGGCGGTGATTCGCCGTGGGCGTCTTCGATAAGGAAGAGGAAGAGGGGGGGGTCTGGATCAGCCTCCTCCGTCTCCTCCTCTCGGAGCAGGGGGGGGGGAGGGACCGCTCCACCGTCGCGAGGGCGGCCGCGGGCGCGGGCGCGGTGCCGCGGCCTGCGTGCTGTGGAGGTGCTCCTGCGCAAGCCGCCGGTCGGCCTGGCGGCGGGCCTGCCCCCTCCCCCGCCACCCACCCTTCACCCAGCGTCGCGGGGGAGAGGGAGAGAGAGAGAGAGAGAGAGAGGGCGTATGAGTGCGGACGGGAGGAGCGAGAAAGGAGGGGATGAGGAATTACCCTGTGACGTACCCAACCCTACCTATACATGTGACGAATCTACTCAGGACAACTCAATGCTGACTGGCATTCTGAAGGACCCGCAGTGCGCAAGAAGAGCACCCAGCAGTGATTTCAGAAGAGCGCAACAAGAGAAGGAACGGCAAATATACAAAATGGAAACGCAGGGGCGTTGAAAGAGACGTAGGTCCCGAGGTGGTCCGCGTGGGACGTACCTCCGCTGGGCCTTCCAGGAGCCCACGAAAGTGGCGACAATTGCGCAGATCGCAAGCCCCCCAAGGGGGCGGCGAGGTACCGAGGTGGTCCGCGTGGGACGTACCACCTCCGCTGGGCCTCCCAGGAGCCCACGAAACTGGCGACCGTTGCGCAGATCGCAAGCCCCCCAGGGGGCGGCGAGGTACCAAGGTGATCCGCGTGGGACGTACCTCCGCTGGGCCTCCCAGGAGCCCACGAAAGTGGCGACAGTTGCGCAGATCGCAAGCCCCCCAAGGGGCGGCGAAGTCCCGAGGTGGTCCGCGTGGGACGTACCACCTCCGCTGGGCCTCCCAGGAGCCCACGGAAGTGGCCACAGTTGCGTAGATCGCAAGCCCCCCAGGGGGCGGCGAGGTACCGAGGTGATCCTCGTGGGATGTACCTCCGCTGGGCCTCCCAGAGGCCCACGAAAGTGGCGACCGTTGCGCAGATCGCAAGCCCCCCAGGGGGCGGCGAGGTCCCGAGGTGGTCCGCGTGGGACGTACCTCCGCTGGGCCCCCCAGGAGCCCACGAAAGTGGCGACAATTGCGCAGATCGCAAGCCCCTCAGGGGCGGCGAGGTACCGAGGTGATCCGCGTGGGACGTACCTCCGCTGGGCCTCCCAGCAGCCCACGAAAGTGGCGACCGTTGCGCAGATCGCAAGCCCCTCAGGGGCCAGCGAGGTCCCGAGGTGGTCCGCGTGGGACGTACCTCCGCTGGGCCTCCCAGGAGCCCACGAAAGTGGCGACCGTTGCGCAGATCGCAAGCCCCCCAGGGGGCGGCGAGGTACCAAGGTGGTCCGCGTAGGACGTACCTCCGCTGGGCCTCCCAGGAGCCTACGAAAGTGGCGACAGTTGCGCATATCGCAAGCCCCCCAGGGGGCGGCGAGGTACCGACGTGGTCCGCGTATGACGTGCCTCCGCTGGGCTTCCCAGGAGCCCACGAAAGGGGCGACAGTTGCGCAGATCGCAGCCCGACGGTACGAGAGAAGAGGAGAGGGGAACACAGGAAACAGGAGAGGAGGAGGGGAGGAGAGGAGGAGGAGAGGAGGAGGTGGAGACCCCACTGTTCTATTCAAAACGAGTGCTCAACACCATAGGAGGGTTTGGGGGGAAAAAAGGGAAGAGAGAAAACGGAGGGAGGAAGGGATGAGGAGGCCAGGAGAGGGAGCACTTACCCCAGCAGAGCACCCTCATAGCAGCAAAGCCTGTGAGGCGGCTCGAGGAGTAGGAGGCTGGCTGGTGAAAACGTGCATTCCCGGGTATTCCTATGGATTCCTAGGCGTGTTGAGGTGTGAGAGAACGGAATCGCCTTTTCACCGGAGACTTCCTCACACGCTATCGAAGACGACTGCGGCGAATCACCGCCGCCCCTTTTACCCTTTCAAACCGCCCATGTGGCCGAACGTTGTGGCCAGAGCTCTGCCAAGCTACCGGACCATGTGCTCCCCCAGCCGTTGTGGAACTACCCTTCGGGGAACACGCGGATGAGAAAGAAGAAGCGGAGGAGAGGGAAGAAAAATAGAGAGGACGAGGAGGTGGGAGGAGGAGGAGGAGGCGGAGGAGGAGGCGGAGGAGGACGAGGAGGGGGAGGAGGAGGAGGAGGAGGAGAGGAGGAGGAGGAGGAGGAGGAGGAGGAGGAAGGAGGAGAAGGAGAGTAGTCGAGGAAGGGGAGGAGGATGTGGAGGAGGAGGAGGGAGGAGGAGGAGGAGGAGGAGGAGGAGGGGCAGGAGGAGGAGAAGGAGAGTGGTCGAGGAAGGGGAGGAGGAGGAGGAGGGGAGGAGGAGGAGGAGGAGGAGGAGGAGGAGAAGGAGGAGGAGTGGAGGAGGAGGAAGGAGAGTGGTCGAGGAGGAGGAGGAGGAGGAGGAGGGAGGAGGAGAGGAGTGGAGGAGGGAGGAGGAGAAGAAGAAGAGGAGGAGGAGGAGGAGGAATAAGAAAGAATAATAAGAAGAAGAATAAGAAGAAGAAGAAGAATAATAATAAGAATAAGAAGAAGAATAATAAGAAGAATAAAAAAAAGAAGAAGAAGAAGAAGAAGAAGAATAAGAAGAATAATAATAAGAAGAAGAAGAATAAGAAGAAGAAGAAGAAGAGCAGGAAGAGGTGGGACGGGAGAACTCATTGCAGCATCCGTGGCGCGTGCTGGGTCTCCTCGGGGCTCCCCCCCTCCTCCCGACGCGCCGCTGCTGTCGATCCCCCCCCCCTCCTCCGGAGCGTGCAGTAGGGCGGCTCCCGTGGCCCTCCACCGGGAGGCCTCGCGAGGCCCCTCCCTCCTTCCCCACCTCTTTCGAATCCTCTCTCCCCTCCTCCTCCTCCTCCTCCCTCCTCTCGTCCTCCTCCTCCTCCTCCTCCTCCTCCGCCTCCTCCTCCTCCTCCTCCTCCTCCTCCTCCTCCTCCTCCTCCTCCTCCTCCTCCTCGGGAAGCCTCCCCCCGAGCGGCCCTGCCCGCCCCCGTGGCCTCCGCCCCGCCCGCGCGCGGGGACGGGCCGAGAGTGGGAGCTCGCAGTCCGCGCCGGGGGCGAAGGAGACCTGCCGCGCGGCCGACGACGACGACGACGCGGGGAGAGGTGGGCCAAGGGGGAGGAGGGGGGCAAGGGAGGAGGGCGAGGGAGGAGGGCGAGGGAGGAAGTGGAGGAGGAGGAGGAGGAGGAGGAGGAGGAGGAGGAGGAGCAGGAGCAGCAGCAGCAGGAGAAGCAACATATGGAGGCGGAAGAGCGGGAAGAGGGATGATGATGATGATGCTGCTGCTGCTGCTGCTGCTGCTGCTGCTGCTGCTGCTGCTGCTGCTGCTACTGCTGCTGCTGCTGCTGCTAGGGACACTTCTGGCAGCACCCGACATGGGTATGCCGAGGCAGACGCCACGAGGGAGACACCGCACGAGGATACTACAGACACCACACGGCATGCAGACAGGATGCACTGCGCGAGGATACACCGCACGAGTCTACACCACGGGTGTTGATACAAATATCGCGAGGGATACGCCACGAGGACGTTCAGATGCCGTGGACACCGCGAGGGATGCGCTGCACCCTCGCCCGCTCGCTGCGGCGGCGGCGTTCTGGGGACCACGAGGGTGCCGGCGAGGTGGCTCGGGTCCTGAGGGCGGCGGGGCGCGTGGAGGGGCCCGGTCAAGCAAGCGGGAACGTGCGAGAGAGAGAGAGAGAACAGAAAGAGAGAGAGGATATACGGCCGGGAGCTCTTACTCAGCGTGTCGCGGCGATACCACTCCCCCTCCTCCTCCTCCTCCTCCTCACTCCTCCTCCTCCTCCTCCTCCTCCTCCTCCTCCTCCTGTTCCTTCTCCTGCTCCTCCTCTGCTCCTCCTCCTCCTCCTCCTCCTCCTCCTCCTCCTCCTCCTCACTCCTCCTCGTTCTCCTCCTGCTCCTCCTCCTCGTCCTCCTCCGTAGCCATTTGGCTCAAGCGCGGGGGAGCCATCTGGCGCGCGGGCCGCATGGCATGGCGAGGCTCGGAGGAGGCAGGGCGGGCCCCCTGGCGCCTCCGCTCGCCACCGATGCGGCAGGAGTCCACCGCGGAGATCGTCCATGCCGCGGTCTCCTCGGCGGTGGAGACAACCGCGCGGGTGCTGCTGGAGTCGCAGGCGCAGCAGGTGGCCGCCATCCCAGCGAAGGCGAGGCCGACTGCGCGGCCGAGCTCGGCGCCAGCGGCTGCAAGGGTGCTTCTGGCGATCTCGGACGGGACCGTGGCGCCTCCATCGCCCCCGCCAGGCGACTTCAGCATGCCGTGCCAGCTGGAGATGAAGACGGGGCCCAGCCGTGGGTCAGGCGTGCAGAGAGACGGCCACGGCAAGTCGAGGGCCAGGCTGGGCTTCGAGAGGATGCTGCAGGCATACAAGGAGGAGTTCCGCCAGGAGAGGAGAGAGGAGCCGCGCGAGAGGTCCCGCTCTTACTCGCGGCGCAAGAAGGCCAACAAGTCCAAGAAAGAGAAGAAGGCCCAGCGGTCGGAGTCGCCGCAGCTGGTGTGGTGAAGTTCGACATGGGCATAGACGGCACTGATGACGACGAGTCACAGGAGAATAGCGGAGATGAAGCGGACTCGACCACGGATGGTTGGACTGGCTGGCATCTCAATGGCGACGTACCTGGTGAAGGAGTCCGTCTCGAGACGGTCCCGAAGCTCCCGTTGCTTGGGGGCTTCGACGGCGTCCTGAAGGAAAATCAGGATGCATTCCACAAGGTGGAGCAAGCGCGAGCTCAGCGTCTCTCCCTCTGGCGCCCGAGCTCCGAACAAGTGGTGAAGGTCATCGGCGAAGACGGCGTCTTCGACGGTGGCTCTGTGAGCGACCAGAAGGTGCTGCTCGGTGTTCAGCAGCAGGGCAGCGAGACGGTGGACGACGGCGACGGCATCTTTGGTGGTGACCACGTGGGCGACTCGAAGGCGTCGTTCGACCAGGCGAAGGAGGAGGAGGAGAAGCTCGTGGAGGGCTACGAGCCGAGAGGGGGTTCGTCCCCCGCATTATGTCCGCGGCGACCTGTTGGGAGGCAGGCCCTCCCCCATGGGGGAGTCGGGAGCTTCGAGCCTCTGGGTCGGCCGCGGAACATGCAGGACGACGTGCAGTGCGAGAGCGTCGCGGACCAAAAATTCGTGTTCCGGGGGACGCTCTGCCAGAACACGGTTGGCGACGACGCTGTGTTCGTCGGCACGCAGCGTGGGCACACCGCGGACGGGGGCGACGACGTCGACAGGCTGATGGACAGGTCGTTCGACATCTGGAGGCGGGAGGTCGTGGCCGCCTACCGTGGCGACGAGGACGAGGATTTTGACGACGGCATCTTCGTCGGCGACCAGGAAGTGTTCGGCTGCGACCACGGCGCGCGGCACGGCGACGGCTTCTTTGATGGTGGCCTGGAGGATGTCCCTCAAAGTGCAGACGGCGGCATCTTCGGCGCCGGCCTCGTGGGCGACCTGAAGCTTCCGGTGCAGCACCCCCTGGGAGGCCACCCCGAGGCGGGGCTCCTGGGGGGGAAGGAGATGAGGTTGAGGAGGACGAGCTTGCTAAAGCTGGTGAGGAAGCTCAGGCGCAGGTCGGATCGTCGGTTGACCTCGGCGACGGCAGCATCGAGGGGAACGACACCATCGTGAGTGGCTCTGTGGGCGACCAGACGGTGTCGATCGTCGCCCTTGACGGGGAGAGGGCGTCGCAGATGCTCTCCGCGCAGCTCGTGCGTGGCGAGCTCTCGAAGCAGGACCTGGTGCAGCAGGTCGCGGAGGCGGTCGTGGACTCCGCCGCCTTCATCGCCTGGCTGGAGCGGCAGTCGTCGGCGAGCTCGGCAAGGCCAGCGAGCTCCACAAGGAGGGGAGTTGGCGAAGGCGGACGCCGCCCTTGTCGAGTCTCGAAGGCCTAAGGGGGGCCTGGAGGGATGTCTCCCCCGTTGGCTCCGTGGGGGCTCCTGGGGGGGGAGGCATCGGGGCTCCCTGGCTTTCGGGTCGGGCCTTTTGGCCCTCGCTTTTCGGGGCTGGCCTGCGGGCCAGTCGGTCCCTGTTGGGCCGCGCCCCCATGGAACCTGGTGGTGGCATCCCTCTGGGTCGCGGGCGCCGCGGGCGTAGTCCCGAGAGATCTGTGAATCTAGGTAGTCTTCCAGTCTTCCAGCCTCCTCGTCCTCCTCCTCCTTCTCCTCATCCTCCTCTCAACTCAGCTTGTGGCATTGGATCCGTTCAAGAGATGCCATCCACCCGCCAGGTTCAGTCGCCCCTGGGGAGCGTGTGATCACGCGATACGGTGAAAAGGTCAACATGAAAAAAGAGGAAGCGACCGACAGCCCCCCGCCGGGGGAGGGGCATCTATGCCCCCCTCATCCTGGGAGGGGGAAGGAGAGGAGGAGAGATGGGGAGGCATCTAAGATCGAGGAGCTAGGGGATGAGCAGGGGCTGCCGGGCGGTGCGGCGCGGCAGTGGGTGGTGGAGCTAGTGGCGTGAGACAGCGTGGCCAGGGCCACACTCGCCAAACGTATCCCTCATGTACCTCCTCATCAGTCGGATGGCTACAGAGATCGCCCCTAGAAGGGCTACGGTCAGAAACCTGTGCTTAGCGTGTCGCGACGGCGGCCCCGGCAACACGATACGCTGCGATGTGATCGCCCGTCGCTCCGCTCCGCGGGGCGGGAGGCTGGGATGAGCTCGGAACGTTGACGCTTGGGAGTTGAAACGTGGCTAACGTGTTGCCCTAGATCGAGTGTTGGGCCAGAACCGGCCACGCGACACGCTGAGCACACGATCCTGACCGTAAGCATGTCGGGGGCAACCGGCCCAACACGCAAGGGGGAGAGCAGCAGCAGTGGGCGAAGGCAGAAACGAGGAAGGATCGGCACGAAGGAAAAGGGTCCTGGCGGAAGCGGGCCCTTGAACCGGCTGCGCGCAAGGACCTTCTAGGCAAGGGTGACCTCCGCTGCGCGACGTTCGGGGGCCGCGCGGAGGCCAAACCCGAGCGCGCAAGACGCTGCTATCGCACCGCTGTCAACCGTCTGGGCACCCCAGGTGCCCTCGCACCAAGATCACTCCGGCGAAACGCCACTCCTGCGTTTTGGGGGACGTAGAGGTGGGGAGGGGCAGAGAGATGAGGCTGGGAGGGGAAGCGCTCTAAACGGTTCCTGGAAGAAGGAAAGCTCCGCATCCGGATGGGGTGCGCTCCCCGGCCCCACCCTGGGAGAACCTCCCCCCTCCCCTGCGAACCCCCGAGCGTGTCGCCGATCAGCGAACGGGGGCCCCTCCCCGGGGGCCGGTGCCTCGGGCCCCCGGGGGAAGCGGCCCAGGAGCGGCCCGAGGGCGGCGAGGAGCAGCCAGGGGCCCCGGCTCCTCCCTGCCGCCCCCCTCCCTTAGGGGGGGCGAGGCAGGGGAGGGGGGCGCGAGGCAGGAGGAGGGGCGCAGAGTGCTCGGGTGTCTTCCCCCCCAGGTTGCATCGCCGTTCGCTCACCCTTCTCGTGCTCGTGCAGCTTCGCCCACGGCTCCTCTCCCCCCCCACCCTCCTGCCGCGTGGCCGAGGCGCTCGGTCTCTCCCTCGCCCGCGCCCTGCCGCCCCACGGCTAAGGCAGCGACAGGCACTAGCTCCTCTGCCTCCTCCCGTCTGAGAGGGCGGCCAAGGATGGAATACTTCGCTCGAATCGCTGGAGTACTGCGGCCAATAGAGGGCTCCTCCACCCCGACAACGAAGGGGTAAGAACGCCCACGGACCGGCGTTCATCCCGAAGGCGCGCCTGCCCGTCCCGCCTGCTGCCTGCCCCGCCTGGGCGCAGGGGCTTCTCGGGGGGGAGGGGGGCAGAGTGCCGCCGCGTTCGTCCGTGCGCGCGGCGACACGGTTTCGGCGCGTCTTTTGTCGGCCGCGGCTCAGATGTCCTCCTCCTCCTCCTCCTCCTCCTCCTCCTCCTCCTCCTCATCCTCATCCTCCCCTCCTCCTCCTCCTCCCCTCCTCGCCTCCTCCTCCTCCTCAGCTTCCCCTCCTCTCCGAGGTTCGAGCTTCGAGGCCTCAGGTAATTCTTTTCGCCCGTCGTGAAGCTTGCCTTGGCCACGGCTGGACCCGCCACCCCGAGCCCAGATCTCCAACGCACATCAACGCACATCCCTCTTCCATCCGCCCTCATCTATCCTCTCTCCCTCCTCTCCCACTCGCCCCTGCCCCCCCCCCGCTTCCCTGCTCCCATCTCCCTCCCCAACTCCTCCCTCCACAAGAGGGGGTGATCGGCCATGGATGAAATAATTGATATTGTGGTGCATTTCCCGTCGTCCTAATGCGCCAGGCCAGCATTTTCGCAATCGCCCCCGCAGTTGGATAAAGTCACGACACTTGCTCACATCCACAATGACTGACCCTCTGACTCCTCACTCCTCCACCTCCTCCCTCGGCCCCAGTGCCGCTGCGCTTGTTGGGGCTTTCGAAGCAGCAGAAGGAGGTGAGGCAGGCGGAGGGATGACGGACGAGGGAGGCGTGAGAGACCCACTGGCTCTCCCCCGAAGAACTTCCACAACGGATGAAGAGAGCACACGGAATGGAAGGGACTACGGAGGTGGAGCCTTCCAGTTTAATTGTTCTCGAGGATCCGAAGAAGAGGAGGAGGAGGAGGAGGAGGCCCCTCGAGCCTCCACAAAACCTTTTGACCACGATAACCCTCTGAGATACCCCGAACCTCCTCCTCCCTTGCTCCTCCTTTACCTCCTCCCTCCTCCTCCTCCTCCTCCTCCTCCTCATTCTGCATTCCTTGCCCTAATAAATAAAGCCGACCCTTTCTCACGCTGGGGCCGTTCAAGAAGGCGGGCCGGGCGTTTCGCCTGAGACATCCCCGCCATTTATGATCCTGAAGCGTCAAAATTGGCAACGGCTTCGCAGACTGAGGGCGAGTGACTTCCAGAATGTGGCTCTCGCCGCAGTGCCACGCACACACGTCTTGACAACTTGAGTATCACGGATGGAAGGCGGGCGGCTTTCAAAATGTTGCTCTCGCTTCAGCGCCGCGCACACCCGTTGAACAAATGACAAGAGTTTAATGGATGGAGGGCGCGTCTTTCTCAACATGTGACTCTCACCTTAGCGCAACGCTCATTCGTTTCAAACCATTGCAAGAGTTTCACGGGTTGAGGGCGGGCCGTTTACAACATGTGGCTCTCGCCTTCACGCCGCGCGCATTCGTTTAAAAACAAAGTAAAAGCTTCACTGATGGAAGTTGGCTATTGTTCGAAATGCGGCCCTCGCTGTAGCGCCGCGAGCGTTCAACTAAACTAATGCAAGAGTTTGAAGGGTTCTCGTGGACAACGTCCCAGGAATGGCGCTTGTGCACGATGTAGAACTGTCTGGGCGCGAGAGTTACGTTGATTCGCGGTGAAGTCCCAGGAATGGTGCTCTGTCGCGATTCAGGATCGCCGAGACGCAACAGTACGGTTGATTCGTGGCCTTAGAGGTCGCACGAGGGTGCTCTGGCACGGCTCAGGATGTTCAACCGCTTGTCTTTCAATGGGGCACTTCCCCCAGTGGAAATGAATCCTCGTATGGGGCCTATGAGGAGGGAGCTTGGAGGCAGGATTTATTGCAATATCGTTGATGAGTCTTGAACTTGCACTGGTCATCCTCCCCCTTCTCCTCATCCTCCTCCTCATCCTCGACCTCCTCTTCCTTCTCGTCTGTTTCGTCTCCCTTTCTCCTCCTCTTCCCCTGCTCCTCCTTGAGGGAGGGAGGATAATCCTTGGCGACGCCCGCACCTTCGCCGACCAGCGGCTGCCGCTGCAGCCCGAAGGCGCGGTGCTGCAGGAAGCCGTGGAGCACCGCCTAATGGAGGGAAGAGGGGGAGAGGGAGGAGAAGGAGAAGAGGAACGCAGGGCACATCCGAAAACGTGACCAGCCCTATATGGCGGGGCACACCACCAAGGGGGCGTGCAGGCAGGAGAAATCCGTACCGCCAGGGAAGACCCAGCACATCGGGCGTCAAATGAGGCGCCGGGGTTGGGTGGCGATAGTCAGCAAGCAGATCGTGTGCCCTACGACAGGAAGAGAAGAGGGGGAGGAATATGTCGAGGAGGATGTTGAGGAGGATGAAAAGGAGGCGGGGGAGGCGGAGGAGGAGGAGGGGCAGGGGGGAAGGAGGAGGAGGAGGAAGAGGAGGAGGAGGCGGGGGCGGCGGCGGAGGAGGAGGAGAAGGAAGGGACGAGAGAGATGGATGGGGACGACTATGGTGAGGAGGGGGAGCCCCCCCCCGCCCCCCCATGCGCAACGGTTGCGCACGGTTGCAGTTCTGACCATGCACTTCGAGGAAGTCTCCAACGATGGCCTCATGTTGGATGAAAAGGCACCTTCCTCCAGCAGTACCGCAATTACATTTGCCCACATGTCTGCGTTTAACTGAAAGACGTTTCAAGCGAACACCCCATGTTGAATCAGGGTCGTCCTCCATCCGTGCACGCGAGGTAAGACGAGTGTGTGCGGCGCTCAAGCGACCGCCCCACCTTGAAAACGGCATCCATCCTTCGTCGACGCAGCTGCACGCGTTTGGGGCGAATGTGCGCGGCGATAAAGCGAGAGCCACATTTAGAAAGGGAGCCGCCCTCCATACTTGAACCAGCTGCACACGTTCAAACCGAACGTGCGCGGCGACAAGGCGAGAATCCCATGTCGGAAACTGTCCCCGACCCGTCGTTGAAGATGCCGAAAAGCAACGGCTGCGCGCAATTTGAAACAGGTCGTGCGACCCTAAGACTTCACATCTTGCAATTATCGGCGCAATCCGCTCACCGTTTCCCCTGTCAGCCGTGATGTCGCTGGTGATGCGCTTTAGGCACCCACTGGACAGCCCACTGCCCCCCACGATGCAGATCGGGGAGGCGGGACTGCGAGGGGCACGTGGGCAAGCTAGGTGCGCTCGCGCCACGCCTGGCATCCTATCCCTGCCTCCCATCCCTTCCCGTTGCAATCATTGGTGTCTATCCGCGGACGCGTGTTACAGCCTACCTGGGACCACACTACCCCAACAAAACACTCGAACAACAACAAAAGTGGACCGTGGGACATGTGGGGCACGTGGGAACCGTGGGACTTCTGCGATCTGTTGAACCCGTGGGACTTCTGTGGCCTGTGGGACCCGCGAGACCAGGTGGGGCATGTGGGGCAAATGGGAACGGTGGTCCTGTGGGACCCGTGGGACCTGTGGGGCCTGCGACGTGCGGCCTGGAGGACCTATGTGGCCTGTGGAGCCAGTGAAACCTGCGACGCCTGTGGGACCTGCGACACCAGTGAGACCTGTGGAGCATGTGGGAAACTGCAGGACCTGCGAGGCCTGCGAGGCCTGTGGTACGCGTGGGACCGCTCCGGGACCTGTGGGACCTCTGGGACCCCTGTGGGACCTGTGAGACCTGCGGCACCCGTGGGACCTGACCTGTGGGACCTGCGGGGCCTATCGGACCTGTGGAACCTGTGGGACCTGCGACACCAGTGAGACCTGTGGAACTTTGTGAGATATGTGGTACCTGCGGGATGGCCCACGACACCTGTGGCTGTGGGGCCTGTTGGACCTGTTGGACCTGTGGGGCCTGCGAGACCTGCGAGAGTTGTGAGACTTATTGACTCTGCGAGACCTGCGAGATCCAGAAAAGTGGCCCACACTGGAGCGAGAGCGCCATTTTGAACGACGGGAGCAAGACGCCGATCCGAACATGAGGCCCACGCTGCAGCGGAAACAGAATTGAAAAACAGCCAGAAGCAATCGTAATTTAACAAATTTGAGCAATCGGATCGTACCAACTTGAAACATAATAAGTGCGCACAGCCTGAAATCCGTTGTAAACAAAGAAGCGCAGCGGGGTGGGATACCTCCTGCACGTAGCCAGGGAAGAGAGGAGAGTAGCACGAATATGGTGTGGTAGTAAACAGGGGGGAGGGGGGAGAGACGAAGCAGGTGGGGGGGGCGCGTAGAGGAAGGAGGGGAGGAGAGGCAGGAGAGGAGAGACAAAGGGATGGTGGAAGGAGGGGGGAAGGGAGAGGTGGGGAAACAGATGACGGAAGGCAAGTGAGGAGGACATTATCTGCCTTGCATTTCTGCTGCCTAGGTGCGATACTATGCCTCTCCGCGCGTAGGAGGGGCGGTACAGTGGTGGCGCGTTCCCCGCGGGCGTTAAGAAACGTTCGCGGGGAACGCGCCACCCGCGGAAGCACTGCCCTGCACCTCGCGGAAGCAATGCCCCGCCGCCAAAGAACGCCCCCGGGCGCCGAAGGTACCTTGAATTTCGTGCACCCGTGCGGATTCGGAGGGCCAACAGCGAAATTGCTGGAATGCCACGCCACCGAAGAAATCCCGCTGCGTCGACCTTGAATTTCGTGCGTCCGCGCGGAGTCGGAGGGCCAACAGCGAAGTTGGGGAGAGGCGGGAGAGAGGGGGCGAGGAGGGTACATTCGTACTGAATACGCTTCCTCTGCTACACAGGGGAAGCGTATGGAGCAGGAATGCACCAACTTATGTTGAGGCCCAGGGTGCAAGTGATACGATTAGTTTGTCTCAGCCAGTTGTCGGGTGACCCACCCGTTGGTGGATCCCCTGCGCGGTGCGCGCTACACGGGGAAACGTATGGAGTACGAATGCACCACGCATGCTGAAGCCCAGGGTGCAAGTAAAACAGTTTGTTGTTTCACAAAGTTTTCGGGTGACCTACCCGCCTGTGGGTCTTCTGTGCGGTGCGTGCAACACAGGGGAAGCGCATGGAATACGAATGCACCAAATCATGTTGAGGTCTGGAATGCAAGTGGAGCTGTTGTTTTTCTCTACCAATTTTCAGGTGAGACATCCGCTCGTGGGTCACTGGTGCGGTGACGGGCTACACAGGGGAAACATATGGAGTACGGAGGAACAAACTCATGTCGAGGCCCAGAATGCAAGTGAAACTGCTAGGTTTTTCTCATCCAGTATTGGAGTGACCCATCCGCTGTTGGGTGACCTCTGAGGCGCGCGCAACACAGGGGAAGCATGTGGAGTACGAGTGCACCAAGCCATTCAGACGTCCAGAATGCACATGAAGCAATGGTTTCTCTCAAGAAGTATTCGGATGACCCACCCGTTGGTGGGTGACATGTTCGGTGGGCGCTACACAGGGAAATCATATGGAGCACGATTGCACCAACTCATGTTGGGGCCCAGGGTGCATGTGAAACAATTTGTTTTCTCAACCAGTTCTCGGGTGCCCCACCCGCTGGTGGGTCACATGTGCGGTGCGCGCACCACAAAGGATGCGTGTGGAGTGCGAGTGCACCAACTCATGTTGAAGCCCAGCATGCAAGTGAAACGCTTGGTTTTTCTCAACCAGTTTTCGGGTGACCCACCCGCTGGTGGGTCACCTGTGCGGTGCGCGCTGCACGGGAGAAGCGCATGGACTTAGAATGCAGCAACTCAGGTTCAGGCCCAGGCAAGTGACACAATTGGTTTGTCCCAGCCAATTTTCGGGGAACCCACCTGGTGGCGGGTCACCTGTGCGGTGCACGCAACACAAGGGAAGCGCATGCATTACAAATGCGCCCGCTCCTGTGGAGGCCCGGAGTGCAAGTGACACAACCAAGTTTTCTCAGATTTTTCGTGTGGCCCACACGCTGGTGGGTCACCTGCGCGGTGCGCGTTACACAGGAGAAGCGTATGGAGTACAAATGCACCAACTCATGTTGAGGCCTAGAATGCAAGTGAAACAATTGGTTGTTCCGAACAAGTGCTCGGGTAAGTCACCATGAGTCACCACCCGCTGGTGGGTCACCTGCGCTGCGTGCGCTACACAGGTGAAGCGCATGGAGTACGAATGCACCAGCTCATGTTGAGGCCCAGAATGCAAGTGAAACAATTAACAATTGCTTCGTCTCAGCCAGTTTTCAGGTGACCCACCCGCTGGTGGGTCACCTGATGCTATCTTTGCGGTGCGCGGTACGCCAGGGAAATCGTATGGAGCACGAATGCACCAACTCATGTTGAGGCCCCAGATGCAAGTGGCACAGTTGGTTTGTCTCAGCCAATTCTCAGGTGACCCACCCGCTGGTGGGTCACCTTTGCGGTGCGTGCTACGCTGCAGAAGCGTAGGGAGTACGAATGCACCGCTCATGTTGAAGCTCCAAATGCAAGTGGCACAATTGGATTGTGTCAGCCAGTTTTCGGGTGACCCACCCGCTGGTGGGTCACCTGAGCGGCGCGCGCCACACAGGGGGAGCGCATGGAGTACGAATGCACCAACTCATGTTGCGGCCCAGAATGCAAGAAAGTGAAGCAGCTGGCTTTTCTCAACCCGTTTTCGGGTGACCCACCTGCTGGTGGGTGACCCTGTGCGGTCCGCGCTGCACAGGGGAAGCGCATGGAGTACGAATGCACCAACTCATGTTGGAGCCCGAAATGAAAGTGACCCAGCTGGTGTTTCTCAACAGACTTTCGGGTGACCCACCCGCTGGTGGGTCACCTGTACGGTGCGCGCTACACAGGGGAAGCGCATGAAGTACGAATGCACCAACTCCTGCTGAGGCCCCACATGCAAGTGAAACAATTGGATGTTCCAAACAAATTCTCGGGTGAGTCACCCGCTGGTGGGTCACTTGTGCGGCGCGCACTACGCAAGGGGAAGCGTACGGAGCACGAATGCACCAACTCATGTTTGAAGCCCAGAAAGCATCTTCGGCGCAGTGGGGCACCTTCGGCGCAGCGAAGAAACCCCACTGCGCCGAAGGTACCTTGCATTTCTTGCTTCCGCGCGGATTCGGAGGGCCAGCAGCGAAATTGCTAGAATGCCCCGCCACGGAAGACACCCCACTGCGCTGGAGGTGCCTTGGATTTCTTGCTTCCGCGCCGATCTGGAGGGGCAACAGCGAAAGTGCTAGAACGCCCCCCCACCGAAGAAACCCCACTGCGCCGAAGGTACCTTGAATTTCTTGCTTCCGCGCGGATTCGGAGAGCCAGCAGCGAAAGTGCTAGAACGCCCCCCCACCGAAGAAACCCCACTGCGCCGAAAGTACCCTGAGTTTCTTGCGCCCGCGGAGCGGTGAGCCATGCATTCGGGCGTCAGCAGCGGCATGAGAAGATGCGTTGGGTCCCCGCTGAGCGCCTTAGGGTCCCAATGTTTTCCTGGACAGCCATGGGTATCTTCACAGCTCCATAGCGTTGCCTGCCTTTTTATCTTAGCGCGGCCCGCGAAATAACTCCTCGGGCCATGGTTCCCTGTGTTTCTCCGCTTGGAGCCCCTGGCCAAAAAAACAGACCTGGGCAAGAAACTTTGTTGATTCTCAGGGTTGGGTTTCTTGCGACGGTTTCTTGTGGCCGCGCCCCTAGATGGCTGGGTCTCTGCAAGCAGTTGGCTGAACCACCCACCCTTCTCGCATGGTCCGCCGAACAGGGACCCAAGAAGTCTCCGAGACGATCCGAGACACCTTGAGGGCTGCCCCGACAACTCCGCGACGTTCCCAAGACAGCCGGAACCGCCGGAACCCCTCCAGGAGGCGCAAAGAGACCCCCCCAAAGGCGCTCCAGGGGGACGAGGCCCGTCGACATTGGAGCGCCGTAGGTTGTTCAGTGCCTTCTCTGTGCCGTCGACGCGCCCCCGCAAACGCCCCCCAGGACGCCATGCCCAGTCGCCACCAGGGCGCCCCGGGGCAGCGGAACAGGTGCCTCTTCCGCCCCTCCGAGAGAAGTAACCCGGCGAGCGCCCCCTCCCCCCGCCCCGCCTACCCTACCGCCCCAGGATACCCCCCCCCCCCCACCGATGACGCTCCCCCGAGCGCCCCCCTCCTCCTCCTCCTCCTCCTCCTCCTCCTCCTCCCTCCTCCTCCTCCTCCTCCTCCTCCTCCTCCTCCTCCTCCTCCTCCTCCTCCTCCTCCTCCTCCTCCTCCTCCTCCTCCTCCTCCTCCTCCTCCTCCTCTCCTCCTCCTCCTCCCTCCTCCTCCTCCTCTCCTCCTCCTCTCCTCCTCCTCCTCCTCCTCCTCCTCCTCCTCCTCCTCCTCCTCCTCCTCTCTCTCCCCCCCCTTCCCGAGACCGTCGAGGTCGGCGCCGAGCTGGCCGCCGGGGCCGCCGCCGGACAGCCGGAGAGCGCCGCGCCCAGGGCCCGACGCGGAGATATCGCCAAGGCGCGCGGCGCCCTCCGACCGCCCCCGGGGGATCCGGGCCGCGCCGCACGCCTCGTCGGTGATGTTCACGCTGCACTCGCCGAGCACGGGCTCGGAGAAGACCTCCGCGCCGATGTCCTCCGCGGCCGCGCCAAGGCAGCGCCGCGTACCCTCACTCTCTTCCTCCTCCTCCTCCTCCTCCTCCTCCTCCTCCCCTCCTCCTCCTCCTCCTCCTCCTCCTCCTCCTCCTCCTCCTCCTCCGTCCTCCTCGTCCCTCCTTGTCCTCCTTGTCCTCCATGTCCTCCTCGTCTCGTCCGTCGTCGTCGTCGTCGTCGTCCTCCTCCTCCTCCTCCTCCTCCTCCTCCTCCTCCTCCTCCTCGTCCTCGTCCTCGTCCTCCTCCAACTCCTCCTCCTCCTCCTCCTCCTCCTCCTCCTCCTCCTCCTCCTCCTCCTCCTCCTCCTCCTCTCCTCCTCCTCCCTCCTATTTCTCTGTCGTTGTTAACCTCCTCCTCCCCTCCTCCTCCTCCTCCTCCTCCTTCTCCTCCTCCGTTGCCACCTCCTCGTCCTCCTTCCCCTTCTTCTGCTCCACCCCTCCTCGTCCTCCTCGTCCTCCTTCCCCTCCTCCGCCTCCACCTTCTCCTGTTCCTCTTCCTCTTCCTCCTGCTTCTACCAACTCTCCTCCGCACCCACCTCTCCTCCTACTCTCCTCCCATGATCATCCTCCTCCTTATCATCCTCTTTTTCTTCTTCCTCTCCGCTGATCCCCGACACCGACTTCTTGTTGAGTTTGCTCGGCCCCTTTCCCCCCTCTTCGAAACAGGACGGCCAGATGCGCCAACATGACGCGGACAGGGCGACTGAGAATCCCTCCAGGATGAAGCACCTGACCGTCCTCCCTCTTTCCGTCTGCCGGCTCCCTCGTCCCATATGCGGCCTCCTGCTTCCTGCCTCCTTTTCTCACCTTCCATCCTCCCTCCTGCCTCCTTCCTTCATCTCCTGCCTCGTCCCTCATTCCTTCCTCTCCTGTCCTCTCTCCTTCTTCCTTCCCCTCCTGCCTTCTTCCTTCCCCTCCTGCCTCGTTCCTTCCTTCCCTCCTTCCTTCTCTGCGGCCCCTTCCTCTCCCGCCTCCGTCCTCGTCCTCCCTCACCCATCGCCCCTTGCCTCTTCAACTCTTCCCCCTCCCCCTCCTCGCTCCCTCGTCCGCAGAGCGATGACCCAAACGGCAGGCGCGTGCCAGGCTCCACAACTCCCACGGGTCCTGACGCCAATCACCGACTTTGTGCCCGAATCATACCATGACGACCAATCACTCTTACACGTGCTGCATGTGCCCACTGCCGCCTTGGAGGGCGGGGGAATCCTGCGACTAGCGAGTCAAGGCCTCGTGGGCACTGCGGCGGGTGAGATAATGCGAGTGCCGTGGAGTCCCACCCGGGCGACTTGCAGGTTCCGAGCCCATCCTTCGAACACTACCGTGGTAGCTTCGAGAAGAGCCTGGGCAAATCGTGTACCCTCTTCGGGAAAACCGTCGGGAAACAGGTAGAAAGAACCTCGCACCCTCTTACTCCTCAAAACGCACATGTCCCGAACACACTAGCAGGGCCCGCTTCTGTAATTGTGTAGCCTCTACCCGTTCGGGTAGAGGCTGCGAGAATACGCGGGGCGACGCGCGCAGCAAAGCTCTTCGCGAGCCCCGCGGAACTGCCGAGCTGCGACGACTGCGCTGCACTTGCAGCGGCTGCCACGGCGCTGCGCCACGAGGCGCCGCGCCGTCAATGGCCCCCCGCCTCCTCGCGCTCAGAGGCGCTCACCGGCGGCGCGAAGTGCAACCGACAGCAGAGGTGCACCCAGCAAAGACCGTGCAGGTCTGGCCCACGCTT
The DNA here is from genome assembly GCA_963575745.1 of Prorocentrum cordatum. Lineage (NCBI taxonomy): Eukaryota > Dinophyceae > Prorocentrales > Prorocentraceae > Prorocentrum > Prorocentrum cordatum. The sequence goes on from CAUYUJ010017589.1 coordinate 166,700, forward strand.
GATGGATCCCCAAGGTTCACGGGCGTGCGCGGGCCCGTACCTGTGGCAGAGGGACAGGAAGGCATGGGCGACAACGAGCACCATGAGATTGAACTCGCACGGCGAGGCCAAGAAATGTGTGAGCACTTGTATGTGCCCAAACAGAAGAACTCAGCTCGGACTGCACTTGAATACAGGCAGTTGGCACTGCAATTGTCGCCAGGCAGTTGGCACTGCAATTGTCGCCGTAGACCACTAAGCATATACCGTACTGCCGCTACCGCCGTAGACCGCCATATAATCGTCCACCAATTTCACAACCATAGAGGAACGTACGAAGCCCGTGAGCGGGACAGGGTGGGCACTGAAGGCCAGCATAGGCTATGCTGGCCTTCAGTGCATATGCCTTCAGTAAGGCCTAGGCTGCATAGGCCTTTCAACAACAAGTGGCGGGTATCAGACATCGCCGCCAACCAGAGGTACACCAAAGGTTTTCCACCCTGTGTGGTACGAAAGCGACGGCCTGAGAGCGGGGATACCACTCATCGTCAGCTTCCCTTCCTTCCTCCTACCTTCTCCTCCCCAAGCTTCTCCTCATCATGTGCCCCCTTCTTCCTCCTCACCCTCCTTAGCTTCTCCGCTCCCATTCCCCCCTCCTGCTCTGCTCGCTCCTCCTCACTCCTCCTCCTCCTCCTCCTCCTCCTCCTCCTCCTCCTCATCTTCCTCTTCATCTTCCTCCTCCTGAATTGTTACTATGACAATCCTCCTTCTACTTGTTCTTCTCCTGCTCCTTCTAAGCTTGGAACTGTTGGCTGCAGCGTCAATCCGACGCAGCCATCACCCCCCCGGGGCCTGTGCTCCTGGGGGGAGGAAACTCATAGCTGCAACATAGAAAGGAAGACGCGACCGGCAGAACCCCGTAGGGGAGGGGTGGCTGGGTTCCCCTGCGCCCCCAGGGGGGGAGGAGGAGGAGGAGGAGGAGGAGGAGGAGGAGGAGGAGGAGGAGGAGGAGGAGGAGGAGGAAGAGGTGGAGGAGGTGCGCCGGCCAAGGGACACAAGAACTATGCGGAGGCTGAGTGGCGATGCGGCTGCAAGGCTGGCAAAGTGAGCAAATGGGGTAGGCGGTGGCTTGCGCAGCTCACTTGCTTGGCGGCACTGCTGGCCGCGGACGCCCTGGACAACGCCAGGGCGGCCGACGGCAGCTGCTTCCCTCCGATTCCCCAGTGTAAGCCATGCCCGCCCCCAGCCGTGGCTGGCGGTAGACAGGCAATATGCGCTAAGAGTCCGTAGGGCTGCGAGTCAGAGAGAAACGAGGTCGAGAGGCTGCGTGCTGAGTGCGGCTGCAAGCTGGCAAGTAAACAAGAGGTGGGTGAGCGGCCAGAGCGGCTAGGTTGTGGCGCGGCCGCCCTGGCCAACGCCATGGCAGCCGACGCAATTCCCCCCCTCCCTCAAGTGAAGACGATGCCCCTGAAGATCCACTCGACCCGTCCCGCCGCCACATGACTGGAAAGGAGTAGGTTAGGTGGGCGAACAGCGGGGGGGCAGGGCATACGGGCGGAGTAGGAGCCAGAAGGGAGCGAAGGTTGGGCGAAGGCTCTCAAGACCTTGCGAAACATTTGGCTCTTTGCGTTGTCGCCACCGTGCCCCCAGCACTGAGCTGGCGATTGAGGCCGCCACCGAGGAGGTGCATGAGAGAGCTCTGTCAACTGGACTTGGGAGTAGATCGTCCCACACCATGCGGCCACAAGTCGTTGGCTGTTTATGTTGGTTTACAGTGCGTCGGATGATCAGCATATGTGGGTGAACTAAAACCACGGCGGTTTGGGGAATCCTGCCTGACCGTAGACCCACTGCATAGCATAGCCCGTTATAGCTGTAGCCGCTGTCGGTGCAGGTGGCACGTCGGATAAGCTGTGGGTAGGAATGGCGCGGCTGGATTTGAAGCCCTCTGTTGCCGTGGACCCACCATCTTCGCGCATCCTGAAGTTGCCGCTGTCGCCGTTTGCTGGTGCTGCCGTCGTCTGGGTGCGGGCGTGGTGGTGTGCTGTGTGCCGTAGGGAGAACGAGTCCAACTGCCGCTGCTGCCGTCGTGGCCGTGAGTGCGGCGGCTTGGGAAAAGGCAGTGCAGAGGTCGGGGAACAACAATGGGACAGCTAGTGGCGCGTGGTGCTGCCTGAGCAAAAATCAGCAGGAGTCTGCTGCGACTGGCAGCAAAGATGGTGCGTGGGAGAGGGGGTGAGGCACTGGCGGGCCTCTGTGCGGCAGGTCCCGTCTTGGCACGAGGGCGGCGTTCACCTCTTAGCCATTGGTTGTCGGGGGAAGAGGGTGCAGGTGGTGCAGCTCTGACCGGGAAGGTAGAGGACGCACTGGAGTGAGCGCCGTGCCGTCATCGATCACGCTGACGGCGCGCTCGCTGTGGGATTGTCCACTTCCCATGCGGCCCCCTCGGACTCCGGTCGGGAACGGTCGCTGTCTGTGCTGGTCGGGGCGCCAGCTTCAATTTTGATGTAATCCATGTTGTCGTAGCCAGGGTTGTGATCGTCCTCATTCTGGTCCTGGATTGCCGTGGTGTCGGAGCGCAGTACTGGGAATCTCGCGTCGAATATGTAGACCTCGTTGCTGAACGTATTTTCCAAATTTTCATGACTTGTGTTGCGAGTGGTCGTGGCAGCGGCATGCCCTCCAGCGGGGATGTCCGGAAGGCGCACTGTGCCAGTAGGAGCTGCTGCAGCTGCTGGTTGACAGCCCTGCTGTCCATCGTGAAGTCCAGTCCTCGCGTGAAAGGTCGGCGGTTGGCGTCGCGTCGTAACCAGTGCAGGTAGCTGACGTAATAGTGGGTCCCTGCTGGTGGCCGTGGCTTGGCTTTGCGCTGGTGGGTCGTTGCTGGAGCTCGTTGGGCCTGTCGCGGTGCCCTGGAAGCGGGGGCCGTTCGTGGGGCCCGGTGGCGCGTCGTGGTCGTCGGATTCTTGGTCTGTCGGGTGTGCTGTGGGGGCGATTGGGCTGTTGGCGTCATTCTAATGCATCCAGTAGATCATGTCCTTGGCGACTTCAGCGCAGAGTGAGCTTGATGTAGCTGTGGATCTCTTGCCGGCCACGTCGGGCTTGGCACGGTGCAGGTAGGTCGCTGCGTCACCCACTGGGTACGTGGAGATGCTGCACAGCTAGTGGATGAAGCGAACAAGCGCCGTCTGGCGGGTTGTCATGTTGAAGGGCGGGGCGCGGTCGCCGGCTGGATGTCCCAAGCTGTTGCGCAATGCGTCGTGGAAGAAGTGCATGACCTGGTCGTGCTCGACGCGGTCGCTGCGATGTGGGTCCGATGGCCACTCGTGCAGCGCCTCTGGATCGTTGATGTCATCGATGGAATTCTTGCTTCTCCTGCGAGCGTGTACCTTGCATAGCGGAGTGTTCGGGCCGTCAGCTGATGGTGTCGACGAGCCTACCGATCGCGTCGCGCTGGATGTCGGTCGGCATGGCTCCCGAGCGAACGCCGAGAGGTAGCTCCTCGAAGGGCGACTAGGCTCCCTCGGGCACGGTGGACGCGCCTGCGGTGGCCGCGGGCATGGTGGTCATCCTTGGTGGGGTTGGTTTGCAGGGAACGTGGACACTGTCCTCGCGCGTGGGACCGTAGATGGACAAAAAAGTGGAACCCTTGCCACCACGCCCCCCCCTCCCCCCAATTTCGAGGTTGGCCTCAAGCATTTGGCAGCACAGGCGTGAGAGGACAAAAAAAGTGGAACCCCCAGGGCCTCCGAGAGGCCGAACCCAACTTTGAAATTGAGGGGAAGGAGGGGGGGGGGGGGGGGGGGGGGGGGGGGGGCGAATGCGGGGCCGAAGACGAAGGGGTTCCATTTGTTTGTCCCCTTACCGGAGGGGGGCCGGCTTGGGGGCTGGCTTCGTAAACATACTTGCGGGAACAGCCTGTGCAGCATTGAACTGATTGGTCCTCGGTCCGAGCCGCCTGTCATCTGCGATTTTTGTATTTGTTTTAATTATTTTGTTTTTATTTGTTTTATTAATATTGTATTTTCATTTTTTTACTTTTTTCCGCCTGTCATCTGCGAATTGGGCTGCAATGATGGGCCACGGCGCAGGCCGCGCGCCCGTTGGCCTGCCCCCTTCTCTCATCGTTGCGGGGGGGTGCTGGCCAGCACTGCTTTCCGTCGCTGGCTGCTCGGTGGTGGGGCCTTCCGGCGTCCCTCCTCTGGTGGGCTCGCCGCCGTCGCGGTGGGGCGAGCTGCCGCCTGGTTGTTGCTCTTGGGTCGGTGGGCTGGTCGTTCTGGGCCTTGTTTTGCTTGCCACTGGGTCAGGGACGATCGTCGCGGGTTGGCGTGGGCGCTGCTGGCGTTTACGCTGTCCGTCAGCCGTCAGGTTGATGAAATCGACGATGTCCTGTTGGATGCGGTCCGTTTCCTCTGCTGGTTCGGTATGTCTTGGCTGCTCATCCTTCTCCTCCTCTTCCTCTTCTTCCTTCTCCTCCTCCTCACTCCTGCTCCTCCATCCTCTTCTCTCACTCTGCTTCCGCTCCTGTTTTCACCCTTCTCCCTGCTCTTCCCCCTATCAGCACCACAACCATAGGCGCTCGGTAGCAACAGCTTCCCCCTCCCCATCGTCGAAAGAAACACAGGCCCCATCCCCCTTACAACATCACCATCTGGCGGGTTCTGGAAACACTGATTGGAGGCCTGGAAATTTGCACCAACACCAGCACAGGGGGTGGCCTCCACATGGGAAAAATGATCCTAGATTTCGGTGTTGGTGGTAATATTTCGGTCACCTTGGAAACCAAAATATTACAACCATCACCGAGATCGGGATCGTCTTCCCTCGGTGGAGGCACACCGCCGATCTTGGTGTTGGTGTCAACCTCTAGGCCTGCGAACTGAACCAAACAACGTGAGGCCGATCTTCACTTCCGCCAGCTTCCCGCCAGCCTGCCGCCGCCGCCTTCCGCCGAGGAAGGGATGACAGCTCCTCCGACCCTCGAAGGCGACGCCTTGCCTGGAAAACCGCCATATCGCCGTCGCCGTCGCGACGACCACTGCCCTCGTCATTCCTCTCGCGGAGCCGCTTTTCTCGCCGCCGCCCCCTATGGCCGGAGCGCCAACCGCTCTCCGGGGAGTGGCGTGCCGCAGTTCGGCCCACCACCCGCGCCTAGAGGGAAAAGGGTCCCTTATCCCGACGCAAATCGGTGCCTGCTTCTTGGAGCTTGGTGAACATCCGGCCATCGCTCGGACGTCCATTCCCTGTGTTTTTTTGGTTTCGTGCGTGGTTTTTTCGCCAAATGATCAAGGAGGCTCCTCGATGGTCCTCGACGAAGGAAAAATGCACACGTCCGAGCGATGCCAAGACATGAGCGACCCTGCCCCGGTACTCTCACGAGGGCTCGCCGACGAAGGATAATCAGACGGGACGGTGAGGAGGGATCTCCGACCTTGAAGTCGAGTGCAGGCATGTGCAGGCCGCCTTATTCTGGAGATTCCGAATGCACGTTGCCTTAACCCGGATCCGGTTGCCAGCCGTCTCAGCCCGGAGCTTCCGATTGCAGAATGCCTTATCCTGGTGGATCTGGGTGGAAGCAGCCTCAGAACGGTTTCCGATACAGTCCGCCTTAACCCGGATGCAAGGTGTCTTCCGAAAATTCCAGGGGGACACCGGTCGAGCTCGAATTGTCTCGCGATCGATCGAAACTGCAGACTGCCAGTCTACAGCATCCTCCTCGTCCTGCTGATGTAGGAGTCACCCATCGCCTCAAACGCCGCGGAGATCCGAAGCACCCGCCAGCGAGCACTCGGCACGGGGAGGCACTCCAAAATCTCCCGGTAGTTATCCGGCAGGGCCTCGGCCCCCCCCCCGTTCCCGCACCCCGCCCCAGAATCCTGTCCCCTGGAGTCCTCCTCCTCCTCCAAACTCCTTCTCGTCCCCCTCCTCCTCCTCCTCCTCCTCCTCCTCCTCCTCCTCCTCCAACTTCCTCCTCCTCCTTCCTCCTCGTTCTCGTCCTCGTCCTCGTCCTCATCCTCCTCCTCGTCCTCCTCCTCCTCGTCCTCCTCCTCGTCATCATCACCACCACCAGCATCAGCAGCATCAGCAGCATCAGTAGCATCATCAGCATCATCAGCGTCATCAGCATCAGCATCACCATCAACGCCATCATCACTATCACCGTCAACATCACCTCCTCGACCAGCCTCCCCCAGAGACCTGACCCCACACGGCTCCATCATGGCTCGACCGGGCCGTTTCGGGAGAGCTTGGTAGAGCAATCGCGCCAAAGGCAGTCCCAAGGCGCCCTGAAGGCCCCCAAGGGGGCCCCAAAAATGCCTTCAAAGGGCCCTAAGAGGACCCAAGAGTCCTTTCAGAAGCCTCCAAACTGCCTTGAAGAGGGAGAAGGGAAGAGGGATAAGGGAGCAAGGGAAAGAGAAGGAGGAGGAGGAGGAGGAGAAGGAGGAGGAGGAGGAAGGAGCAAAGAGAACGGGGAAGGAAGAAGCTGAGGATCACGAGGGGTTGTCGAAGACCCACGTCACTTCGGACAGGGCCCACGGAACTTGAAACCCAGAGGGGTCCAAAAAACGAACACGGTGCGACCCTGACTACTAAGAGAGTCAAACATACAATTTGACGACAAGCATTCACGCCGACCAACAGCTAGATGTCATAACGTACTACCCACTGTGCCCTGCGCGCCGCACTGCAAATCGAAACAATGCAATCTGATGAATTGCAGAACTATGTTAAGAAATCCCGAGTAAAGCGAAGTGTTTCCCAAACTGCTCAAACACCATGTCAGCCGTTCAACGCAGTTCATTTCAACCTACTGCCACTTAAAGCAATGCGGATCGATGGAAAACAAAATCCGCCGACCCTGTCGGCGTGTGTGGGGTGTCTGTCCGGACCCTTCAACGGTGAGCCTTCTTTCGTCCCCTCCTTCCCATCCTCCTCTCCCGTCGGGCGAGAGAGAGAGAGAGCACCCTTCCTCGTTCGGGGAACGGGTTCGCAGCTTGGAGGAATTCCATCCACGTCTTCATTACGTCAATGGGAAGCCCCTTCCCTCTGTCCCTTCCCCAGCGGGGGGGTGGGGGCCGAGGGGGGGGGGTCAGATTCGCATCGCCTCCGGGGGTCCTCCTCTACCACGCCGATCCTTCTCCGGCGCGGCGATCCTCCTCGGGTCCTCCTCCCCAGGTGGGATCAGATACGCATCCGTCCCTGGGGGTCCTCCTCCCCCTCCCCTCCCCTCTCCGACGCCGGTCCTCCTCCGATCCTCCTCCCCAGGGGGGGGGTCCCAGGGGGGAGTCTTTTTCCTCCTCCTTCTCCTCCTCTTCCTCCTCCTTATCTCCGCCTCCTCCTCCTCCTCCTTCTCCTCCTCATCCTCCCCCTCCTGGTCGTCGTCGATGTCTTTCAGGGTCGGCGGCACCGGCCGTCAGGCCTTCACAATACATTACAACGCAAAACACTACTGTTCAAACTCAAACGACTGCAATGCAACGTAACGCAAACCCGTGCAATGCAAAAGTGTCCGGAGCGAAGCCAAGCTAATACAATGCAAAACAAACCAATGAAGACAATGTATTCCAAATCAATGCAAGGCCAAAAAGTTCAAATGCAATACGATGTAAAGCAATGCATTGCAGAGCGAAGCAGCACATTGCAAGTGCGTTGCAATGCAACGAAACGTCGTTCAACCGACTGGGCCATGGCAATTTCAAGCAACGAAGTGCAAGTCAGTCAGTAGACAGCTCGCCGCTTGGGCCCCACCGCCAGCGCAAACGGCGAGCTGAAATCGGGCGTAGCCCCGAAGAAACTGCCAGGGGGTGCGCCATGGGTTGCGCCATCCATGGATTGTGGCACGAGGTGCACCATCCACGGGTTGGTTGCACCATTCCTGAGTCACGCCATTGGTTGCGCCATCAGTGAGGTTCGCCATAGATGGCACTGTAAGTTGCGCCTTTATCGACCGAACATAAGGCAGTATGCGAACGGGTGCACCGAAGGCTGCGGCCTCGGCTGTCGAACACAAAACGGCCTGCTAATCGATGCGCCATTGGTTGCGCACTCGACGGATCGTACCTGGACGATAAGTTCGAAACCTGCGACGCAAGACACCCCCGGGACCCCCAAACCAGATGTTGATGGTGCGGCAGAGGAGCGGGCATGGGCGGACAGAAATTTTCGAACCACGCTCACCCATGATTTGATTTCGGGGGCAGGGGCTGATGAACTAGGGGAACAAAAAGTGACATAAACATAAAAACTCGGAGGTCCGCGAGGATTTCTCGGATCGGCGCTGGACCCCCTCCCTGGCGCGCGGAGCGCGCCAGGGGCGGCGCCGGAGGCGCCGCCGGGGGGCCCCAGCGCCGATCCGAGAAATCCGCGCGGACCTCAGAGATTTTATGTTTATGTCCATTTTTGTTCCCCTATGAACATCCCCCCGAGTGTGCGATGATTCGAACAGTTTGTCCATGCACTGGCCCAAAACAGAACATGCCCGGGCTGCGCCTTCGTAGGCCGAACTGCCTGCGAACGGATGCGCAAAGAGGTGGCGCACTCGACGGCCGAGTACAAAACTGCCTGCCAACTGGTTCGGCCAATCAGTGACTCAGTCGGTAAGTCGGTCAGTCAGTCAGTCAGTCGGCCGTGCCAACTCGCGCAAAAAATCAGCGACGTTTGCCCGAACAAGCAAAAAAACACTGCAGAGATATGCAAAGCAACGCACTTCAACGCAATGCAACACGATGCGAAGCAAGCGTAATCGAACACGTGCAAGTACAATGCAAATCCGCCGGCCCCCTTGTGGGGCCACCAGGCTGTAGGGCGAAGGTTCGCAGCTTCCTGTACCAGTTGCAGCTTCCAGTTTCCACTGTTATAGTTCTGCTTCTTGCTGCTTACTGTTCCTTGTTGATGGGAGGCCCAAAATGGGCATTTGTACCACGCCCTGAGCGTGTGCTCTGAATTGCCGGGGTGGATTTTAAAAAATACCCCTCACGCAGATCGGCGGGGTCAGAGGCCAAAAACACATGGGATTTGCCACATTTCTAACATTCGGTGGCACCCCTCACGCAGATCGGCGGGATCAGGGTCCAAAAATACATGGGGTTTGCCACATTTCTGAAATCCGGTGGCACCCCTCACCCAGATCGGCGGGGTCAGGATCCAAAAACACATGTGATTTGCTACATGTCTGACATTCGGTGGCACCCCTCACGCAGATCGGCGGGGTCAGGGTCCAAAAACACAGGTGATTTGCTGCATTTCTGACATTCGGTGGCACTCCCTACGCAGATCGGCAGGGCCAGGATCCAAAAACACATGGGATTTGCCACATTTCTAAAATCCAGTGGCACCCCTCACGCAGATCGGCGGGGTCAGGGTCCAAAAACAAATGTGACTTGCCACATGTCTGAAATCAGGTGGCACCCCTCATGCAGATCGGTGGGGTCAGGGTACAAAAACACATGGGATTTGCCACATGTCTGAAATCCGGTGGCACCCCATCACGCAAATCGGCGGGGTCGGTGTCCAAAAACACACGGGATTCGCAACATTTCTGACATCCAGTGGCAACTCTCACGCAGGTCGGCGGGGTCAGGGTCCAAAAACACATGGTATTTGCCACATCTCTAACATTCGGTGATACCCCTCACGCAGATCGGCGAGGTCAGGGTCCAAGAACACATAGGATTTGCCACATTTCTGACATTCGGTGGCCTCCCTCACGCAGATCGGCGAGGTCAGGGTTCCAAACCATATGGGATTTCAACATTTCTTACATTCGGTGGCACCCCTCACGCAGATCGGCGGGGTCAGGGTCCAAAAACACATGGGATTTGCCACATTTCTAAAATTCGGTGACACCCTTCACGCAGATCGGCAGGGTCGGGGTCCAAAAACATCAGGGATTTGCAGCATTTCTGAAATCCGGTGGCACCCCTCACGCAGATCGGCGGGGTCAGGGTCCAAAAACACACGGGATTCGCAACATTTCTAACATTCGGTGGCACCCCTCACGCAGATCGGCGGGGTCAGGGTCCAAAAACACATGGGATTTGCCACATCTCTAAAATTCGGTAGCACCCCTCACGCAGATCGGCGGGGTCAGGGTCCAAAAACGCATGTGATTTGCTACATTTCTAACATTCGGTGATACCCCTCACGCAGGTCGGCGGGGTCAGAGTCCAAAAACACGTAGGATTTGCCACATTTCTGAAATCCGGTGGCGCCCCTCACGCAGATCGGCGGGGTCAGGGTGCAAAAACACATAGGATTTGCCACATTTCTGAAATCCGGTGGCGCCCCTCACGCAGATCGGCGGGGTCAGAGTCCAAAAACACATGGGATTTGCTACATGTCTGAAATCCGGTGGCACCCCTCACGCAGATCGGCGGGGTCAGGGTCCAAAAACACATGGGATTTGCCACATCTCTAAAATTCGGTGACACCCCTCACACAGATCGGCGGGGTCAGGGTCCAAAAACATCAGGGATTTGCAACATTTCTAACATTCGGTGTCACCCCTCACGCAGATCGGCGGGGTCAGGGTTTAAAAACACAAGGGATTTGCTATATTTCTGAGATGCGGCGGCAACCCTTTAGGCAGATCCATAGGGTCAGGGTCCACAATCACAGGGGATGTGCTACATGTCTGAAATTCGGCGGCACCCCTCACGCAGATCCGTAGGGTCAGAGTCGAAAAAACAAACAGGTCCCGACACTGCTCCACGGCGGCGCCCAGACCTCATGACTTAGCTTTTGCATCTCCCATTATCCGAGACAGGGGGCCGGCGGCATGGGGCGAAGCCCTTGCGGATACACATGTAAGCCACGTGATGTTCAAAGCAAAGCAAAGCGAAGCAGTGCAACAACAAACCATGTGAAGACAACGGAAAGGCAATGCTCACGTTTGCAACCAAGCATAAACTGTTCAGCGGCGCACAGCATAGCAAACATATACCATTGCCATGACATGGTCTGACATAGATGGGGAACAACAAGGGAACCCGACGAAACTTGGGACTCCGCGTGGACACCCCCGAGGACGCTGCACGGCCACCAGAAGAACCTGAGGAAACCAGGCTACACCGATGGACCCCTTCAACGAAACCGAGCGACTGGGGCTGGAGAAGGCCGCAGCCCCCGGGCCTCTTAGACAACGGGAGGGACAAGTGTAAAGGAAGCTCCCGTAGTGGCCCCGAGGTGGCCTGAAAGGTCACGCGGTGGTTTTTATAGTGTCCCAAGAGAAATAAATATTGTCACCCTGGGCGTGACTTCGAAGGACCTCGGACCCCGAATCGAGACTGCACCAGAGAAGGCCCACCTCAACACCGCGCCACCAGCTCCCTGGAGCCTCCACGTTGTTCAAAAGATGCCGCAAGAGGGGCCCAGTTGGCTCACGAACTCGCCCGAAAGAAGCCGCGAGGCCACAAGAAGCCCCAGGAAGCGGCTGAAGAAAACAGAACAGCAAATGTCGGCGCCAAAATGCACTCAACTACATCTAGTCTCGATTAACTTCTCGTGCGGCCTCCCAGGACCAACACGCCCCCTCCTGCTCATGCCCCTCCTCCTCATCATCCTCAGCCTCCTCCCCGTCGTCGTCACCATTCTGCTCAGCGTCGCCGGCCTCCTCCTTCTTCTCCTCCTCATCCTCGTCCTCGTCCTCCTCCTCCTCCGCCTGCGCCTCGCCCTAATCTTCCCTTGTCTTCTCCTCCCCCCTTCCCACCCTGCATCCCTGAGTGCCTTTGCCTCCTCCTCCTCCTCCTCCTCCTCCTCCTTCTCGTCCTCTGCCTCCTCCTCCTCCTCCTCCTCCTCCTCATCATCACCACCACCACCATCACCATCACCATCACCATCATCATCATCATCATCATCATCATCATCATCATCATCATCATCATCATCACCACCACCACCATCACCACCACCATCAACATCACCATCACCATCACCATCACCATCACCATCACCATCACCATCACCATCACCATCATCATCATCATCACCATCATCACCATCATCATCATCATCATCATCATCATCATCATCATCATCATCATCATCATCATCATCATCATCATCATCATCATCATCATCATCATCATCAGCATCATCATCATCATCATCATCACCAGCATCATCATGCTCGTTGTCCTCCTCCTCATCCTCCTCCTCCTCCTCACCCTCCTCCTCCTCCTCCTCCTCCTCCTCCTCCTCCTCCTCCTCCTCCCTCCCCCTATTCTCCTTCTGCTGCTGCTGCTGCTCCTCCTCCTCCTCCTCCTCCTCCTCCACCGATTCTCCTTATAAGCATTTCCTCCCTGTCGACTCCCCAGACGTGTCGGTAGTGCGGGCCGGGCGTTTCGCCTGAGACATCCTCACCATTTACGATCCCGAAGCTTGAAATTTGCAACAGCTTCACGGATGGAAGGCGGGTCGTTTTCAAAACGTTGCTCTCGCCTCAGCGCCGCAGCCATTCGTCGTAAAGTTTGCGGCAGTTTCGTGGATGAAGGGCGGGTCCTTTCAAACAGTAACTCTCGCCTTAGCGCTGCGCGCATTTGTCTTAACCGCGTACATCCATTTCAAATTTCACGGATGGACGGCGGGTCGTTTTGAAAATGTGGCTTTCGCCTCAGCGCCGCGCACACTCGCCTTCAAAGCTTACAACAGTCTCACTGATGGAGGGCGAATCGTTTTCAAAATGTTGCTCTCGCCTGAGCGCCGCGCTCGGCTGTCTAACCAGTTCGCAATTGTTTCAAGTATTGGGCACGGTTCCTTTTCAGCATGTTGCTCTCGCCTCAACGCCGCACGCATTCGTCTCAACGTATTGCAGCAGCTGTAAGGACTTGTATGGTTGAAGTCTTAGGAACGGTGTTCTGGGACGATTTCGGATTGTCAGGACGCACCAGTCATGTCTATTCGCGGTGTTGAAGCCTCAGAGATTGCGTTCTGGCACGATTTATGACAGTCCAGACGCAAGAGTCAGTCGATCCGCGGCGTTGGCATCCCAAGAAGAGTTTTTGTTGCACGATTGTGGATTCTCAGACGGTTGTCTTATGTTGTCTTCTAATGAGCCGCTTCCCGCAATGATGCTACATCTTTGTAGGGACCTATCAAGAGGGAACTTGGAGGGAGGGTTTGTTGCAACATCGCTGATGCGCCTGGGGTTCTCACTGGTCCTCCTCCCCTTCCTCCTCCCCCTCCCCCTCGTCCTCCTCCTCCTCCTCCTCCTCCTCCTCCTCCTCCTTCGCCTCCCTCCTCCTCCTCCTCCTCCTCCTCCTCCTCCTCCTACTCCTCCTCCTCCTCCTCCTCCTGATCCCCAGGGCAGCCTCTAAAGGACCGCCAACAAAAGTTCGCTCGCACAAAGGGCACCCTCCGGAGGACTGACTGCGCCCTCCGAGGGCTGCCTCCGGAGGGCTGCCTCCCAACGGGGCCGCTCACGGGCGGCCCCGCGGCGGCCGCCTTGCCGCAAAAACGCTACGGGCCAGCGCCGCGCCCGAGCGGCAGCGGGACCCCGAGCTGCTCGGCGCGCGCGAGAAGCCTCCGCCGGGGGGAGGAGGAGGGACGAGAGAGAGGGAGGAGGAGGAGGAGGAGGAGGAGGAGGAGGAGGAGGAGGAGAGGAGAGGAGGAGGAGGAAAAAAGGAGGAGGAGGAGGAGGAGGAGGAGGAGGAGGAGGAGGAGGAGGAGGAGGAGGAGGAGGAGGGAGGAGGAGAGGAGGAGGAGGGGGGGGGCACGGCGGGGCGGAGCAGAGTGGCCAGGCTAGGGCACGGCAAGGAGAAGCAGTGCGGCCGGGGCGCTGAAGAAGGAATCTCTGTTCGTTTGGGAGGGGCTCCGTGCTCCCTAGTTGTTTGGCAGTGCGCCTGGGCTTGTCCTTCGGTTTTCGACGGGAGATCGAAGTTTAACTTTACTTGGGGGCCTCGTGCCTGATTGATCGTTCCTGAGGTCAACGCCCCAACTGTACGAGGACTCTACGAGGACAGCGCTCGAGCACCGCACCATGCTCGGGCTCCCGTCGGGCCCCGCTCCAGTGCGGTAACGGTGCGTCCTGCTTCGGCCCCGAGGGCCGGAGAAACGACGCACCGTACCGCTCACGGGTCGAAGCCCGACGACGCGTCGGGAGACGCCGACGTGGTACGGTGCATGCGGGTCGTCCGCGGAGAGAAGCAAGGATTCGGATTGCACGGCTGTGCATGCAGATGCGCACGTAGGTCGGTACATACATAGATGTATCTACGAAAGGACAGGTCAACATATACAAACCAAGGTGCAATTCTGCATGCAATTCCGGTAAACGATCAGACAAAAACCTAACCACAGCCGAGATTCGGGCGCGGGGAGCGGTTAGAGCGAAGCGACCCCAACCGGGAAACCAGCTGCGGCTTCGGTCCGCGCCGCGCGTGCGGGCGGGGCGAGGCCGCGCGGGGGCGACGAAGTGTCGGGCGGGGCGAGGCCGGGCGGGGACCACGGGTGCCCAAAAGGCGCCCGAGAAGATCCCAAGAGGGTCCCGAGATCACCAAGACTGCCATGCCAACGACAGCCCCAAGAGGGGCCCAAAGACACCCGAAGGTTGGCCCTGGGGCGGCGCAGAACACTTTGGCGCACCCCTCACGAGGATCGTGACCCCGTCGGGAGCTACAGCTGTGGATGCCACGACAATGGACACCCTAACAGTCCTATCGTTGAATGTTACATGTGTTTCAAACGTCGGAAAGATGTTCTGAACATGCGTTTAACATGTTTAACACATGGTTCAGATATCGGGATATGTTTTGGCAACATGCCTCCTCTCCATTGATCGTCCTCCACAAAGCTACAGCTTGGGCCTCAGTGCGAGCACATGAGTGCAGCCCCCGAACCCATGTCGGCGCACCCCTCACATCGATCGCGCACCGTAAGAAGCTCAGCTCACCTCTGCACGCCTGGTCCGCGGCCCCGGTTCCGTGCTGCCCCGAGCTCCGTCCCTTTCGCGGGGAGCTACCTATGAGGAGAGAGCCACGCCCTGCGCTACTCGCTGCTGCACAGGGCTGGGTCCTTCGCCAGGCTAGTCTTAAAAAGCACGTCTGGTGAACGCGCCTGCTTCAAACCCGAGTCTGTCATCGAATGCGAACCGACCTCGCGCAAGGCACTGGTTGGCAGCACGAGCCAGCCGCGACCGACTAGGCTGCAGGAGAAGCAGTCGATTCGGCACGCAAGGCAGTCACATGTCTCACGAGGCACGCCACTAACAACAAAAGTTGAGCTGGTTTGGTGGACCCCCTCAGAGACAGTGACAGTTGCTGGCACATCGAAGTCTTAACCATGTACCACCCGTCTATCTTTCATTCTAAAACTGCCTCATGCTTAGTGCTCCTGCCGCAATGTGAACGTCTGAGCCGTCGCTATGAAGTGGAAGCGACGTACTAGTCAGATCTCCTCCCAGGCTGCCAATCTTCATCTGGAGCTGTTGTGGTGCCCAGGGGCGAGACATCCACAAAGCAAGTAATACGTGCACGAAGACGGCTCACCCGAAGAAGAGAGCCGTGTTCTTCGTGCAATAACTTCGTGGTGCTCTGAGCTCGCGCTGGCGTTCGATACCGCCCCGTCGACACAGCAGCCAGGACCGTATGACCCTGCGGATGCAGAAGCTATGCGGACGCCAAGTGTTCGTCACCGATCCACGGCCGAATGGCGGGAGACGCCGCAAGATAATGTAAGGACGGAGATCATCTCCGTCCTTACATTATCTTATTGCCCACAGGGGCGTGTTCATACATATATTATTGTCCTGATTAACCAGAGATAACCTCAGTCCTTGCATTATCTTTGTCCTGATGATCTCCGTCCTTACACAATGTAAGGACGGAGACAATCTGATTGTCCACGGGGAGCGTGTTCACACGGCAGGCATTCTCAAGGGAGAAGGAGCACAGGAGTGCCTTCCGGGATGAGCAGGCTGCTTCCCTCTCGACAGGGCAGGAATCCGCCGACTCTGTCGACATGTGTGAGACGCTTTTCTGTCGTCGTCGTCGTCGTCGTCGTCGTCGTCGTCGTCGTCGTCGTCGTCGTCACCGCTCCCCCCCAGTTCCTGGGCCCTCTCTCAAGCGCGCCAGCCAGAGGGAGATCGAGCCACCTTGTCTTCGAGTCGGAGGGCAGCCCCTTCCCGTTGATCCCTTCCCCGCGGGGGGTTGGGGTGGGCTGGTGGGGGGGGGGGTCCCAGGTGGGCGTCGCTCCCCCCTGGGACTCCACACGGCATCAAGAGGCCTCCGGATAGACCAACAAAATTCAAAATCGCTGGAGAAATTCCAATCTCGTTCGAGATAGCGTCCAACATGCCTCCAAAAGGCCTCAAGCCCGCTCCAATGCGGCTCCTGGTGGCCACGGAGCTTCCCCAGGCGCTCCCCATGAGGCGAACATCATTCAAAACCCTCGTGTGCTTCCAATGCGTTTAGCTTTATCACCCTTTCACTTGCGATTTTGAGGCCTCAAGATGGCTCCAAGATGACCCGAGGATGTCCCCAGTTGCGCGGAGGAGGTCCCGAAGACGGCCCCAAGGGCGCCTGAGAGCGCCTCAATGTCGCGTCCATGAAGCCCAAACGGCTCTTTCGGGGTCCCGACGGGGGGGGGCCCTCAGGCAACCCTCCTTCTGTGACCGATGGCCTCCAGGATGGCCCCCAAAAGGCCTCCAGGGCCTCCAGCGGAGCCCCCCTCCGGGGAGCCCCCGGACAGGCCCGAGAGGACTCAGAAATGGCACAGGGAGGGCCCCCACGATGGCCAAAGGGACCTCCAGGATAGCCCCCGCGATGCACCCAGGAGGGCCCTACGATGGCCCCAAGAGGCCTGCCCCTCTCGCTCTTTTTTTATGTTCTCTCTCTCTCTCTCTCTCTCTCTCTCTCTTTCTCTCTCTCTCTCTCTCTCTCTATCTCTCTCTCTCTCTCTCTCTCCCCCCTTCCCAGCCTCCCCCTCTCCCTCCTCCCCCATTCCCTCCTCCTCCTCCTCCTCCTGCTCCTCCTCTTCCCTCCTCCTCCTCCTCCTCCTCCTCCTTGATGGTGATGGTGATGGTGATGGTGATGGTGATGGTGATGATGATGATGATGATGATAATGATGATTATGCTGATGTGGGTGATGATAACGATGTGAGCGATGATGCTAATGCTTGTGGTGTGAGTGGTGATGATGATGATGATGATGATGATGATGATGATTATGATGATGATGATGATGATGATGATGATGATGATGATGAGGGTGGTGGTGATGATGATTGTGGAAGTGATTGAGTGAATGATGATGATAATGATGGAGTAAATGATGATGAGGAGTTGATGGTGTTACGACGGTGATTGTGTGTGACTCATTGAATGAGTGAGTGTGCCAAGGGAAAAGAGCTCATGAGGTCTGTATCGACTCATTGAGTGCTTGAGTGAGTGAGTGAAGACATTGATGTTGATGCTGACGATGATGTGTGTGAGTGAGGGGGTGGTAAGTGGTGAGTGAATGTGTGTAAAGGAGTGATAATGCTGAGTGGATGTGAGTGTGTGAGCGAGTGAGTGAGTGTGTAAGTGATCATGGTCTGGTGGTGATGATGATGTGAGTGTGGGCGTGTGTGAGTGAGTGAGTGTGTATGTGGTGAGTGAGTGAGTGAGACGAGAGGGGGTCTTCCTGTTCCTGTGCTCCTGCACGGGGTGTCCGGAGAAAACAAGAACCCCACGTTGGATGTGGGGAAATACAAACTTCTGGAGGCCCGCACGAGCTCCTTGCGTCTTGGAACCGTCTCGGGCCACTTGAGGATGCTCTTTGCCTATCTTGGCACTCTCTGGAGCCGTTCCCGAACCCTGGAGGAGGCCTCTTGAGCTGTCTTCGGACGACCTTGCAGGCGTCTGGCGCCGTCTTCGAGCCATCTGAGAGCATCTTGGACTCCTGTACCTCCGTTGTCTTCGTCGTCGCTGCCTACACGGTCGGCGGCATCGGCCGCAAGGCCTTCGCAATACAAACTCCTGGAGGCCCGTGCGAGCTCCTTGGATCGGCGCTGGGGCCCCCGGCGCTTGGCGGGCGAGGGACGGACGGCGGAGAGGGAGGAGAAACAGAGAGAGGGAAGGGAAGGGGAGAGGGGAGAGCGGGAGGGAGGGAGAGCCAGGGCGGGAGGGGAGGACGACGGCGAGAGGATCAGGGGGGCCTCTCGCAGCTCCGACGCGGGAGGGACGGGGCAGGGCGCGCCCCCAGGCCCCGACAGAGGAGGGCAATCCCCGGCGGCAGG
This sequence comes from Prorocentrum cordatum, assembly GCA_963575745.1. Classification (NCBI taxonomy): domain Eukaryota; class Dinophyceae; order Prorocentrales; family Prorocentraceae; genus Prorocentrum; species Prorocentrum cordatum. The sequence continues at coordinate 184,892 of CAUYUJ010017589.1, forward strand.
CGCCGGGGCCCCCAGGAGAGCTCCCCCCGCGCTGGGCCCCTGGACGGCGCTCCCTGCGCCGTCCCCGGCGCGCCCCCGCGCGCCGCTGGGGAGGGCGGGCCCGGGCCGA